>JAPFBL010000041.1:1045000-1472500 GCA_026182355.1 Hermatobates lingyangjiaoensis | reverse complement strand
TCTGGTCCGGGCTATGGGCATTATGAGTTGAAGTTGAGTGTGTGTGGCGTTTGTCATTAGACCCCTTTACTGCAGTGTTTTCTTGAAGAATGCGTGGCGCCTTCCTCGTGTCGTTGCGACCGGTTTCGACCGTTCCTCGGTCATTCTCAAGCTGGTGGGTGTAGTTCCTGGCTGGATTGTGCGTTATTATATGTTGAATGCCAGATTAGATATTGTAAAAGACGAGCCAATCCCTGTTACGTATTACTTTGGGCACTTCTTATTGGTTGTGGGTGTTTATTCGTTGAACACGTTTCTCCTTAGCACACTCCGTCTGCTCGGCCGCCTCAGCCTTTACTCCGGGAGAGGGCTCGCAGTCCCTACTTAATTTTCCAATAGAGTTGGATGAAGGTCTTGGCGTCCTGGCTTGGAAGTGTACCTCGTCGAACTCGGTGTTTACTATGGGCTTAGTGGATTTCATTAGATACTGGTTGTTGGTGTTTTCTGTAAATTCTATTGATGTGGGTGTATGTAGACCTTTTCCCCGTCGGTTTCTTAACACGCTTGGCCGCATCCGCCGTCCTTCCTGGAGAGGGCTCGCAGTCCCTACTTTAATTTCACAGAGGGCAGGAATGGCATAGGCGTCCTCACGCAGAAGAGTTCCTCGTAAGAATCTGGTCCGGGCTATGGGCATTATGAGTTGAAGTTGAGTGTGTGTGGCGTTTGTCATTAGACCCCTTTACTGCAGTGTTTTCTTGAAGAATGCGTGGCGCCTTCCTCGTGTCGTTGCGACCGGTTTCGACCGTTCCTCGGTCATTCTCAAGCTGGTGGGTGTAGTTCCTGGCTGGATTGTGCGTTATTATATGTTGAATGCCAGATTAGATATTGTAAAAGACGAGCCAATCCCTGTTACGTATTACTTTGGGCACTTCTTATTGGTTGTGGGTGTTTATTCGTTGAACACGTTTCTCCTTAGCACACTCCGTCTGCTCGGCCGCCTCAGCCTTTACTCCGGGCCTTTACTTCCAAGCCAGGACGCCAAGACCTTCATCCAACTCTATTGGAAAATTAAGTAGGGACTGCGAGCCCTCTCCCGGAGTAAAGGCTGAGGCGGCCGAGCAGACGGAGTGTGCTAAGGAGAAACGTGTTCAACGAATAAACACCCACAACCAATAAGAAGTGCCCAAAGTAATACGTAACAGGGATTGGCTCGTCTTTTACAATATCTAATCTGGCATTCAACATATAATAACGCACAATCCAGCCAGGAACTACACCCACCAGCTTGAGAATGACCGAGGAACGGTCGAAACCGGTCGCAACGACACGAGGAAGGCGCCACGCATTCTTCAAGAAAACACTGCAGTAAAGGGGTCTAATGACAAACGCCACACACACTCAACTTCAACTCATAATGCCCATAGCCCGGACCAGATTCTTACGAGGAACTCTTCTGCGTGAGGACGCCTATGCCATTCCTGCCCTCTGTGAAATTAAAGTAGGGACTGCGAGCCCTCTCCAGGAAGGACGGCGGATGCGGCCAAGCGTGTTAAGAAACCGACGGGGAAAAGGTCTACATACACCCACATCAATAGAATTTACAGAAAACACCAACAACCAGTATCTAATGAAATCCACTAAGCCCATAGTAAACACCGAGTTCGACGAGGTACACTTCCAAGCCAGGACGCCAAGACCTTCATCCAACTCTATTGGAAAATTAAGTAGGGACTGCGAGCCCTCTCCCGGAGTAAAGGCTGAGGCGGCCGAGCAGACGGAGTGTGCTAAGGAGAAACGTGTTCAACGAATAAACACCCACAACCAATAAGAAGTGCCCAAAGTAATACGTAACAGGGATTGGCTCGTCTTTTACAATATCTAATCTGGCATTCAACATATAATAACGCACAATCCAGCCAGGAACTACACCCACCAGCTTGAGAATGACCGAGGAACGGTCGAAACCGGTCGCAACGACACGAGGAAGGCGCCACGCATTCTTCAAGAAAACACTGCAGTAAAGGGGTCTAATGACAAACGCCACACACACTCAACTTCAACTCATAATGCCCATAGCCCGGACCAGATTCTTACGAGGAACTCTTCTGCGTGAGGACGCCTATGCCATTCCTGCCCTCTGTGAAATTAAAGTAGGGACTGCGAGCCCTCTCCAGGAAGGACGGCGGATGCGGCCAAGCGTGTTAAGAAACCGACGGGGAAAAGGTCTACATACACCCACATCAATAGAATTTACAGAAAACACCAACAACCAGTATCTAATGAAATCCACTAAGCCCATAGTAAACACCGAGTTCGACGAGGTACACTTCCAAGCCAGGACGCCAAGACCTTCATCCAACTCTATTGGAAAATTAAGTAGGGACTGCGAGCCCTCTCCCGGAGTAAAGGCTGAGGCGGCCGAGCAGACGGAGTGTGCTAAGGAGAAACGTGTTCAACGAATAAACACCCACAACCAATAAGAAGTGCCCAAAGTAATACGTAACAGGGATTGGCTCGTCTTTTACAATATATATATATATATATAAAGATTTCACATAAACACGTGAAATAACAATCAATGATCAAACAACGATATGAAATACTACCCTTTTAAAATACCACCACTCTTCCCTCCCACTTTTCTCAACCCCTCACGAGATGTTTTCTGCATCTCGTGTTTCAGTTGGGTTTCTGACTCTGACGTAGACCGCTTGTTAAGGTTGAAAGATCTTACTCTTCTTTTCCCAATTCATATTGTGGTTTGATCATTGACATATATATATATATATATATATATATATATATATAATTAAATAACTTGCTAACTTTAAGCCTAGTATGTTTCTTACATACTTTAAAGAAGTTTAAAAGAAGGTCTGCTCCCAAAGTATACCAATATATATATATAAAAGATTTCACATATATGTATGATCAAACCACGATATGAAATGGGGAACAAAAACACTAAGATCTTTCAATCGTAGCAGGCGGTCTTCGACAGAGTCAAAACCCAACTGGACGAAGACCGTTTGTTACGGTTGAAACAACTTAATTTTTTGTTTCCCATTTTATATTGTGGTTTAATGATTGATTGTTATTTCACGTATTTATGTGAAATCTCGTTTTATATATATATATATATATATATATATATATATATATATATATATATTAGTATAAATGGGCAGCAAATCTTCTTGAAGACAAATGGAATTAAAGTATGCAGCAGCTTCTGCATTAACGACCTTTTTGCTGATGGCCTCGATTTTTCTAACTATCTTCCGGTGATGCTGAGGCAACTTCCATATATGCTGGGTCATTGGGATGACGGCTACGAAGCTCTCAAGGCGTCTGACCATGCATCTCTCAACAGGAGCCCCCAAAAAACATACAGAGGATGCCCATGGGATTAAACTCACCAGGGGTATGTTAGTGGATGGAACTTCGGTACTTCATTATAATAACGACAAAGATAGATTAACTATCCTGGAAGCCCTTTATATCAAAGATGTCAACCCCAACCTCAACATTCAAAATTATGACCTCAATGTGATCCCAAGTAGTACTACTTTCGATAATAGTTTTAAATTTGTTAGAGAGTTAGAGCCCAGTAGGGTTGATAGCAATTGAGGGGCAAAGCTGTATGTTGTTGCAACCTTGCTGGAACCTGCTCTTTGTTTTCATCTCACCCACTGTATCATTTGTTTTATATTTGTTAAAATTGTTATGTTTAATTTTAAAAATTACTTTTCAGTTAATTATATTAACATTCATTAATTAAATAGTAGTGAAATTAAATTAAATAGTTAACCCGAAGATGACCAATGTGTGGTCGAAAGCTTGTTTCAACCCAGTGTTTTTGTGTTCCATTAAAGTTGTTTGATATTGGTTTTCTCAATGTCTCTGGCCCAGCATATATGGAAGTTGCCTCAGCATCACCGGAAGATAGTTAGAAAAATCGAGGCCATCAGCAAAAAGGTCGTTAATGCAGAAGCTGCTGCATACTTTAATTCCATATATATATATATATATATATACTTAATAATAATTGAATAGAAGGTATTTTTGATTACGCAATATCGTACTCGTAGCAGTAGCAGTCCAAGTTTGTTACACTAAAAAACCCTGAAAGATCGGAGACTGTTATGGCATTCAAGTGAAAATGGAAGGTATTGAAAGCGTAATGGAGCGATCAATAGAAATCAGCAACGTGTTATGTAAGCACAGTGAGAGAACAACCTTGAAAGAAGCATTTTTGTCAGTAAATTGACTTGAGAGTAAGTGAGAAAGAAAAAAAAAGAAAACTGACCGCCCGCATTGAAGTCAAAGAGTGAAGAGGAAAAACATGTCAAGCTTCAAAATAAATGTACTTAGGTTTTTAATAAAGGTGGAGCAAATGAAAGGTTGGGGTTTGTTGATGACAAGGTAAAGGGAGGTGATGGTGTGAGGGCGATGACACGCGAGACATCGATTGGGCCAAGGCTGGAGGTCACTGGGGGGGCTCCACGACCCGCTCTGAGCAACTATCCATCTGTCTGCGCCCTACATTCCTGCCAGCTGCCGAAAAACAATCACAAGCCATTTCTAACCCGTGCAAATAAAAAGACCAGTCTTATATCCCTTTAACACTTAACTTTAACAGCATGCTTTTTTTGTTTTATTGGCTGAAACAAGGAATCACTAGAGTTCTATGATTGACCTTAACCATATGCGCTTTATGCGCGACGTAGTATCGTGTGCCCGCCTCCACGAAGTCCAACTTGGACACCATTAGTTGTTTCTAGACTGAGGGTTACTCAAGAGCTACACGTTTTTAACTTCAGCCTGTCTTGATTCAAGTGTAAGCCTTAAAGGCTTAGATATGCACTAATCAAAACAGGTTGACTCCAAGGAAACACTCTTACCAGTCTGTAGTTCATTTTTAGTCTGTAGCTTGTTATTCTTAGGGACACACTTGGACACGAAGATGAAAAAACTGAAGTTATCTGCCGCTTTTAAAAGCAAAATTTAAGCACTAGACACATTAACAAAATCTACTAAACCCCACATTAACGCTCAAATACCAAACAAAAACAAATTGTCTTCTTGAAGGCAGATCTGGTCCTGGACTCAATAATTTTTGATTATTGAGATTACTTGCCAATTATACCTATTTTAACAATATTCTATTGCGTTACTATTTGTTCGTGTCGAGTTTCTTTTCTTATATGTAAGTTTCATTAATTTATTTTCATTCATTTTATAATCTATTTTTTTCTATTTTTCAATTGTATTCGACATTCATCATTTCACCTCTCTTTCATAAATCAGTAAACTGGACACTGACATAATGCTGACAAAAAAAGATTTCACTGTTTGCTAACAATCCAAGCCTCTCACTTTACACTCCTGATGGCGAGGAATGGCGAATATCACAGTGAGTTTTTATCATTTCTTCTGTGCTTTTTCCCTCCAAATTTTATTTTATTTATTTCTTTGAATAATTTTTGATAAACATTATATATATATATATATATATATATATATATATATATATACTTCAATGTACATAAGGAAACATAGAGAAATTAAAAACACAAACTTACAGTCTCTAATTTTCGGTAGAACCGTCTTCAGGAGAGATAAGAGAGGGAAACCAAGCGCACTGGTACAGAGACGATTGGAGAAGTTTGTGTTTTTAATTTCTCTGTTTCTTTATGTACATTGAAGTGTATTTGTCCATTTCGGATCGTAATTTCATCGAAAAAGTGTATATATATATATATATATATATATATATATATATAAAAACGATCCAACAGGACTACTAAATCAATAACAAAAAGAGGATATTGTAAACACAGGAATAGAAGACTCTACTTTATTTCGACAGATGTTGCAGAAAACTCCAGAGAAGTTATAACCAAAGTTATGGACTTTAAAGCTGTATTTGGCTAGCTACACAGGTATATCAACTGACAATACCTACTTGCTATAGTATCAGGCACCTAAAAACCCCTGTATATTTTAAAAATAAAAATATTTTGTTTTATTTCTTCAATATATTACACGTAAAGATAAATTGAAATGAGTCAGTTTCTAAGCAATGTAGAAAAAAAACCTATACAGCTTTAGAGGAATTTTTAGGGTCTTTATTCTTTGTGGTATCACAAGGGGCCGGCTTGCGGCCTATGTGTGTTCTCTCTCGGGACGACCACTGTAACCTAATCTAACCTAACTTAGGTGCTTTATACCGCAGCAAGTATTAGTTAATTTATCATAATTTGTTCGCTTTAAAGAAGTGAGTCCTATTTACCCGTATACTAAATAAAAAGTACGCCTACAATAAAATCAGATTTGAGATCAGTATCTAAAACTACAAAACGTAAAAGAAACTCCAGATCTAATGACAGTTATTGGACTGTACTAATCATATTTTCTACTATGCTATAATTTCTAAAAATATTTTGAAACACCGCGTATCATTCCTATCAAAGATGAGCACATCTGCTACAGTTCAAGCTATTTATAATCCTTAGCTGAAAGTCTGGATTAGATTAGTATAGTACATATAGTAATTTGGAATAACCTTGAAGGCAGTGACTGTGCGCCAAAGTAAGGACTAGATAGGATGAGTCACAAGGTCGACTGCATGATGAGATCTATATACATACCAAGGTAATGTAATTCTCCGAAGGTGATTCAATAGTTCTCAAAACAAATCATGACTGCAATAAAGGAAACTTTTGCCAATGGATCTTGAGTTGTTTTTCTGTAGTTCTCCCTGTATATGGGCAAAGGTAGTAATAATCTGGAGTGAAGACAGTTTCAATGGAATATCTAGTGGCTGGTTTCCCAGAGTACAATTACTGCAGTGAATAATAAGCAAGGTTCAAGTTGACGTTCGTTCTCAAGGTGAGGCGGTTGGTTCAATCGTCACTCTAATGCCCTGCTTTGTCTTACCAGGACCCCTTTCGTTCATTATTCTCCCAACGAATCTGAATCAACCGACATCTCGACTACATACTCGTATATAATACAAGGTGACCCCCCCCCCCCCAAAAAAAAAGGCCCCATATACACTTATGTGATATCTCCTTTATTTATTCACTTCAAGAGTGAGCTCCAGACCCTCTACCCATCGCTTATGAGCAAGTTCTGGTTCCAGCAAGACGGAGCAAGTTCTCACACTTCAAACCTGTCCCGAGGTTGGCTGAAAGAGAACTTCGGAGGCCGAGTGATCAGTCTCAAGACTGATTTTGAGTGAGCACCCCATAACCCGGACCTAAGCCCCCCAGATTTTTATCTTTGGAGCTATCTTAAGGATAGAGTCTACGCAGGGAAACCCAGAACCATCACAGAACTCAAGGAAGACATCAGGGAGGAGATGAGAGCCATTACCAATTCAGTCTGTTAGAACGTCATGGACAACTTCATGCTGCGCCTCAAGAAATGCACGGAGCTAAATGGAGGCCAAAGACCCTAGGTTTTGATGTGATATTTTGAATATAATAAACTAGTTATGACCAAAGTTTCATTTCATTCGGACAAAACACTAAGAAATAGGGCTTAGATCAACATCTCAATGTAGTGTAAAAAGCTAATCAAATAGTCTCCACATATAGAAATTTGGCAGTATAAACAACGCATTTCGAACGTGTAGTGTTCTTCTTCAGCCACAAACTAAGTGTGAGTGTCAGTGGTACAACTGTTGTACCACAAGTACTAAAATACCTACTTGCTATAGTATCAGGTACTAAAAACATCTGAATATTTTTAAAATAAAAATATTTTGACCTATGAAAAAGGTTTTAAATAAAAACCGAAACGTTGTCATTGAGAGTTTAATTTGAACCTAAAGAACTGACTGAGTCACGAAAAGTTTATGTATAAAAGTTGAAACAATTAGATGTATTTAATTTATACGACACACTATCAATTAGACAAATAAAAAAAAATAGTTAAAAATACGGTATATTTTGTGAAAATAGCAGACGGTAACAGTTGTGTTACCTACGAGTACAAGTGTTGTATCACAGACACTCACCCGTAGTTAATACCTGAAGAAGAACACTACGTATTCGAAATGCGTTGTTCATGCTATAAATGTCGATATGTGGAGACTATTTCATTAGCTTTTTACCCTACAATGAGTAAATACTATATAATAACTGATTGCACTACCTTAGAATCAACATATCAATGGTGCAGATATAAACCTGAAGAAGAACACAAAGTGTTTGAAACGCGTTGTTAGATTTCATATTAAACTTTTTTTTTTCTGTGACGTACTTTTTTGAAATTGACATATTTCAAAATTTCAATTAAGCAATTTTACTAATTTTAAAATAATATATAACGTCGTATATCAATAAATACCACACTATAACGGATTGCGCAAGTAATAACTCATTTCTTTGGTTTACTTTTTACATTTCATTAAAGAAAAATAAACTGTTGCCGTATTTCCAGGATAAAAAGATAGACATTTTTTCCTATCTGGGTTGGACTCTGATTTCAGATTTGAACTCTGGGTATATTATATAATCAATTATAATCAATGGCGTTTATAATCAATGGCACTTATAATCAATTAAAATCAAGGGCCATAAGAACATAATCAATTATAATCTGTGGGATATATAAACAATGACAAGATATCAGTTGCTACAAACCTTCCGTATTTTTTTTTAATTTATAGTTTGATAATAATCTGGGCAACTAGTACTTTAAAAAAGTAATAAAGCGGTCAAATGGAATATGGAAGTTCTAACACGCTGTTGCTTTACCTGGTAAGATGTTTTTCTTGGAATGGTAAAAGCCCAGACTTTAATGCGCTGTACTAAGAAGCTTTTCATTGCGTCAAGACTTTCTTCTGAATAAATCCAAACAAATTCTCCTTCATAGTATTATTCGAAAATCCACTTCTAAAAGAATATTTGAAAATTAAACTAAAATTTGTTAATTTAACTTAAGTTAATTTCATTTTAAAATATTTTCTACTTTGTTACTTCATCAGAGGACTGTCGGTTATCTGCCGTTGCGTCTCCTGAGTGCTTGGTCACTCTCTTTTCTCCTGAAGACGGATTTTCCCAAAATATTAGTTGGTAAGTGTGTTTTTTTAGTCTTTTTGTTACTCTACTTCGTATTTGAACTTGTAAATGACCAGTTTGAATAGCTTTTGCGATTTTAAAATATATATAGTCTGCAGATCCAGCTAAGGATTATCCCTCGTAAATCAGTCACATGAATGGTATATCGAGTTATAAGTTACTATAGATCAATGACCTATAGTAACTATAGCATTGTTACTATAGATCAGCTATTCTCAACCGTTTTTTCGTCACGGCACACTTTTAATAATTTAAAAACTTGAATGAATCAAAGAAGAACATAGTTAGTTAACGGTTACAGCTAAAATACGATATATTTTGTAAAAATTGCATACGATAATTATTTTCAATGGAATGTAAAATAGTATAGTATCAAAAAATAAATAAAATTGTTATTTAATGATAAATTACAAAACTACATTTAATACCGAATTTGAGGTTGGTGTTTTTTGACTTCAATTGTATTTGGGTGAAAAAACGATGACTCTACTCTTATGATCTAGAATCTAGATCTATATTTCTTCTCGATGGACAACCAGGCAACAAACAGCATTCTCCAAAAGTCTCTTTGGGTATTTTACTGCATGCATCCGCAAAGTTTGGCGCCCACCTTCAAGAATCACGCGGCAACAGTTGTTAAGTATCCAAGCAACAGTTAAGCTACCTCTTATATTCTTAATTAATTTGAAACTACTTAATTACTCTGTATTAATATAATTTATTTTATAGATCGAACCTGTAGAAGAATATCATCTGTTTGTATTAAAGTATTTTCAGTAAACTTTTTTAACGTTGATACATTTTTTTTTCAATTACGTAACGTATAATACATGATATATTTTAGACTGTTCAAAACTGAAACACTTGAAATTGCTGGCATAAACAAGCAAGCCCTATCTCTCCTTTGTGGCCTGATTGCATACACTGCCCCAGGCGGAATGAATTGCCTGTTCCCTGATCCAACCAAGTCCTGGATACAGATCAAATACAAACTTTCACCAAACCATCATTAACCTTACGAAACTGTAACCAACCAAAAAATCTACACCTCCAAGTTTTGGATTCTTTGTGTAAGTTCAGTGATTTTTTTTTAATTTATCAATTAAATTATGTAATTTAGCTATATGACTTATATCAGTGTTTCCCAAACTTTTTTGAGTGACTGCCCCCTTGGGTCCATCAACCTGTAACTCAACACCCTTGAATAATAATCAGATTCCTAGACTAAATAACCAAATGAGTAACATTTTAATAATTCAATTAAAAAAATTATTAATCGGACATTTATTTAGAATCCAATAGATGTATTGTTTCATAGCATATTTATGCAAAAGAATTAATACACAATAAAAGAAACTTAGGAGAGAATATACTTTTAACATAAAAATGAATTATCAAAACAAATAATTTTAAGAAACCGTTTCCTAGAAGTTTACATGTCGTGTTTTCACTTAAATTTAGAAATTATATAGCATGAACATTTACAATTTATAGAAATAGAATCCCCGCTCCTTTTCGCATTACCGCCCCCCGATATCAAAGCACCGCTCCCAGGAGGGCGGTATCGCCCACTTTGGGAAACACTGACTTATATTGAAATCTCGCGGTCTAATATTTTGACGTTTTAAAAATAAATACCTCCGGGCAAAAAGAAAAAAAGATAATGGTTAAAATAATGGGAACGAATGTATTCAGTATATCAAAATTTGTAGTAATTAAAGTACGTAATTATTCACAAAGGAGGAATTAATTATTAATTAAAAAACTAAATGGTCATTAAGAATGGTGATAACATAATTTTGACATAGTTTTTTTAGGAACAAGCGAACAGTCTAGGAGTCGTTTAGCACTTTTAAAAAGTTTTTTTCTAATAAATTATTCAATTGAAAAAAAAAGTGTATTTAGTTTATCAGGAAATGTAGATATTTAGTCAGGTATTTCAGTTACGTAATGTAATTTCTGCTGCCTTCAACCACTATAGGGACAGAACGACCTTGAATTAGCTAAAACATGCAGGTTGCAATTTGGAACAGAATGAAACAGGTGATTACGGGGGAGGATTTCTGAATGTGGCCCACAATTGCAACTCACGCAACCTCAGGCCGTGTTTGAAACATTAACAAAACACATTCTACCACTCACTGCTTCACCACTGTTCATTGTTTATTACAAAATTGGCCGTGTTTTTATACGTTTACATACTACTTTTTGGGTAGAAATAGTAACATTTTTTTAAAAAAAAATTTCCAAATCATATTGTAGGAATAGAGATATTTTTAAAAACTCTCAAATCGTATTTTCCTTTCTTGGCAGGGATACTGAAATTTTAAAAAAATAAATTGTATTTTTTTTGCAGGAATAGTAACGTTTTTTAAAAAAAATTCAAATAATATTTTTTTTGGCAGGAATATTGATATTTATTTAAAAAGATTTTGAAATAATATTTTCTTGTAGCAGGAATAGTGACATTTCTTTAAAAACTTTCTCAAATCGTGTTTCTCTTGACAGTAATAGTGACATTATCTTTAAAAAAAAAATTTTCAAATCTTTTTTTTCGGTCAGGAAAAATGAAATTTTTCTGAGGAGGTTTAGCACTTTAAAACAAAAGGATTATACACATTTTGACAGATATCAACATGAGATATGAAGCTGAGAAAACATTTGTTTTCTTTATGCCATATTTAGGCATAAAAAAAGACGCAATCAAAACGTTTCCCTGGTACCTTGGGGGTCAGATTAGCTCAGTGGTAACGTACTCGCTTCTGAAATAGTAGGTCCGGAGTTCAGTGCCCAATCTGTCCCAGATTTATTCACGTCGGAAGTAAATAAATCTAAGCACGTCGTCCTTCGGAGAGGATGTTAAGAAATAGGCCTCAAGCCTGTACGCTGTCAGGTACTAATTAAAAATCCCTACTATAAATACACTTGGGTTAGACAAAATTTATTAGCAGAAAAATGTAAAGAATTTTTATTGTGTTGTATCACAAAGGGCCAAAGTTCGGCCTATGGGCGTTCCTTGTCGGGGTCTGCCAATGCAACCTAACCTAACGTAACCTTCCTCGTGCCTTTGCCTGTCTAAAATAAAACACCTGCGTACCGTACCATCTTCAGCTCTAAGGTCGATCGAAACTACTTTTCGCCTTTATAATTATGATGCTTTTGTTCAAATATTAGATGATGAAAGGTTGTCATCAGTATTTTAAAAAAGGAAATGAAGCGCTAAAGAGAAAGTAAGAAAGTGGATTAGTTAAGAGATGCCAGTGATTGCAAGCAAACACAAGTCAAACGATCAGAGCTTTAACTTTCTTCTTAGACATACAACCAATGTCTTTCAGCCTTAATTATCTAATGGCAGAAAAAAAATGCCACAACTTTCAATGTTTTCGCACACCGGAAAAATAGTGCGGTAACTTACCAGAGAAATTATTTGAATTCTTTTTCTTTCTGTAATACAGAAGTAATTAAAAAAAATTTTGAATTTCAAGATACAAAAATCGGTTCACAATGAGTAAAATAATTTTTTTTTTCATAAATTTCTCCTTAATAAATATCACACACAATGTGTGTTTTATTTCAAATTTCTCATCTTTATAAAAAAAATAATGATTTTGTCTGTACATTGCTTAGAACTGACTCATTTCAAGTTTTCTTTACGTTTCATACATTGGAGAAACCGAATCCACCCTTAGAAAAATTTCTGTCGGTTTGTCGGTTTGTCCGCAAAACTTTGTCACAGGTAAACTCAGCTACCATAAGACATATAAAGCTGAAACTTTTACAGTAGTTTTGTGTAGGTCTAACTTAAAATATAGGCTATGAATTGATTGGAAATTCAACGTAGAAGTAAAGTTATGGACGTTTAACGAGAAAATGTTTGTCACAAGTAAACTCAGCCACCATAAGACATAGCGAGCTGAAACATTGACACTGGATTTGTGTGTGCCTAACTTAAAATATGGGCTCTAAATAGATTATTAATTCAGTACAGAAGCGAAGTTATGGGGCTTTTAGCTGTATTTTCCTAACTTCACAGACAAGTTTGTTTTGATAATACACAGGTGTGGCAAGTAGGTATTGTTAGTTGATTTTAATTTCAATTGAGCATATGAATATATTGCGTATTTGACATCATTGAAATGGTGTTTCACAGAGTTAAGGATGTACTATCTATTGAGAATAAATGTTTTGTAAACGAGCAATTCTCAACTCTTAATATGAACAGGGAGGAAAAATCAACAAACAAGTTCTTACGCTATATGAAGCCGAGGAAAGAACTTACAAGTCAGTAAAGAGATTGGATTAGTGACGAAGAAGCAGTTCATTATCTAATTGAATTTCTTGACTCTGAATTTATTTCTCCTGGACTGCCTGCTCATGAGTAAAAACTTAAAGTAGAGCACCAATCATGCTACAATTTAGTAGCAGTAACAAATTTCATGTTACGAAACATGAGTGCCCCAAAACTGTGCAACGGGACACGACTCTGAGTTCGTGCTCTACACAGATATGCCATAGAGGCGGACATAATGACTGGATGTGGTATTGGGGAGTCTGTGTGTATACTTCACATACCATTGATTCCGAGCCACTGTCTGTTTACGTTGAAATGATTGCAAAGTCGGGTCAGAGTCTATTTCGCAATGACGTTAACTAAGTCGCAAAGGGAGACTTCATCTAACGCAGGAATACAAGGTAGCAAAACCAAGTTTTTCTCACATGGTCAAATGTAGTTTACATGCTCAACGGTCAGAGGTTTCAACTCTTTCTTCTACCATGAACCTGAAGAACAGACAGCTAATGTAGTGTATAAGCTGGAGGCATTTGTTTAACACTGTAGTAATAATGGTATTTTCTACTATTCTATAATTTCTAATGACATTTTGAAATACCAAAAATGACGGAACTTCTGATTCCTCCGTGGTATAGCCGAAAGGCAATAGGCACACGGCAATAAACCAAAACAGGAACTTCTGATTCCGTCAAAGACGGGTACGTTTGCTATGTATTATATATAACTGTCAACTTTTTTTTAATTTAATATTTGCTTAATAAATACACTGGTAATAATGTAAGGTATGGGACCAGAGTAGCCCAGTGGCTTGCGTGATCGCCGATGACAGTAGTGCAAATGTATTATAAATAAATGTAACAAACAAATATTTTTTTGAATTTAAAATGTGGATAATATAAAAGATGGTAATAAACTAAAGGGATCTAGCCAGGGTTGCCAGTAGCTTGCTTGCTCGCCGATGACAGTAGTGCAAATGTATTATAAATAAACACAACAAAAATATTTTTTTTTAATTTAATATTTGCGTAATATAAACACTGGTAATAAAGTAAGGTATGGAACCAGAGTAGCCCAGTGGCTTGCGTGCTAGCTTTTGACTGGGAGCACGTTAATTAGAACTAACTCATTTCAAGTTTTCTTTACGTTTCATACTTCAGAGTTGCCACATGTACCCTTAGAATAATTTCTGTCTGTCGGTTTGTCCACAAAATATTGCTACCATAAGACATATAAAGCTGAAACATTGATTGTAGATTTGTGTATGTCTAACTTAAAATCTAATCTTTTTATACAGAGGCTTTTTTTTAGCACTGTACTAATAATGGTATTTTCTACTATTCTATAACTTCTAATTGTAGTATTAGTATAATACTATAATTGATATTTTGGAATACCAAGTATAATAGAATTTTTGATTCCGTCAAAGACGGGTACGTTTGCTAGTATTACATAAAGTCAAAAGATATTATCCACGCCTAAAAAAATACTGATTGTTATTTCTGCAGAGGCAAGTATGACAGGAATTAAAATAAACCCGTGCTGTGAGTTGTACGGCTTAGTTCATGTCATTTAAAACTCATCCTCCTTCAGCCACTTTATAATATGGCAAGGTGCCAGAACTGTCAAACACACCTGTCTCGGTCGAACTAGACCAGCCTTATGAACACATTACACCTATTCAAGCACGTCATATGCATTCTAAACCAGAATAACTAGTTAGGAACACCACGGACAGTCACGTACATCGCACTCTTTCAGGCACGTAATACCCAGTCAGGTGTTCAGCAGGCAATCTAATACATAATAAGTGGTTGGGTACATCATACATGGTTAATAGGGATTGATAGGTTCTATGATTATTACAATATTTATAAAATAAATACCATGGGCCAAGATTGGCCCTTTGTGATACCACATAACATTGGGAGTCCTAAATGTTGCCTAACTCGGATCTTAAACGAGTACCTGACATCGTACAGGCTTGGGGCTAAACGAACTTCTCAGGAGGCAAAGTACTCAGACTTTTACTCCATCTGCGTGAATGAATCAGGGACCAGAGTGAATATCGAACTCCGGGTCTATAAGTCCTGAGGATAGCACGCAAGACACCCTGTCATTCTTTTCACTATGCCAAATATACCTGTCAACTGCGATAGTTTGTAAACATTTATTCGCTGTAGAACATTCAATCTCTCTGGATTCCTCTTCTGGGAGAGTTCTACCATAGGTAGTCAGACCCCTAATTCCATGTACCTATCCGTCGACGTCCTCACCACTAGAGCGGGCAACAGGTTACGCTCATTGCGTAGACTGGCTAACAGACGGAAGGCTGTGGATACTGCCCTTATCTGCAGCCAAGGCCGGTTCATTAGGTTCTACACACGGAGTGCCTACCCGAAAACTCTTAAAACATTGTCGGTACCACGGAGGCGGGGAAGTCCAAGAGGAATTTCTTTGCATTTTCTTATACCCAGAGGTTCCTCACACAAGAAGAGTTCACTCCCTTGAGAGTCGCTGGGTATTCGGGAAGTTGCCTCCACAGAAAGCAGAGGAACTAAACCCTCAACCCTTACCATTGGGTAAGTCCGGCCATTAGTCGGCAGATGGACTTGATGACAAGTACTCACTAAGGGAGGCCAGGTCCCGGATTAATGCGCATTACCCTTTGGAGGGACGAGCGACTCCTAATGGAATAATGCTAGTCTTAAAACTAGAAGGAATCAGTCTGTAGAACATTCAACCTCAGTTAAATATGAAAATATTTATTATAAAACAAAACTGTTAAATTATATATCATTATTATATACTTGAAGTATGATCAATAACATTATAAATAGAAACGAATATAAACGAAGAAAAACTAGTCATATTTTCATAAAGAAAATAAGAACCAAAGTAATGAATCTGTTATGAAATTTCAATTTGAAACAGACAGTAAATAAAATATATGGGTAAGACTAAGCAATGGGAAAGTTGGATGCGAGTCGGTGATAATAACTAGCGAAGTTTGATGGTTCTATGAATAAAGCAGAAGGACGAGTGTGCTGCAGCGTGGGGGACTCTATAGAAGCAAGTAATGATCACCCCACTAGTACCAAGCAACATGCTTCAGACACGGGGATTAGCTCATTAATAAAGTTTATTTGATTTATCACTAGCTTCATTATTACTTTATGAAAGTAGAATTCTGTAATAATAAAATCAAAAAAGAAATACAAATGGATTTACTAATTTAGAGGTTTCCTGATTGTTTTTTTTTTTTATAATTTAACTTTAAGTAAAATACAGTGATCGTGAGAAAAATCGATTTTGATGGATTTATCGTATTCATTCTACTATGAGACTTACCGTCTGTTACAACTAAGTACACTAGTATGGGTTGGCACTGGTTCATCTCAACAATAAGTGACCATGACGAGACGAGATGACCATCAGGTCAATGACCTACAAACCTTAACCTCCTTCCCTGAGCCAATTGTAAATCTGTAACAGAAGCAAGGACTTTCACAAGTGATCTCGAGGTCAAAATCACTCTCCTTTTCATTATAAACGACCATCTGTTTAGGACATTAAAGAGAAACCTATATTCAAAACTAAAAAAAAGAATAACTTTTTTTATCTTTAAATACATACTAAACCTGACTCTGAAAGTATATTAAGTCTGCTTTCTTTAACATTAGTGCTGTTTTAAAGGGCAACGTGTTTATTTATTATCTAGCCCACATTTTAGTAATGGTTGAACCATATTAAACGGTTCATTCTGCAATGAAAGTTTTAAATTTTGCCGAGCTTAAGTTTATTTAGGATAGGGATATTTAACGAATACCTAATATTGCACAGGTTTAAGACCTACTTTGGAGCGATGTGCTCAGATTTTTTCACCTCCTATGTAAAAAAAAAAAAAAACTACGGCAAGAGTGAGAAACGAAACCTAGATCTATCAGTCCAGAGGCGAGCACGCAAGCCTTTAGGCTACCCAGGCACCCTTGTGGTATATTAAGTTCAGGATGTATAATTCAGTATAAGCCGTCGATTAGTGCTATAATCACTAGTTCTATTTCGTTATATGATTTTACTTTCATGATATCGGTGGGGAGGATAATAGTTACAGAGATTAGTTATTAGTAGACAGACTTTTTACACTGCCTTACAGTTTTAAGACAGCCGTAGGGTTCTTAAGATCTCGGTCGTCCCCCTCCGAAGAGGGCAATGCCCGTTACCCCAGGGACCAGGGCTTGCTACTAGTAGTTCATCGGACTCCATAGGGCATCATTGTGATGAGTCATAGTACTCATAGAGAAAGATTACAAATCTCTCGTTGGTTAAACGCCACTTGTATGGGCTAGTTATAAGAGCCTTTAAGGTCTCCCATTGGCTAACTACCACCTGTACTAAACATAAAAGGGCTCGAAGGGGTGGTATCTAATCGTCCCCACTCTGAGAGCCCGAGTCTCCACAAGGCAAGTACCAGTTGTCCAGTCAAATCGGCTGAGTTCAAGGCCCGTTCCCACAGGTAAGAGTTTGGGGACTCTAGCTCCCCGGTATGCTAAGCAGGCATCCTCCAGAGAAGTTGCTTCTTACTCAGCGACAACAAAGGTCTACCCAACTTGGGTGAGAACCTACAACCACTACGAGTACAACCTCAGTTGGCAGAATGAGGAGAGAATACCTCCAAGGGCCCCCGCCGCCCATAGTAACAACATATTTTAAGAGTTTCCCATCAAACTCTAGACCAAAGGTCCTACTGAACCTGCTTAGCTACAGGTAAGGTCAGTTGCCTTTTTTTGCCCCTGGATAAATATAAACCAATGCAGCCTGCAGATACAGCTGCATGGCCCCACTAGGGGCCTAGGGGTCAGTTATTAGTCATCAACCAACTACTTTATGTTTTGCTTTAGAGAAAAAAACTGAATAAATGAATAAAAATAGCATTCCGTCAGTAACATTGGCTCTATAATATATTTATTCGATGATTCAACATTTTCTTATATGATTATAAAACAGAATATACTGTTTGAGTGATGGATGACATGCCTTGCCTCATCCTTACGACTGTCTCTTTCTCTCTATATTACAAACTTTTGAAATATTGCCAAATCTGAGCAGCGTCAACAATTTCAAACATAATATTCTCTCTGACAAAGTATTCCTAAGTTGATATCCCTCTATTTTTATGAACTCAAAGAATACATTAAAATGTTTAACCAGAGTCTGAAATCTTTGGACCTCACATTCATAAGCCACTGCTTATATGTGACCACGCTGTCCCTAATAAAGACTTTTTCTTTTGAGTGCTGCAGACAACGTAAGTCTTAGTTTAACTTGTTTCTTACAAATACCAACATCAATTAGTAGCTCACTTTAATTCCATCTGAAGTTTTTTTATATGTTCCAAATATGTGTTTACAGCATTAGATTTTCTAATACCTATTTCGAAAATTTATAACTTTATAATTGTTATAATGCAACCAGATTTTATTTATACTTACTTGTACCTATTTTTTCTAATTATTTTAAAGTAGTAGAACACAACAAATGAATTCCTTACTCTATTAAAGTGAAATTAAAAAAGAACATATAATTCAATTGTTCTTTTCTGAGAATAAAAGCCGTTCTCAAACAAGAAGGAGAAGGAGCAGAAAATTTAATTAAGAGTTCAACTCGCTTTGTCCAAATTTGATTAAATTACACTTCATTCCAAGTTCTATTAGAAAGAACAATTTATTTATGTTTTATAAAGTCCAAAGTAAATACTTGAGCAATGTTGAATATAATTCTTTAAATTCTTTTCAATATTTAGATTTTAGTCTGCTGTGGAAACTAAAGGATTTTTTCCCTTTTACCTATTAGTTTATTCTGAAATTTTACTTATCCAAGTTATTATTTTTTTTTTTTTGGATAAGAAAAGGTTGAATCGATCATCTGTTAGTTACATGCGAGAAGGTGTAAAAATATATATGTATATATATGACAAACATACATATAAGTGAGTTCACTATTTGTATTTATATGTACATTGCTTATAAAATATGAATTTACATGCATGTATTTATAACCTTACAAAATACAAATATATATATATATATATATATATATATTCTGAAGTAAAATAGATAAACAAACAAACAAAAGTCTCCACACAAATGAAGTTTTATTCAATAGCAACGCGTTTCGAGAATTTGTCTTCCTGATGATGAACACAAAGGGTTCGAAACGTATTGCTGTTGAATAAAACTTCATTTGTGTGGAGACTTTTGTTTGTTTGTTTAACCATTTTACCTCAGAATGAGTAAATACCCCACAATTACGGATTGCACAACTATATATATATATATATATATATATATATATATATATATATACAGACGTCAGTCTAGTCGAAGGTTTTATCCGGTTAACATTGTTGTTCCTTTAAATAATGTAAATTTCATTTTCTTAGTTAAAAAATTCTTACTTCTGTAAGTAATATTGTTTTATGCATCTTTGAAATGTTTCTGTTTGTAATATTCATAAGTTGTAACAATCCATTTTCATATTGTGTATATGTTTGATGTTGATATGTGATTTCTTATTATCCTTTGTTTGTAGGCCTATGAAAAAGGTTTTAAATAAAACCGAAACGTTGGCAACGAGAGTTTGATTTTTTATCCTGGAAAATTGACCGAACCCCGATTAGAGAACACACCTATTCTATCAAACGGTCTATATATTATTGAATCTGTTATATATATATATATACTTAAAATAAACTGTGACACATAGAAACATAACAAAGACTCACTTTTCAATATTTCGACCGTAATGGCGGTCATCCTCAGGAGAAGAAGTGAATTGACGGAGGGACGACAGTCAACACTATATTATATATATATATATACACTAAAAATTGAGATAAAATAATTTGTTCCAAATTAAAAAAAAATAATAATCTTGAACATTACAGTTCTGCTCTACTTTAAGGAAAATCAGAAATTAAGGAAAAACACTTTGTGAGAAGTGATTTAACAGATAAGGCCCAATGAATTGAAAAGCCCATGCCACTAACCTGACCAAATGGAATGGACTTTATTAGGGAATAGTTAAAGAGAGTGGTGAAAAAACCAACACGTGTTAGTGGATTAAAAAATAATATAAGAAATATATTCTAATAAATTAATACAAAATCAGAATTATGTATAAATGTTCGTCGAACTGTGTAAAATAAAGACATCAAAGCCGTCTAAACTACAGTGGTTTCAGTTTGGGCACCCTCTAAATATTATTACAATATAAATTTCAATTTCAAAAATAATACTATTTTTAAATTTAAATTAAGTTAATTTACGTATTTTTAAGTAAAATTAATAAATTTATTTACAGGATAGAAACTTTTGGACTGTCTGTATACATAATTGAACTTTTTGACTTGGTACATTTGGTATATTTTTTACTTGATATACCATTTTATGTACACAATCTTTTTAATGAACTTAATTTATTGTAAAATAAATCCCGACTCATTGAAAATTGCATTCGGATATCATCTAGTCGTAACTGTTTTCTACGAGACAACAGTGATAATTGTACACAACAGTGAACAGTACACCTACTAAATGAATGATTTCTTCTGGAATGATAAGGCCAGCTGATAACAGTCAGTATGCAGAGGTTACATAACTGCTTAGGCAAACGTATACTTAAGAATGATAACCCATATCCTTCCTTTCCACACACCTAAATGACACAAGCAACAACTGTTGAATAAGCAAAAAACGTTTCAGTTTCATTTTTATATTGCATTTCTAGTGCTTGGAATTTTTTTTTCATTTTTATTTATTCTTTATATGAAATATAAAAGGTGTAGATGCATTACGTTTAGGATAAATATTGATATACAAAAAAAAATCAAATGAGTAATATAAAAAAATGTACATCCAATTACACTAGATGTACATTTTTAGTATCTTATATATAGATATCCGTCGATACTGAAGTTTCATTCCTGCACATAAAACAAAAGGAAAAACTATTGAATGTTGGAGGAAAACTTAATCGAGATAAGTACTGAAAAAGTTTTCACTTCGGCTTTGGCCTACTAATCAAATCTGTTAGCTATAAACCTGATAATTTGGTGCAGTATATTGGGAAATTAAATAAAGAAAAATCCATAAATTTTCCTAATTACTAACATACGATTACTTTATATATAATATTATAGAATATAGAGTTAGCGGCTGAATATTGCTCCTGAAGTGTTTACAGTAGGACATAGTTTGGCGTGATTCCAGATGTACATTCAACATAATCATGTTTATAAAACGATGATTAATGGTTCCAATCTACTTCTTGGATTCCTTCTTTTCCTTGTTGGTCCTGGGTCTCCTTTATTCCTCTTCATCATTATGTTTGTACAAGGCAAAGGCGTTAAGGGACTAACGTCTAGACTTTGATATGCCCAAACTAATCGGAGAAATGGAAGAAACGAAAAAAAATCATGAAAACTTGTTGGTATAATTACGTCAATATATTTAGAAATTTTGATGACGAATGTGTGCATGTACACTCATATCTCGGTTATACAGATTAAAAAGGGGAAATAGCTGTCCGAAGGTACCGGATTTTGCTCTAATTCGGAAGCAGCAATTGTTAAAAAAAATGCTTATAATTCACAAACAATACACATTACAGGGCCAAAAAGAACGAAAAACGCGGTCTAAACAACCGTACGTGTTCCATCACAGCTGTAAACAAAGTAAACACAGGTCAACTGCGGAAACATCGGACAGCGTTTGGCCAATCAGGATGAGACTGAAGCTCCAGATTCGTCCCTTACATTCGAAATCCGAAATGGTTAAATGGATGATCGTAGAACGAGGTATGGATATACTGTTATACCTTATATAAACTTTTGTCAGATTTCTTTCTTTCAAACAGAAATGATTCTACATTCAAATGAAGTATTATTATCAATATGGAAATGAAAAACATGAGACTTTTGTTTTAAGGGATTACTCAAAGGGACTGTGTGCTTGTTGGAAATTTCAACATTAAGACCGAAACATACTGAAACTAATGGAAGTGAACGAAGGAAGTAGGCGTAATAGGTATAGAACAGGTGCGTTTTTTTCCCCGGCAGGTGACTACATATCAACAAAAAGATGAGGTGACCCACTTACAAGCTCCAAGCAACCAAACCATATATATATATGATCAAACCACAATAAGAAATGGGAAAACAAGACTAAGATCTTTCAACCGTAACAAGCGGTCTTCGTCAGAGTCAAAAACCCAACTGAACAACCGCTTGTTACGGTTGAAAGATCTTAGTCTTGTTTTCCCATTTCATATTGTGGTTTGATCATTGATTGTTGTTTCACGTGTTTATGTGAAATCTTTTTATATATATATATATACTATTTCAAAAGTTTTAAAGTCCAGATTGTTTGTTTGTTTTCCAACGCTCACACTTATAAAGATTAAACCTTTTAGTGCTTTTCTAGGAGCGGAAACTTTTGCTCATTTATTATTTGGCACCTATTTCAGTAATGGGCGAGCCACATTACCTCTTGATTCTTCATTAGGAGTTCTAAATTTTGCCTAACTCAAATCGATTTCGAGTAGGGATCTTTAACGAGTACCTGGCATCTTACAGGATCAGTAACGACTGCTTAACGTCCTCTCCAAAGAAAACATACTCAAATTAATTCACCTCTCGCGTGAATTAATCGAGGACCAGGTAGGGATGGAACCTCGGACCTGCCAGTTCATAAGCGAGTACGTTAACCACTGAGCTAACCTGGCTGCCAAGTCAAGATTGTTCGTTCGAGTACATCATGTAAATTCCATTTTATAATTAAAAAAATTCTTACTTCTACCCATGAAAAAGGTATCCTGTATATTAATATGCTATTAACTACGTGTGTCACGCATTCGCATAATAATGATAATTGGATATCTAATTGTTTTAATTAAATTACAGCTACAAATCAAAGTCATAATTAGACCTAATTATATTCTCTAGTTAGCATTTAGTACAGCATAAGTTAAACACTCTATTTCATGTACATACTTTTACTTGTTATACCTAAAAATAACACATTATATGACGATCAGTTAAGTAATTTTTTTTTAAATTAAATTGATAAAAAAGGGACAACCTTGTTACAAATTCAGAACATGCTTTATAACGCTAAACCGATAACAATAAAATTTTGTTAAAATAATTGAACCGAAGATTATCAATTATTAAAAAATGCATAACATTTCGATTCTTCATATGGCAATATACTATAACAATAAAATTTTGTTAAAATAATTGAACCAAAGATTATCAATTATTAAAAAATGCATAACATTTCGATTCTTCATAGGGCAATATACTATAACAAATGAAATTTTGTTTGTGAAAAATGTATCACCTGCCCTACTAGTCGGATTTACTATAGTTATTTTTAAAAAAAAATGAACAGTTTATAAAAAACCGGTGATTTTAAAAGGTTAAAGATTAAAAGACGTTAAAAGGTCGTTGATGAACTTAAAAAGAAAAACTGGATAAACATTCGTCAAAGAATACTAATGAAGTCATATTATGGATTAGCTCCTAAGACATAGGAATTAGTGAAATTGCATAAAAAATATGTCTTATCCGCCCAATTGTTTCATTCATAGTTAGCCCAACGAGCTAACAAAATATGTAGAGAAATATCTAGATTATATAAAAATTCATTAACATTTAAAGAAGCATAACGAATGAAGTATTAAATGAAAATGTAGTCATGGATTTCCGTAGATGTTCAATCACTTTTTACTAACGTACCGACTGATTTATCTTTTGATTTAATAAATAAGTAATGGGATAAAATTGAACAACATATTGTAATGCCAAAACAGACATCTTTTGCCAATCTAAATATTATTTGTAAATTCGCATAAGGGGTTATTGAGGATTTTGGTCATAAAACATACAACTCCTGATCATCAGCCGACGTTTGTAATTTTCAAGGCTAAAAAACAATTTATTTAACGACATAAGTAAAGCAAGATAAATACATCATCGGACACCATCCAACAGAAAACAAACGACACAAACAACAATTATAGTACCCAGAGAACCACAAAAGTATCATAAAATACCTAGTGTTATTATGATTATTATTATTTAAAAAACAGACATTTGTCGTTTAAACCTAATTGTGTATTATTAATTATTCAGAACACCAAAAAACCACATTTTCAAAACAGCAAAAACAACAACAAACAGTAATAAACACAGCAAATTACAAAACCATGAAAAAAAGAGTCAAAAATTATAAGAAATTCAGAGGAAAAAACAAAAACCTTACAAATATATTACCTTGATTTAGAAGAAACACTAATTTACTGGTCCATGCTTATATCTGGCTACATCATAACAAATAGACATATGCAGAAAGGTTACATAACCCTACAAAAGGAAAACAAGCTACTCCCCTAATGTCAACATGAGAAACAGTTCAATGGCAACTATTGAAGGAGATTGGAATAAATTAGACTAAGGCTTGATATATCTGATCGCTTATTACAGGCAGTTGGTGTCTTCATAATGTTTATAATCTCTTTTAAATTCCTCTTTTTGGTGTGCTTTTCATATTCCAGAATTTTTGTGTCATGAAATTCAAACGAATGAATGACAAATGACTTATTTGTAAAGTCCAATATTTTATATTTGATGGAATTTTATATAAACAACAATTTGGATTACCTATGGGCTCTACAATATCACCAGATATTGCTAACATAGTAATGACTGAATTACAGAAGTATTGTAAAAGAGAGTTAGGAACAACAGAGAAGTTCATGAAACTCTATGTCGATGATTTGTTTCTAATTATTGACAAAAAAAATAAATAAATAGATAATATTTCAAATGTATTTCATTCATATCATAATCGACTTAAATTCACATGTGAGATAGAAAAAGATGGCATTCTCCCATTCTGGGATATAAATGTTATGAGAAAATCGTAATATTGTAACAAATTGGTACACTAAACCTACCAGTGATGGAAAAATACTGAATTATTATTTTTCCCATCCTATGAACCAGAAATTAATTGTGTTAAGAATATGGTGAAAAAAAGTCATAGAATAAACATAAACTTGTTCATCATGCTATAAACATAAAAATAAGAAGAAAAGGCATCACGATAAAAGTAGAAGTTCAAAAAAAAAAGTTTTTTTTAATTTCCCTACTTTCAAGGATTAGCGCAAACAATTAAAAAAGTCTTTAAAACACATTAAACTCAAGTTAATTTACCGTTTTATAGCAAAAGAAAAGTGAAATCCTTATATTTCAAAATATAAAAGAGAATATTCCAAAGGAATTACAATGTAATGTTTTATATGTAATAAAGTGCAAAGACTGTTATAAAGTTTATTATGGAGAAACCAGTCGTTTTTTGAAAGAAAGAACTTAGAAAAGAAAATTAATGCCACTGCATTAGCAGCACATAGTATTCAAGAAGGTCATAATTTTGATTTTAATGAAATAAAAATAATAACCAAAGAAATAGATGAACAGAGAAAGAAAACCCTTGAAATGTTATATATTAGAAAGGACCAGTCTTCCGTTAATTATAGAAGTGATATTTCAAATTTAAGTAGTATTTATTTGGGTGTGTTACGTTAAATTTAGTTGTTCGATGCAAAATTGTTTTAGTGAATTTTTGGTTGCCTTTCCTTGGTGTTTAGTGTTCACTTAAATTATAAATTTTCTAAAATCCACCAACTGGTTTCTCTGTAAAATAATCTCTTACAGAGATTATTTTAAATAACTCTTAAGTAAGAGTTAGTTTTTCTTTTTCAAAAATGTTATACTTCTGTAAGTTCTCTCACTAACCTATAGTCAAAATGTCTATGTATTTCCTAATTTGTAACTTTTTGTACTTTTTATGTATTTTTTGGTTTTTGAATGATTGTATTATTTCTTATATTTCCTCTGTTTTGTAAGCCTATGAAAAAGGTTTTGAATAAAAAATGAAACGTTGGCAATGAGAGTTTAATTTGTATCTGAAGAACTGACCGAGGACTGATACACTTTTATTGTGCTCCTGCTTCACGGCAAATACTTTTATCAACACACACACACACACATATATATGTATATATATATATATAATATATATATATATATATATATATATATATGATCAAACCACAATAAGAAATGGGAAAACAAGACTGATAAAAAGATTTCACGTGTTTATGTGAAATCTTTATATATATATATATATATAAAGATTTCACATAAACACGTGAAATAACAATCAATGAACAAACCACAATAAGAAAATGGGAAAACAAGACTAAGATCTTTCAACCGTAACAAGCGGTCTTCGTCAGAGTCAAAAACCCAACTGGATTTTGAACCATCAAAAAACCCAGTTACGGGTGAAAGATCTTAGTCTTGTTTTCCCATTTTCTTATCTGGTTTGATCATTGATATATATATATATATATAGTTCAATGTAGGAAAGGAAACATAGAGAAATCAAAATCACACACTTACAGTCTCTAATTTTCAGTTTGAACCGTATTCAGGAGAGATAAGAGAGGGAAATCAAGCGCACTGGTTCTGAGACCCTCTGTATATATATAATAAGGAAAGATGAACAAAGACACAACTCATTTCTATATTGCGGTAATCGTCGTCATGAGGAGGCGGAGTGGTTTTTATGTAAGGACTGTTCCTTTTGTTTTATATTGTATTACATCCCTACACTATCAGTTTATAATATAAGGTTAAGTTAAAGAGGGCAATGTCGAAGGTCATTGTAAAACTATATAACCTACCTTCAACAAGAGAACACGAGAAGAGAGTTATTTGAAAATGACCTAGGTCTTGAAGCGGAACACTGTGATCCATAGGATAACGGCAGATGCAGGCGGGTTGTACACGCAGCGACCTTACACCAATGTCAGAGCAACACGAGGGGCGTCTCGTGTACGACCTGTAACCATGCAACGCTTCCTGTCTAGTAGACAACACACAACCCGTCAAGTTCAATCAAACTTCTTGCTACAGCTGTCATGCAATACAAAGCTAAACTAAGCCTTAGAATAAATGCTTCTGAACAGGAAAAACTTTTCTATTTAATTCTATAGCATACTAATATACAAAGATAAATAGTCTGTGGATTTCAACAACAACTGTTGTTTGAATGAACACGTGACACTGAACTATTTTAACACTGATTACAGTTCAGTGTCAAGTGTTCATTCAAACTACACTTGTTGTTGAAATCCACAGACTATTTTTCTTTGTAAAATAATTTGTAATGTAATACTTAGTTTTTCTGTTTTAAAAGTTATATTTCTGCCTATGAAAAACGTTTTAAATAAAAACCGGAACTTTGGCAATGAGAGTTTAATTTGAACCTGAAGAACTGACCGAGTCCCGACAAACTAATCGTTTTCCTATATAACAAATCACATCATGAATAGAAAAATCAAAAAGTTCGAAAGCATTTCAATTGTTGCTCCTTTTAACAATTGCTTTTTTTTTGACAACTGGCTTTGAAATACTCTAAAAACCATTCATTATTCTATTATAATGGAAATTTCGTTGACTGTTGAGTCACCTGTGGTTATCTCTTATGCATGATAAACGCATATTTGCATAGAAGCGAATTGACGTTTTTTTCTTTATTATGTTCTACTCTAACGAGAATAAGTATGGCCCTTGGACACATAATAGTTAAGGTTAGGCTAGCTTATGTTGTAGTGGAAGTCCCACAAGGGAACACACATAGGCCAAACATTAGGCATTTGTTTTAGCCTACAAAACTCAATTTATTAATTATAATGTAGTGCAATCAGTTATTATGTGGTATTTACTTATTGTAGGGTAAAAATCTAATGAAATGGTCTCCACATATAAAAATTTTAATGATATAAACAACGCGTTTCGAACACGTAGTGTTCTTCCTCAGGCATTAACTAAGGATGAGTGCCTGAGGAAGAACACTACGTGTTCGAAACGCGTTGTTTATATCATTAAAATTTTTATATGTGGAGACCATTTCATTAGATTTTTACCCTACAATCAATTTATTAATTCTAAATTAGAATTCCTAAATTTTGCCAAACTGAAGAGTATTTAGAATAAGGATTTTTAACGAGTTCCTGACATAATACAGACTCGAGACCTGCTTCTTAACGTCCTCTCCGTGGGACGACGTACTCCGATTTATTCACCTCTCATGTGAATAAATATGATACCCAGGTGGGTATTGAAACCCGGACCTACCAGTTCAGAGGCGAGTACGTTAACCACTGAGCTAACCTGGTTATCTAATTTAAAAACTAAAACTAACCGACTGTAAAGTCACAAGCAGACAACGTGAGTAGAGCAGCACGGAAGTTGTCAAAAACAATAACTTCACTAAAATAATTAACACAAATAAATAAAGCTTAGAAACGAGATACACAAAACGAATATTGGCACACTTCTTGTTAATCATTTCAGTTCCATCGAAACGTACTACAAACATGACATAAATATGTAGAATAGCATATGATATCATCATGAGAAATGTAGAACTCGTCAGAAAAAGGAAACAAACAAGTTCACAGATTTGCATATATTCCAAGAGGTTTTTTTTTCCATCTTATTAAAGGTCATTAGGAAACCTTCCTAGATCCTCCCCTTCTTATTATTCCAAACGACGTACTTTCTTTCTACAGTACCACAGCGATAATATTGAATGCTTTCAGTTCTATATGACGTAAAGATCTCCGTTCAAAAGTTTTTTTTAAAGTAAAGGCTATTTTTTTTCTTTAGGCACATCATATTTCTATTCACGGATTACTATTACCCTCTGATTAAAAACTACTATTATGACTATAACAGACTATTATTATTAATTAATTAACAGACACTATTATTAATTTCTCCACGGATAAGTGAGAGCAAGTCTTCCTTACCAGTTACCGCTTCGTCATCCCATATCCTCACAACAACATGACATATTCCTTTTTAACTAATTAATTGTTTTCATTAATTTCTTTAAATATTTTAGCAAGCCTACTGAGATAATAATTTTCATATTTACAATTATAAATTCCAAACTAATAAGACAAAATGTTGTTTATAAACAAACAAAAAAAATGTCAATAAACTCTATTGATAATATGTATTATGTGAGATATCGCGATTGCCCCGCCTACGTTATGTCTAATGATATTACTATTAATAAATTATATCTAATTACTTACTTATTACTAATTACTTATGTCTATTGATATTATACCATCGTGTTATTACTGTCTTTTTCCGAAAATAAGTCCTAGCGTGATTTTCGGGACGGTTTGGACTATAAGCACTCCCCTGAAAATAGACCCTAGTTAAGATAATGTGAAAAATATAATTTGTTAAAAAATTGCTGTTAAATGTAGTAGGGTATCTCTAGCTGTCGTAATACTTCAGAGAATTCTTTGGAAAAAAATAGTTCATGAAATTCATTGTTTACCTCTAAAGTCCGTTTTAAGGAGGCTACTTAGACAAGAAGTATTAATTTGTAAGACATGAGAGATTGAGACCAATGATTCTACAGGAAATAGATTTGGAAGAAAATCAGAACGAAATTCAAAACTTTGATAATTTATGACGATATTCCAGAAGATGACATGACTGTAATCGAATAAATTTAAACTCCTGTATAAAAATAAATATTAAACAAAAATATGTAAATCTACTTAATGTACTTGAAGCCCTCCTCCGAGAATAAGCCCTAGCACGGATTTTGATCTAAAAATAAAGTAAGACAGTGTCTTATTTTCGGAAAAAGACGGTACTTTATATTATTATTGTTTTATAGTATTGTTATTATACATTATCGTGAAATTATTATTATATACTAAGTATTATTATTACATTATGCTGTCATGATTATTATTATTGCAAGCTAATTATCATAACTTAATGAGGATCATAATGTACCATAATTGATTTTAATGCATGTAATGCCTTAGGTGGAGCATGTTGTTCAATAAAAAAAAATCTGGAGTGGCCTACACTCAACTTTACTATAAGTAAACTTAATATCATATTTTTTGGCTATATAATAAATAATGTTCGATTTAGGTATAATATAATCGTCTAAATGGGAGATGTTTATTAGTCTTTCATTCCTGGAAGTAGTACAGATACTGATTGATTCACTTATCAATATATATGGTTATTTTTGAATATCACACCTCTGATGCATATAATATCATTATATAATCTGACCTACTTCCAAATTGAATATTTAAGACAAATTTAGTTTTAGAGAAAAAAATGTTTTCTAAAAAACGATTTTTGGAAAAAAAAGTAACTTTCCCTTCATGCATAATTCTTCCCAAACAATAGGGATCATCTACACTATGGGGCCCACTTTTGTGTAAAATATCAACTTGATCCATCAAAGATTCTGAACCGTAGCGTGGTAACAAGTAATGCTAACATACCCACCCACACACGCACAGATATCATCGAAAAAACTTCATAAAACGACTTTTGGGACCTTAAAATATATAATTCCGTCAAAATTTTTTCACGATCACTATACTTTACTTATAGTAACGTAATAATTGATAAATAAAGTATATCTTAAAATTTACTTATTGCTGAGTGGACTTTTTTTTACTCTTGCATTATGCTTTCTTATGTTTCTGTCGACGAAACTGAATAAATTAAAAACTCATGTTGTATGAAGTTTTCTCAAGTATCATATTGACTATTAAGTATGCTAATTTATGTTAATGCTATATTAGATTCCATTTTAAGATTCTATTATTCTCTTCAAACAATGAGGTATCGAAATTATAGAGAAACGTGAGTGAGTGTTTTCTTTGTTTGTCTCTGAGTTTTAGTCTTAAATAAATACATTAGTATTAATATAGCTCCACAAGGATAGCCTCAACTAAAAGCATTTCAAATTATAGTAACTGAATGGTAAATTCAGGAAGAACGTGAGTGTGAAATTTAAATCTGACTAAGGTAAGAAAGCGACCTGACAAAAATTAATGTTAATAAAAAAGTATTTTCTTTCGAAAAGGCAAATACTTTTTTTTTTTTTTTGTGGAAAAGAAAAGTGTCACAAGCGTTTATGAGAAATCAAATTGTTCTGGTCTATAAGACACGATACCCGATCAATCAACCCTGAAGTGACTAAAAAAAAAAAAAAAGTTAACACTTAATCATTGGTTAACTTTCACTAGGTGGGGCTGGTTTATTTTCTTGTGAAAGTGGGTCGAGAGGCTGGCAGATAAACAGTTAAGTTAGACGTGGGCCATGAAGGAGATGACCTCTGGCTATATGGGGGCGTTAGTCGCCTACGCGCTATAGCAGCAGACACCTCCTCCGCAGTCCACCATGTAAACAGACCAAATTAGCTCCTCCCTATCTATCTTGCACAATCTAAACCAATGTTTTAATAGCAAACAATTGGTCGTCTGTTTCTTTAAATTGCGTAAACTTAACTATACATTGTCAAAGGAAACACCATTCATTCTTCTTTATTACTACACTAACGATCCTTACTAAGCATCCTATTCGTTTTCATTCATCTCTAGCCAGAGTAACATTCGCTATCCAATCTTCTAATTGAAAAAAAAAAAACAAAAAAATATTTCTATTTCTTTGACCTGTATAAACTAAACTACACATTAGCTGACAAATGTAATAGCAATGATAAATAAATAACGATGATATGGGTTATAATTATCAAGCCTGTATGGTTCAGTTTTGACTCATAAACCTTATAGTTGACATCTCCACTCTAAAGAGCTTCCTAAGTTATCATGTACTAGGTTTTTTAATATCTTTAAATGTATTTTTAAATTAATTTAATTTAAATGTATTTTTCTTTTTCCTCATTTTTCTTTAACGACGTTTCGTCAAGTATCACACAATAAAAAAACCTTTAAGTCAACGTTTCATCTACGAGGGTCGTCCAGAAAACAAGTTCCGTTTTGGTCTGTAGGGCGGTAGGAGTGGTTTTTGCCAAATCCGGCAACACCGCTCGAAAGAGGAGAGGTGGGGGAATAGAATGAGAGGTGGGGGACCTCAGTCGGTCAATTACCAACGTCAGGGCAGGTAGTTGAAATGGAGCCCTCCATGTCACGTCCCGCCACCTCGATCCCGTTCCCTCTCGAGTTGTTTTGCGCGGAGTGATTCAATTTCTTTATGCACAGGGTTTCAAATCAGTTCAAATTCACGAACAGCTCATTTCTGTTTATGGAGAAGGTGTAATGAGTGAATCAATGTTGAGGAGATGGGTACGTGAATTTAAGGCGGGAAGACATTCACTTGAGGATGAAAGTGGGAGAGGCAGACCCTCAGTTGTGACGGACGAAATTGTCGCAGAAATCGACAATGCAATTCGCAAAGATCGTCGTTCAACCCTGGATGAACTCCACCTGAGTTTCCCAGACATCTCACGATCCCTCATCCATGAGATCGTCTCGGAAAAACTTGACTTTCGGAAAGTTTCCGCCCGGTGGGTCCCTAGAGAGCTGAATGTCTTCCCGCCTTAAATTCACGTACCCATCTCCTCACCATTGATTCACTCATTACACCTTCTCCATAAACAGAAATGAGCTGTTCGTGAATTTGAACTGATTTGAAACCCTGTGCATAAAGAAATTGAATCACTCCGCGCAAAACAACTCGAGAGGGAACGGGATCGAGGTGGCGGGACGTGACATGGAGGGCTCCATTTCAACTACCTGCCCTGACGTTGGTAATTGACCGACTGAGGTCCCCCACCTCTCATTCTATTCCCCCACCTCTCCTCTTTCGAGCGGTGTTGCCGGATTTGGCAAAAACCACTCCTACCGCCCTACAGACCAAAACGGAACTTGTTTTCTGGACGACCCTCGTATATTTATAGACATGTTCAGAGCTAGATCAATACATACATTAATTACAATAATATAAAATAAATATAAGTAACAATACGAGTTCAAAATCGAAGAAGAGGATGGCTACCGTTTGCTTGGTGCCTAAAACGTGCTTGGTCCACGGAAGACGAATTTCCAGAAAATTTGAGTTTGTAAGTATTTTTCCTTACTCTTCTTCAGTTTTCAACTCGTACTTTGCCCAATTTGGATTAACAGATACAGGCTGTTTGCGTTTGACAGGTCACTGGACTTCTAGTCTCTTTATTGTTAATTCTTTACTTTCCTTCAGAAAAAGTGGTATATATACCACTTACCAGGACGCCTGTGTTCTAGCTCAAATGAACAAGTTTTTTTTTAAATCAACTTTTTGTTAACAACACTTTTCAAGTGTACTTTCCTTTTATGACCCCACAACTACTATTTTTTTTCTTTATATGACGTTCTGCGAAGATCAGAAACAAGAGGCATTGTGGAACTAATCAAGAAATGCTATCTGGATTTTTATCAGAGTTTCTTAGGCGTCATTCATATGCAAATACATTTGGTGGTGATATATATAAATTTATCAAATGATTTCAAGAAAAGAACACGTAGACGCACAACTCACATCAATATTTCTACCTCATAGTCATCAGGAGAAGGACTACTCCTGATAAGGACGGGGTCAAAATATTGATTTGAGTTGCGCATTGTTTCTACATATTCTTTGTATTGAAATCTTTTGATATTTTGCCCTAACGAACCGACTCATTTTTTGAATACAGTTAAAGTTATTTTTTAATATGGTTTAATCTTATCCACTAACAGATTAAATAATTTTTAAATTATTTTTGTTTATAATTAAATTTAATGATCAAACCACAATATGAAATGGGAAGAAAAGATCTTTCAACCATAACAAGCTGTCTTCGTCAGAGTCAAAAAACCCTACTGAGTCAGTCGAGTTTTTGACTCTGACGAAAACCGCTAGTTACGGTTGAAAGATCTTAGTCTTTTTTTTTCCATTTCAAATTGTGCTTTGATCATTGATTGTTATTTCACGTGTTTATTGTGAAATCTTGTCATATAATTAAATTTATGTAGAAAAAATGTTCTTGTTTTCAATAAATTTATATTGCTTAATTTGTTTTATTGAAGTAACAAGAAAATAGTATATAAATTAGCAGTGATGAAGCAATAACAGGAAAGTACCCTTTTGATGTTAAAGCATTTTGAAAGATAAATACATACAAGAGAAACCACACTGTCGAGCTCTTGTTATATTTATTTAGTGTGGTAGTATAAATGAATCGTTTAAATGTGAGATATTTCTACTAAAGGCTATTTATTAAACACGTTTCAGTCCATGCGGCTAGCCACATTAGGCTGGATTGCAGCAATGATAAAGTGATAAGAGTTATCAGGTGGTGGTGGCGGGTGACCGCTTATCAGTACACACGCCAAGCGCCACAATAGCCTATCTCTTCACCTAAAATCAGTCTTCATTCCTCAAAGTATTTGCCATATATTTTGAAGTTAACAATATCATTATCAATAATAACCACAACACAACGATAACTACCCACAAAAGATAACAAAGCCAGGGTCATTTTTTGCTCGAACATTCCAATGTGATTCAAGGAAGCATTTAACATGGCATTTTTTTTATTATTTATAACTCACTCCACCCATTCCAGTTGCGGCAGAGTTCATTTTAAAATTCCTAGTATGACCGTCTTCCTCACGTCTAGGTGATCAGTTTTTTAAGTCAAGTAATTACTAAACCATGATTATTTCTTGCATCTATTTTTATTTTTCATATTACATACACAGCATTGTTTATTTTTTTCTAATTACACCTATTGTGTTTAAAAAATAAACTTAAAACCAGGCATTTTGCGGATGGAACGGATTATTTATTTTCATATTAATTTCAATGCGAAAAATTCTTCGTGATACGAGTAAATTGCAATATAACCTCGATCTGGGAACGAATTGAACTTGTACTGCAAGGTTTTATGATAGTAGAACTTATGAGATGTGTAAATAATCTTATAATTTTATGATTAGATCGCAAATCATTAAATTGTCAGTAATATCTCAAGGTAACTACTTAACAAAACATCAGATCATCAGAAAATCTCATAGCTCAATAGAGTAAAACATCGATATAAGGAGTTAGGTGGGGGGTTGGGGTTGGGGGGGTCAAAATATTCGACCGACTTGATTATACTCCTATATACCGTAATGTTCTATGAAAAATGCCTATTTCTAATTTAACACCTTTTCGGATTAATTTTTCCAATCTTCTCACCTTTGGCTTCCATAAGTTCGGGACAAGATATATCAGTTCTCCGGAATTTTTTATTTTTATATACCAACATGTTTCGGTCCACATCGACCATTTTCAAGGTTATTTTTATACAGGTAGTTTCACAACATACATAATGATACAATATGTACAATAAGCATAATCGTAAAAGGGGGAGGTTGTAAACAGGTATCGGCAAGGTGAGGTTTCCCCAGGGTTCTGGTTACCTTCCTTTTACGATTATGCTTGTTGACTTTGTCTGTTTATTTTAGTTATTGTTTAGTTTTGTATCATAATGTATGTTGTGAAACTACCTGTATAAAAATAGCCTTGAAAATGGTCGATGTGGACCTAAACATGTTGGTATATAAAAATAAAAATTTCGGAGGACTGATATATCTTGTCCCGAACTTATGGAAGCCAAAGGTGAGAAAATTGGAAAAATTAATCCGGAAAGGTGTTAAATTAGAAAGAGTCATAAGTTTTAATAGAACTTGTATAAATAAAGGCCTACTCCCAAAATACACTATATATGTATATATATATATATATTGACTCCTTGCGGTGAGCGATAACGCAGAATTGACGTCTTTTGTAGTGAAATAAAGAAAAATAAACAATACTATACCTACACCAATGATAAAGCATATATTTTATTTATTTGTATTTCTGAATTTGGTTTTTAAATTTTGATTACATTAAGCAATCTTATTACAACTCATCTTATCGTTGGCAATCGTCAACACAAATCACCTTCCATACCATATAGTACTCCAATGGTAAAAACATTATGTCAGTAATTTCATAGTTACAAAAAACGAATCGCAAAACATTACATCTTCAGTAACCATACAACGTAATTATAACACAAACCACTGCATCGTCAGTAATTACTGACGTAGTATATGTTCATAAAATTGCATTGAAAGTAATAAAAGAAAGAAAAAAAGCCGTGCAGCATTAACCAGAGGCGTCTCATAGAATAAATATGCCAATCACTTTTTATATTACTTATTTCAACTGTTTATCAAAGACATTTAACTGTTTATCAAAAATTGTTGACCGGTATACATAAATGCTACAGAGAATTCAATTGCCTGAAGAGCTAAGAGCTATGTCGTTTTCAACATAGAATAAGCATTGTAATATTGTAATACAAGATATTGCTAAAGAATTATCACTATTATTTTAACTATTATTACTAATTTTCATTATTATTATAGTTAAGTAATAAATAATATTATAAATAAGTAAAATAATTATTATTTTCATCATTATTTATTATATTATTACACAAATGAAGTGTTGTAGAACACTTTATTTGTATTGAATCAGTTTTCATTTAACAATAGACCTTAATTATACACTATTTCGTTGTTTATTAAAACTTCGAAATGTATATTAGTGAACAATAGAACATTGTTTTAAGAGCAATAGTTATGAGCGAGTCATGGGTTCAAACATGGGAAAAAGGGTTCATGGGTAAAACAAGGTTTAACACTACTGGTTTACTGTATTAATGAAATAATTAATGTATTATCCTACCCCTCTCTAATATACTATACTGCTCACTGTTTTAATGAAATAATCAATGTATAATATATCCTACCCCTCTCTAATATACTATACTGCTCACTGTTTTAATGAAATAATTAATGTATTATCCTACCCCTCTCTAATATACTATACTGCTCACTGTTTTAATGAAATAATTAATGTATTATCCTACCCCTCTCTAATATACTATACTGCTCACTGTATTAATGAAATAATTAATGTATTATCCTACCCCTCTCTAATATACTATACTGCTCACTGTTTTAATGAAATAATTAATGTATTATCCTACCCCTCTCTAATATACTATACTGCTCACTGTTTTAATGAAATAATTAATGTATTATCCTACCCCTCTCTAATATACTATACTGCTCACTGTTTTAATGAAATAATTAATGTATTATCCTACCCCTCTCTAATATACTATACTGCTCACTGTTTTAATGAAATAATTAATGTATTATCCTACCCCTCTCTAATATACTATACTGCTCACTGTATTAATGAAATAATTAATGTATTATCCTACCCCTCTCTAATATACTATACTGCTCACTGTTTTAATGAAATAATTAATGTATTATCCTACCCCTCTCTAATATACTATACTGCTCACTGTTTTAATGAAATAATTAATGTATAATATATCCTACCCCTCTCTAATATACTATACTGCTCACTGTTTTAATGAAATAATTAATGTATAATATATCCTACCCCTCTCTAATATACTATACTGCTCACTGTTTTAATGAAATAATTAATGTATAATATATCCTACCCCTCTCTAATATACTATACTGCTCACTGTTTTAATGAAATAATTAATGTATAATATATCCTACCCCTCTCTAATATACTATACTGCTCACTGTTTTAATGAAATAATTAATGTATAATATATCCTACCCCTCTCTAATATACTATACTGCTCACTGTTTTAATGAAATAATTAATGTATAATATATCCTACCCCTCTCTAATATACTATACTGCTCACTGTTTTAATGAAATAATTAATGTATAATATATCCTACCCCTCTCTAATATACTATACTGCTCACTGTTTTAATAAAATAACCATGATGTATTATGTATCCTGTGCATATCAAAACACACTATAATGTTCAGTGTATTTAATAACCAACTCAATTAATTTTTCATAAAATATTTTTAAAGCATATAAAACATACTAACTAAATATAATGCCTCGGACATGTAATAAAAAGGGATAATTATGAATTGTCTTGTATAAATAATTAATATATTATATTCATTATTAATATTTAACAATAATTATGTTAATTATTAAGTATAACATAATTAAATAATTTAATGAACTCTATAGGCTCTGTAGTATTAATGACCTGATGGATTCTTAACTGCATCAAGGACATACTGTAGCACTGTTCTTAAGAACATTCCTCAGCTACAAGTATAATTAACCTAAAATGCTGAAAATATAAGACGCAACCAGTGATTGCATTATAAAGTGATAAACTGGAAATAAACAAGCAGAGGTAAAGTACGATGATGAAATTATAAGAAGATTCGATAAGACGATTGAATAAACGTGTCTATAGTAGTAGTTGTTTGATTAATCTGATGAAATAGCAATTAAACATTAAACGATAATGCAGAAACATACTCCGTCTTAATGGGTACAGGGAAAGCTAAATGTTGCATGGACCTTGTAGAGATAAGCAGCAACCTGCCTTTGAAGTGAGTCATCTGAGATCAGTTATGTGATTCATCATGTTTATTTGAAGAGTAATCCACTGCAAGCTGTGCTTGAGATAAACAAGATGTTTGCCTCATGGGATGCGATTAGGTGCAAACTATGGCTCGAGAGCTGGAGCTCGGAGCTAAGAGTTTTTTTGGTGAAGCTGGAAGCCAGAGGTTTTGGTGGAGTTAGAGCCGGAGCCACTCAACTGTTATCTGGAGCCGGAGCCAGAACTAAACTGTTATCTGGAGCCGGAGCCAGAACTAAACTGTTAACGGGAGCCGGAGCCACTAAACTGTTAACTGGAGCCGGAGTCAGAACTAAACTGTTAACTGGAGCCGGAGCCAGAACTAAACTGTTAACTGGAGCCGGAGCCAGAATTAAACTGTTAACTGGAGCCGTAGTCAGAACTAAACTGTTAACTGGAGTCGGAGCCACTAAACTGTTAACTCGAGCCGGAGCCAGAACTAAACTGTTAACTGGAGGCGGAGCCAGAATTAAACTGTTAACTGGAGCCGGAGTCAGAACTAAACTGTTAACGGGAGCCGGAGCTAGAACTAAACTGTTAACTGGAGCCGGAGCCACTAAACTGTTAACGAGAGCCGGAGCCACTAAACTGTTAACTGGAGCCGGAGTCAGAACTAAACTGTTAACGGGAGCCGGAGCCAGAACTAAACTGTTAACGGGAGCCGGAGCCAGAACTAAACTGTTTACTGGAGCTAGAACCACTAAACTGTTAACTGGAGCCGGAGCCAGAACTAAACTGTTAACGGGAGCCGGAGCCAGAACTAAACTGTTCACTGGAGCCGGAGCCAGAACTAAACTGTTAACGGGAGCCGGAGCCACTAAACTGTTAACAGGAGCCGGAGCCAGAACTAAACTGTTAACGGGAGCCGGAGCCAGAACTAAACTGTTAACAGGAGCCGGAGCCAGAACTAAACTGTTAACTGGAGCCGGAGCCAGTTCTAAACTGTTCTAAACCTCTGGCTGTTACCCTCGTTATCAACGGTGAAGAGTGAGACTAACACTACCTTTGCAATGGTATACATCATGGAGTGGAGAGTTTTCTAGACTAATAGTATTCGAGGATAACCTGAGTATTAGGCCTGAAGTACGAGTAATAGACAGTCATGGAACACCAAGCGCATAATCACATAGCGGGCCCTTGAAGCATTAACGCAAACGAAGTAAACCGAAGTAGCTCATGATACTAGGTATCACCCGATCACAATTATAAATAACTCAAGCAAAATATAATCTAATCTAGGTATCATAAACCAAAAACCTGTTTTTCCAAACCAATAACAAAGAAATATTACACTTGTTATAATAATTTATCAGTCGAATATTCAATAGAAGCTGTTTCATTTACTTATATATATTTTCCAAATCATTTATTTTTATTTTATTATTTTATCTAGACCAGAGATTTCTCATATGAACCTCCTTTACAGCTGGTAGTATTGTCTGATCGGCTTCGTCTATTTTCAAAAGTAACTAACCTAAATATCTTTAACCACATGCTTCTATAAACTCATAGTACTTTAAGCAAAAATTCTATTAGTCTTTTTTAGTAACATATCTTACTGATTTGTGAAATAAATTCAAAACGAAGGAAACACACAGAAAGACACAGACATAACTCACATCGATATTTCGACCATCGTCGTCATCAGGAGGTGTAAAGGTTGAGGTTGAGTCCAGGGGAAGAGCGAGCATCAAGTAAGCATATGTATGCTTCCTCTGAAGCTCTTAGGGTAACCTTGTTGGATTCGGGGATCTGTTTCAGGATTTGAACCCTGAAACAGTCATTGAAACTGAGACCATGCGAATTCGCATGGATGGCTACAGGATAGTTAATTCGTTGACCGACTGAAGCCCTATGACCATTCATACGAAGGCTCAACTTATTGGAAGTTAAGCCAACGTAAAAAGAGTCACACTGAGTGCAATCCAGTCGGTAAACACAGTTGCACGAGGTACAGGAGGAATTGACTTGAACCGGGTAGGAACGATGGTGGAGAGGGGAATCGAAGGAAGGATTAGGATTAAGTCAGCTGCCAGTCATCCCTCCGATAATTCACTTCTTCTCCTGAGGACGACCACCATAAAGGTCGAAATATTGAAATGAGAGTACTTTGTTACGTTTCTTTCTATGTGCCACAGTTTATTTTAAGTATAATATATAACAATATATTTATTATATATAAACTAGAATTTTCAAAAGAACACATAGAAAAGAAATCAATGAACTCACTACTATATTTCGATGTTCTCGTCGTCAGAAATAGATGTGAATCGCTCCAAAGGCTGATAACGACTTTATTATATATAGATATAGTTTGTCGACCACTGATTCTTCAAATACAAAGTAGGTTTTTGTATGTTTCGATGACTACTAGTTAAACACATTTATTGACACTAAAGTATATCGACATATTCAAACAAAGAATTTATAATACAATAAAAAAACATCAAAGAGTAATGCATGCTATTTAAGACATAATACCTTTATTCTTCGAAACTAATATTGTTTCAAAAGGCTAAAAGTCCCTCTCTTGTATATATAGGAAAGTTATAAAACTGGATCATAAGTTTTACGATAGCAGTTGGAAAACACTGTTATTTTATTTAACTCTAGTTATTTTGTCAGAAGTTTGAATGACGTTCTTCTCAAGACAATATTCTTTTCATACTAATTAAATTTGTATGGCAGTTTTTAAGGAACACTACCATCCAGTCATGCAATAACACTGCATCACACTGATATTAATACTGGTGCTCCTGAAACACTGCGGAACACAATTTAATTAAATCCTGGAAACAAAATTACAACTTTTAAAACGAATTTCTTAATTAAATCCTAAAGGGTAATCTTCAGTTTTACTTTATATCTCTCTTAGGGTTGGCTCAACTAGCGTTGAAAATGCTTTTGACTTTTGTTTAATATGGGTGGCATTGGCTTTTGATTTTATTATTGCTTTTGATTTCTGAATATATGGAGGTATAAGATTATAAATATCAAAACATTTCTCACTTAATTAATCAAATTTAAAAGGTTGTTTTGATCAAAGGAAATGTTTTCAATATATTTTAAGAGGCGGTTAATTTAAACTAGTTTCCTAATTTGAGCTGCTTCATCTATAACGACTATTGAAGAAATTAAAAACACAAAACAATCTAGAAAAAATACTTATTTAAGAGTAATAAATAATGACGAAACATTCAAAACCAGTCGATGTAGCTTTCAAAAGAGATTACATGCTTGACACCTGATATTATTAATGGTAGTACTACAGAGATCATTTGTAACAATGAAGATAGGGGAAGCACGAGACTCCCGAGTGCCTGTATTGCTCAGCAATAGACGATGTGGAGTACACATTCATTACATGCAAGAAATGGAATAGCCAGAGAAGTGATTTGGTGAAGAGAATTAGTATATTCTCACCAGAAACCATTATGGCTAAATAATAGGGAGGGCTGATGTGCGGAAAATGGTAGATGGCCTAGTCAAAGATATTCTCTCTACAAAAAAAGAGACACCTAGAAGAGAATAACTAATTCTAAATACAAGGATGCCTTTCGTAAGGGAATGAATGGCCTAGCCTGAGGTAATGTGTGAAACAGTTCCAGGCTAGTGTCCAAGAAGAAAAGGGGGTGTTTTAGTTGGTAGTCTGGTTTACTGGGAGCCCAGCACAATGTGCGTAAATTCATTTCACCTCTTTAACAAAAAAAAAAAAAATAATAACAATGAAAGAAAAATATAATATGCTACCTCGAATGCCAAACTGGACTTTTACTTTTAACTATGGGTTAACTATGGTTTAACTTTTAACTGGACTTTTGGCCAAACTATCTTTTAAAAATAAGAATTTCTATAAATCAATAAGTGGTGAATTGTTAACAAAATTGTTAATAACAGTGAATGGAGAAGATTTCAAAACTGATAGTAAGCATTGCAAATGTGGAATTAAGAGCAAAATACCAAGCTCGAAAACAATACTCACAGAGTAAAATACACGGGAAAGCCACTCCTTTGCAACCAATAAAACAAATGTATTCATTTCTTATATCTAACAATGAAAACAAAAATTCAGGATCTTGTGACCCATTTATTCTCATTAGTAGTGCAATCTGGAATTGTTTGGTACTTACTCATGCTGAGCTAACCTGGCCCCCTGATATTTAGTAAAGTGTTTTATTATTCTGTGTTTGTGTGTGTGTGCTTGTGCGCGTGTGTGTGTGATTTTCTTTAAATTATATCACATGCCATATATGCCTTAAAAAAAACAACAAAAAAACTCAATGATGTTTATGGTTCCTCACTTGCATCATACAAAAAAAAAGGACTCAACAACAGTATTTACTTTATTTGTAAAAACTGCTATCAAAGAAATATAACAATAAAATTACTCATAGGATAAAATTAATTAGACGAAGAGGTTATTTTCAAAGTGTGATATGTTTCTTTTGAGTACAAGTGTCTCAATCAACCGGCTTAATGAGAATTGAAAATCACTTGAGAGTCGTTATCTGAAACTCATTAAGAGAAGCAGCTCTCTTGTAATGGATTACTTGTATAGCTGAAATCGACTCTTGAAAAGGGTTTTATAATTAGGACACGGTGCGAGGCCTTTTATTGATTGGCGAACAACACTCTATCAAACCTATAACACGTCCCTCAATATATTCAAAACAAATAATGTCAAATAAGCGTCTATATATATATATATATATATTAATTAAATAGACTTAAATATGAGTTTAGTTATCGAATGATAAAGTATATAAGTATGTATACTATACATAGTATATATATATACACCTTAACACAGAAAGACACTACAGAACTCACTTCGATATTTCGACATCCGTCGTCATCGGGAAGAAGTGCGAAGTACTTGCGTTGAGAAGCAAACTGCTACTCTGAGTAGCAGTTGGCTTCTCAACGCGAGTACTTCGCACTTCTTCCCGATGACGACGGATGTCAAAATATCGAAGTGAGTTCTGTAGTGTCTTTCTGTGTTCTTTTCTCTGTGTTAAAGTGTTTATTGTCCACACGGACCTTTCATTATATATATATATATATATATATAATTGGGTGTCTCAAATAATGACACCCAGACCACTCTAAGGGCTTCTGAGGAAGCCTTCATTTGGTTATTGGGTACAAGAAATTCCCCTGGTCTAAATTTAATCCGATGATTTTTTTTTTCCTCGTTTATATATATATATATATATATATATATATATATATATATATAATTAAAGTTACAGCTATAGAACACAAGAAAAAGAACGAACACTCACGAATCTCGATAATTTCGGCGTCTTGCCGTCTTCAGGAGAGTAGAAAGAAAGAAAATAAAAGGAGTTCTCTTGATTCGGATTCATATGCCTTATTCAAAAGGTTAGTTAGTGTTTCAAAATCATTATTTTATTAATTCGAGACAGCTATATTAAGAAAAGCATAAGCTGCATAAAGTAATTAGGAAATTAATCAATATGAATATTAAGGGAAAAACATAGATTGATTAGTTTTAATGAAAAATCTCGCTTTACTAATTACTAACACTCTACCTACTGCCATTGTAATCCAGTTAATTAAATTGTCTACAGTTAACAGTCATTTTGAACTTGAATAGAACATCCGGAAACAATTATTTCATATTGCTTTAGGTAATGGCTTAACCACCCTTCTCAGTAATTTTTATAATAAATTTACCGAAAGTAAATTGCTAAGTTCAATTCTACCTAATGAAGATAAATGGTTCACCTATATTGATGATAAATTACGCCTCTGTCACACACAAATATATATATATATATATATATTGTATGTTTTGTTATTGAGGGCTAGGTCATATAAAAGAAAATAACTTCATTCCTAGGCCAACGTTTCTAGGCAACGTTGCACTATAAAGTGCAACCTTCATATGTTCACCACCCTCCTTGTTTGTTAAAAATGATAGATGACTATAACAAAGTAGTGTTTTTCGTACATATAACCAATTTATTCTCATGTAACTTAAATAACCATTAGCACACTTTCCAAACCCTGAAGGTGATGTAGAAATACATCGAAACGTTGGCCTAGGAAGGAGTTTATTTTCTTTTATATGACCTAGCCCTCAATAACAAAACCTACAATAGAATAGAAGAGGTCAAGAACAATTTATTGAGATTATTTTATATATATATATATATATATATATATATATATATATATATATATCGTTGTTTGTATCGGTCAGTGGACGCATTTACGTCTCCGTTCCTTCATTCCATCTCCTTTTTATTTTCTTGTTCTCTCCTGAAGACGGCAAGACGCCGAAATGATCGAGATTCGTGAGTGTTAGTCCTCTTTCTTGTGTTCTCTAGCTGTAACTTTAATTATATATATAATCAACTTTCTCATGCATATGACTCTACTTCCTTTCCTATGGACGAATCAAAAGGTTTGTATTGACTGCGAGTCCTAGTTTCTGCTTTCCATTCGTAACAAACAGAAAAAACTTTAAAAGTTTTTAAAGTACATACCTATATATATATATACTTTTTCGTTCGAAATACGATCCGAAACGGATAGACTGTAAGTCCCAAATGAGTACAGTCTCAAATGAGACTGTAAGTGTGTGCTTTTGATTTCTCTATGTTTAATTTTCTACATTGAACTATATATATCAATGATCAAACCACAATATGAAATGAAAAAAAATACTAAGATCTTTCCACCGTAACAAGCGGTCATCATGAGAGTCAAAACCTAACTGGCTCTGAAAAATAATAAAATACGCATTTAATAATTTCAATATTTCGAACTTTGTTCATCATCAGCAGAAATATTGAATTTAGTAAGTGTGTACTTTCTCTTTTTTCTGTGTCGTGTTTGTGTGATTTAAAGTTATATATTTTTATATATAAAAATAGATTTCACAATAAACACGTGGAACAACAATCAACGTACAAATTACAATATGAAATGAGGAAAAAAGACTAGAATCTTTTAACTATAACAAGTGGTCTTCATCAGAGTCAAATCGCAACTGAGGTGAAAGATTTTTATTGCTTCTTTTCATTTATTATTGTGCTTTGGACATTGATATATATATACATGAATAAATGTACTTTTCTAATAAAATTAAATGCATTAGTGTCAACAAAGCGAATACAAATAAAGCAGTGAATTGTACATTACCTTTTACAGCTGTCTTTATCAAAACTGAGTTTTTAAGGAAGAGTATGGTTTTCTAAACAGCTATACCAGGAACGTATCAAAATAAAATCAAATAATATTCATTAATAAAATTTTTTTTTTATCTAATTGTTAAAAATCTAGGATTCAATAGTGCTATGAATGAAAAAAAAAATATATCCTATTGTAAGATATAAGAGAATAATAGCCTAGTATGATGGATATAAATACGAAGGAGAATAGATTGACTGTTCGTGAGTAGTAGAAGCTAGATGTTTATGGAGCAAGGAGTAATCCCTTAGAGGCAACAGCAGCAATGGTGTCTTCATGCATTATATGTCGGAAAGAGCAAGAACGCTAAGGCGACGTGACCTCTTTGAATTACTCATATAACATACGCTCCGCCGCCAGTCCATAAAGACACAACTTCAAGAAAAGTTCAATTTATCTACATATCAAATACAGAAAGAGATCGCTTAGCTGAAAACCCATTTTCAAAGCAAAATCTATATTTCATTGTTGAAGATACGTTAAGCGCATAATTTAGTGCCAACAGAAAAATGATACCTAAACATTTATAAACGACTTTTAAAATACATTATATTTTAATGCTTTAAGATGTAATTTAAGAGCATAAAAACTTTGTAGCAAAGAATTTATTGAAGAAGAAGATATATATCTATAACAAGAATTTCACAATAACAATCAACTTTCAATCTACAATCAGAAATGTGAAAACAGAGTAAGACATTTCATCCGTAACCAACTATCTTCATCAGAGTCAAATTCCAACTAAGTCAGTATCGTTAGGATTTTATATATCCCAAATCGTTATTTGAGATTTGACACTAACGAAGACCGCTTGTTACTGTTGAAAGAGCTTAATCTTTTTTCTCATTTTTCATTGTGGTTTAAACGTTTATATATATATATATATATATATATATATATATATAAAAAGATTTCACATAAACACGTGAAACAACAATCAATGATCAAATCACAATAAGAAATGGGAAAACAAGACTACGAAAGTCTTAGTCTTGTTTTCCCATTTCTTATTGTGATTTGATCATTGATATATATATATAATAGTGTATAAACTGCAGCAGATATTCTGTAAACACATTTTATTAAAGTAGACGGCAGCAATCATGCATTCACGATTTCTATTGCTCGTTTTCTCTAGTTTTCAATTACTAAATTTTCATTTCGGTAGGAATGATTTCATGGAGGAGTTGTCCAGAGACATCATATAACATAATCTTATTAGCTATAATCAAAAATATTATATTTTTTTAACTTATCAGATCTTAGTCGTTGTTTTCCATTTTTCTTTTTGAGATGATTTATGAAAATCGAAAGCTTGTAAGTGTAAAAAAAATATATTCACTTGTTTAATGCTAAAGATCTTTTCTTATGATGTCTCTGGACAACTCCTCCATCAATTCATCTCCCTGAACGACAGCAAAACTACGTAAGAAACTATTGAAAACGAGAAAAGTCTGTTAAATGTTTCAGTCTATGCTGTCACAGTTACTTTATATTTATATATATATATATATATATATATAAATAGAATATTCAAATAAATACACAAATATATAATTCACAATCATTGAATTCCACTGATTTCTATTCTGTAGCGTATTCAAATCTAAATTATTCAGTCGAAGAATCTTTTCTTGTAATTGTTATTATGTATATATATATATATATATATTATATATATGTGTTGTGTAGTTTATAGTGTAGCAGCATAGAGAGACACAAGTAACAAAGGACGACACTCATCAAATCTCGATTATTTCGGCGTCTTGCCGTCTTCAGGAGAGTAGAAAGAAAGAAAATAAAATAGAAGGAGAAAGAATGAAGGAACGGAGACGTAAATGCGTCCACTGGCCGATGTAAACTCAGTGCCAGTGGACGCATTTACGTCTCCGTTCCTTCATTCTTTCTCCTTTTATTTTATTTTCTTTCTTTCTACTCTCCTGAAGACGGCAAGACGCCGAAATAATCGAGATTCGTGAGTGTTCGTCCTTTTTCTTGTGTTCTCTAGCTGTAACTTTAATTATTTGTCCGTTTGGACCGTCTGATTTCATTTTCAATTCAAAGTATATATATATATAATAAAATAAATGTGTATATATATCAGATCTTAGTCTTGTTTTCCCATTTTCTTATTGTAGTTTGATCATTGATTGTTATTTCACGTGTTTATGTGAAATCTTTTTATATATAGTTGACTATCCCTCCATCAATTCATGTCTTCTCCTGAGGACGACAGCCACCACTACGGTCGAAATATTGAAAAGTGAGTCTTTGTTATGTTTCAGTCTATGTGTCACAGTTTAGTTTTAGTTTTATATATATATATATATATATATATATATATATATATAATATTTGAGAAAAGTATCGACCGTAGAATAGAATCAAAAACTAAAGTTTTTGTATATTAATATATATATATATATATTATATATATATATATATGTGTGTGTGTGTGTGTGTGTGTGTGTGTTGTGTGTGTGTGTAGCACATAGATAGAAATGTAACAAAGGACTCACTTATCAATATTTTGATAGTTATAGCGGTCGTCCTAAGGAGAAGAAGTGAATTGACAGAAGGGCGACAGTCAACTAACTTCGTTGTATGTGCACAGTTTATTTTAAGTATATATATGATGAAACCACAAAATGAAATGGGGAAAAAAAGACGAATATCTCTCAACCATACCAAGTGGTCTTTGTCAGAGTTAAAAACTCAACGGACTTATGCCTAACCTGTTTCCTAAATCTTATTATTGTTTGATCATTGACTTATATATATATATATATACATATATGAATTATCAAACCACAATAAGGAATAGGAAAACAAGACTAAGATCTTTCAACCGTAACAAGCGGTCTTCGTCAGAATCAATAACCCAACTGAGTTGATTGCTATTTCACGTGTTTTTGTGAAATCTTTTTATATCCATATATATAATTGTGATGACGGAGTAATAGAAATATAATAGTGAGTTTTTGTGGTCTTTTTCATTAGTGTTCTTTCTGTGAATTTAGTTTGTGGAATCGTTTTATCTGCTTTCATTGACAGATTAAATCATAAGTCCTTAAAAACATTATTACAACATTAAGAAAAGAATCGTAGTTGATTATTATAATAATGCAAAAAGCAGAATCAGTTTTACAAAATCCAGTAAGAAGAAGAAACAGGTTGAGACAGGCGTGCCAACTCATTTCTTAACTGACTTGGACACGCTCTTCAACTAATCCTTTCATTCCATGTCAAGAACTTTTCAAGCTATTTAAGTTAACAAAAAAAAAATGCGATAGAAGTTAGGCATTAAATAAACAAAACCTTTCAAAGAGGAAAGCGACAAATGTTTTCATTTGTTCTGACCCTTCAGTTTACCTAAGTCTTGTTCAACATCATTTAATACTTTCCTCAACTTCTTCTCTTTTTCAAATGCCTGCTTTTCTTCAACTCCATACTCCAAACAACATATTTGGCTTGCTACTCTTTTTTCTCTGTTTACTTTAAAAACGATATATATATATATATATATATAAAAAATATATATATATATTTAATTTTAGTTAGTTTTTTCCCCCTTTTTCTTTCTCTTTTTTACTTTCCTCCTCGCTTTTACTTAAATATCACTTTTATAATATTACTTACTCACAGCCTACACTGGTTCACGTTGGTAAGGTGGCTGCACTGCGTGTCATTGTATCGCGCCAGTTTACATCGGCCAGTGGACGCATTTACGTCTCTCGTTCAACTAGTGCTGAGTTACTTTACTACCTTATTACTAATTTTTGCATCTTCTTCAGAAAAGAGAGACCACACGTTGTAACGCAATGCTAGTTTATAGCCGTTGCTCTCAACGTGACTTGGTCCTTTCTCTTTCCCCTGAAGACGGTGCCGAAATTATCGAGATTCGTGAGTGTTGTCTTTACTTTCTTGTGCTACTCTAGCTCTGTCAATTTTGAACTGTTTATATATATATATATATATATATATATATATATATATATGCTTAAACTGTGACACATAAGAAACATATCAAATTTTGGGCAGTCTGTCTTCAGGGAAAGATAATGGTATATATTCACGTTGTTCAAAATTGAAGATAGGTAGCAAGTATAGTAAAATACACACTTACAACTCAATTTTCGTTTTGCAATCTCGTCTCTCAGGACGTAAGTGCCTAGAGACTCACTTTTACGTGTGCTGACTCATAGCTATCGTTGACTTATTTCTTCATTCGCGCTCCGTTCTTCAACGTGGATCTCTGGTCACTTCGTCCTCTCTACTATCTACTCTCCTGAAGACGGATTGCAACAGTCGAAATATTGAAGTTCTGTAAGTGTGTTTCTTTATTCTTTTCTGTGTCGTGCTATTGTGTCAATTTTGAAGTTTTATAATATATATTATATATATATATATATATATATATATATATATAAATCTCTAATGAACGTAAAAATGATGAAAAAAGGATACACAAGTTCAAGAATACTAATGAGGCACACAAAAAGACTATAGCAGTCATAGAGGTTGAACGTTTTAGTTTAACTGTTACCAGAAGAAAACGTAAAACAACAGCGGAAACCAGATTTATAAAGCATAGTTCAATAACACATTCTATTCAGCTTGGAACTAGTTTTTTGCATAACTAGTTGCAATGTTGATTATTGAACTTTCTGACCTTTGGCAATATGCTACTAAAACCAGATTACCATCATGTTTAATATCTTTTATGTAGTCTAAATAAGCCCCTTTAATCCGACCATTAGTCTTATATACTTCATTATATTGGTTTTTGGAATACAGTGTGTTTTGTCGTCGATTTCATGAATAGAGTTAAAGGAATCGCTTTAGGATCCTGTTAATAAAATTTGTTATAGTAACCATTATTGATAAAAGCTTGTTTGTTGAACAAATATTTTAATAAAATATTTACTTGGATGAAGCAGTAATAGAATTTCTACGAATAAGGAATCTAAGAGTGGACCCCTATAGCATTGAAGTAATTTAATCCTCTCTCGTAAGATGAATTGTTTTACAACTTCGTTTTCAGTACATAGTTATAAATAGATCATTATTTTACAAGGCGTAATGTTTCCTTCCTTTAGCTATAACCCGTTACGTATATTAATATACGTAATATTAAGTCGTAAAATAATTAATATACGTAATTAAGCCGTTAAGTATATTAATGGTATACAATATTTCTTTCAAGAATCGCTATTTTTAAAACATACCTAGGAATTCGTGAGTGGATTAACAGTAAATATTCTGTTGACTTATCATAATATTGTTTAGTTGGTTAGCAAGTTGCCTTGTTGTGGCAGTGCATAGTTATAAGGCAATTAACCTCAGAGACTATTCTTTTTTGTTTAAATAGCCTTTGTCTTAAATGTATTTATTAAAATAAATCCTTGAGTATAATCTTCTGAAGAAATATAGGTTCTAATGCACATTCTGCCTTCCCTTTCGAAACTTCCTTAATGTTGTGGTTAAGTGCGGTTTAGAGTTGTCCGGTTGGGTTAGGGGTTAACTTCTTTGAATTTCTAGTTGTTTTGCAGCTCTTGAGTTCTATTGAAATCAGTTTGAGAACCTCTCTGATTTGTTGGTTCTATTCTTGGGAGATCTGCAGACTTAGATCTAGGGCTGCAAACTTATCATCTTCTAGTATACCAAATGAACGATACAATACTTCATATATATATATATATTGTTAAATAACGCCCCATATTTGGCTTGTATCTGTTTCATACACAATTTCTCCAGTTTCCGGAATTCCTTCCTCGTCTCTTCATCAAAACTATAAAGTTTATCACCAATATTGGTAGTCGACATGTTTCGAATGTACCACATTCATCATCAGGACAATTGTCCTTTATATATATATATATATATATATATATATAATTCACATAAACACGTGAAATAACAATCAATGATCAAACCACAATATGAAATGGGAAAACAAGACTATGATCTTTCAACAGTAACAAGCGGTCTTCGTCAGAGTTGGGTTTTTGACTCTGACGAAGACCACTTGTTACGGTTGAAAGATCTTAGTCTTGTTTTCCCATTTCATATTGAGGTTTGATCATATTATATATATATATAGTTCAATGTACATAAAGAAACGTAGAGAAATTAAAAGCACACGCATAGTCTCTAAGTTTCCCTCTCTTATCTCTGCTGAAGACGGTTCAACCGAAAATTAGAGACTGTAAGTGTGTGTTTTTAATTTCTCTACGTTTCTTTATGTACACTGAACTTGGTTGTTGTGCATTTCGGATCGTATTTTCATCGAAAAAGTGGATATACATATTTAAAAAGTGATGTCCGACTTCACTTTACTTAGCTTTGTTGAATATTTTTCCAAACTTCGAAAACGTTTCTTCAATTTAAGGTTATTGAAATCAAAGATTTGATCACTACACTTGTTGAAAAAATATTCAACAAAGTTAAGTAAAGTGAAATCGGACATAACGTTTTTAAATATATATATTCAAGAAGGACTGCTTCCGACTTTTACGAATATATATAATATATCATTGAGAATAAATAATCGCCGGTGCTGAGGTAATGAAGTAGAGAAGAAAAGAAGAACTAAAATAAAAATAAAATTATGATAAGCAGTTCAAGTTAGGTAAAGGGAAATTGTAAAAAATAAATACAGAAATCGTATGAAACTGACAATGTTTGAACTTTTGATCTTATAATATAAATATAATAAATACTATATTTGAAAAAAAGGATAAAATGAATGTTAGATTTTAGTTGTGTCAATGGGAATAAGAAATATAAAGGGAAGCGATGAGGTCACGGATGGAAGAGTCAAGTGGCAGCTGACATGCACCTGCCTCGGAGAGGTGTAGTCCTTGGCCACCTGCACTACCGCACAGCGCCTCACCACCTCAGGTATCAATTACAAATACTCTGTAAGGACTTGGACCCTACAAAGGATATAATGTTATTCATAAACATTCAATTGAACTCGTAATCAATGGATTATTTGCCAAAGTAAGTTACTGTTTAGTTCTTCCAATCTCTTCTCAAGAGGGCTCAGTGAAGGTTCTTCTTCTGTGTGGAGGCAGACCTCCTGATTCTAATGTCGCAATGTAGGCAAAAGGTTACGCTGATTTCGTAGACTGGCTAACAGACGGGAAGGCTCTGTGGCCAATGACCTCACCTGTAGCCAAGACGGGCATAGTAAGTCCAGAGTTCTACCCGAGAGCTCTTAAAATCCTATCAGTACACGGGTCTCTGTGGCCCGTGCGAGGCTTCTTATAATGTTCCGCGTGACCCATTACTAGTGTTTGACTCGTGGCGGCTGTGGTTCCTCACCCAGGAAAGATAGACTCTCTAGGGCAGGGTTTCTCAACCTTTGTTTGCTTGTGGACTCCCTGAGAGCTATTTTACCTGTGGACCAATCGTACCAGAAGAACCTGTGGACCCCCACAACCGCCCTAACCCTTAATACTTAAAAGCAGCATTATTCGCAAGTAAATTTTCAAACAAATATTTATTTTTAGATGAAAGCAATGTAAATACTTTCACTATATTTACAACGCGATCTCAAAATACAAAAGTCATTTTAGAACAATAACAACATATTTGCTGTTATCATTTTATTAAGAATACTGAAATAAACTTTACAAGAATCAATTCTGAATATAACATAAAAAAAAAATTGTAATAAAACATTTTAATACTTTGGAACATTATAATAAACTGACAAGAATACTGAACGTACTTTTTTCAATTAAAAAATGGAAAATCTTGCGCACGGGGTTCGAACTTTGACAATATTAAGCCTGCACAATGTCAGTTACCCTAGTCAAGACCTTCAATCCAAAAAAAGCTAAATAGGTAATAGAATAAACCCGAATCATGGTTGACTTAAAGCTTAAATGAGTGCCTAATGACCAATCGGTTACAGTTTTCACTCCTAGTATAGCCTGTAAGGGTGGGCGTTAGGAGATGGGTTAACACAATGATTTCTATAAATGACATACATTCAGACATTTAACTGTCTTCTCATCACCTGTGTTGACCTTTATACGCACCAAGCCATTTTCAGGCCATATCGTTTTTAAATCAAGTCAGGTTGTCTTTTTACGATTTGCCCTTTAGCCGTCGCATGTACACATGACGAACACCCAAGGTGGACCACGCGGAGGCGGGCAACTCGATACTACTCGCGCAACAGTATATTTACAATCGCGAAACGGTTACAATGTGTACGAAATATAATTCGAAGCAAAAAGAAAGATCCCATGTAACATAACTAGGTCAGACTTTTTCTGATACATTATACATTTTACAATGTCCTAGGGAGATTTAGCCCTATTTATCCATGCCATACATCCACGGCGCTGCAGCTCCCGTGGAGCCTGGGCCTGCACCACAGTTTCTCTCCAGAGTTGTCGGTCCTGGGCCAAGTTCATCCACCTTCTCACACCATCCTCCACCCAATCCTTCCATCTTTGCCTTGGACATCCTCTCGACCTCGGTATAACTTTTTAACTACTGTTTCCTCCAGCATCCTTTCCAAATGGCATAGCCACCTTAAACGTCCCTAGTCGTATCTCCGCTACCACGTCAGGCCTTCCAAAGAGATCTGCCAGCTCTATGTTTCTTCTCTTTCTCCATACCCTACCTTCGCATACCAGACCTTATATACTTCGGATAACCTTCCTTTCCCACCTTCTTAGCATCCTGCAGCGTCAGCAACCAAGTCTCTGCCCCGTACAGAACCACTAGAAATTGTGTTCTATTAATATATATTTCTACAAAGCATAAGACTGTTCAAGGAACATGAGTCAGGAATAAATGAGGCATCAATAGGAAATACAATTGACTCTTGTGATTTAAGGCCATTCATAAATGAAGTGCCTATTGAAAGAGTGTAATCTAGTCGAGAGACATAGATACAGCCCAGAGGAGTCATATTCAGCACTGATAACTCACTAATGAATAGCCTTTATGCTATAGAGAGTTATAAAAGGCTAAGCAGGCATTGGTTTAGTAGCTATCACGATAAAGATATTGGCAGGAATATAAATGAAAGACTGATAGATATACAATATTGATATACAGAAGATGAAAGAAACACCGTCAAAAGCATACAGTCTGAGTTCAGAGAAACAGTGAATGAAGTACAAAGCTAAGTAGTATGTATATAAAAATTCACACAGTACAAATTAATAAATATTCCGTAATTTATGAAGAAGTCAATCTGCTACAATTAAGCACTGGAGCACTGAAGAGGCAACCTCTTTTAGATTATCTTGTTATCTTGACACTACTTAGGCCGAGTTCCACTGACTGTCCCACAAAAGAGCACACACAGACCAATTCTGATATTTGTAATACCACACAACGAACATTCTACTTTGGCAGTCCTAAAATTTCAATTATCAAAAGATTGGGGAAAGTATCAAGTCTCCATACAAAAAAGTGTATTACAAAAAAACTAAACAACTCCTTTCGAACACTTGATGATCTTCTTCAGGTTACATCTGCTCTGCTGGGGTGGTTATTCGGTGGATGATACCAAGCAAGGCTCAAGTCCTTAACAAGTACTCTTTTGCTTGGGTATCATCCACCGAATAACCACTCCAGCAGAGTAGATTTAACCTGAAGAAGAACATCAAGTGTTCGAAACGCGTTGTTTAGTTTCTAGTAATCAACTTTTTTTGTGTGAAGACTTAATACTTTTCCTAACATGAGTAAATATTACACCATAACAGATTGCACAGTTTACCTGAAGTTTATCAGAGTGGGATCTTTTACATAGTACCGTGCTCAGGAACCGCTTGGCGTTCATTACGTTAAAAAAAGAAATATTTTTTTTTCACCTTCCGGGTGAATACATTGAGTACCAGAATATATCAAACACCGGATCTACCAGTCCAGAGGTAAGCAACTCATCATTGGACTACCCTGACACCTAGATGTCACATATGACTGTATCCAGTCCTGGAGACTTGTAGAGACGAGCCTAATAAATATTACTAAGCGAATGTATATTACTCTCACAGCCACTTTGCATAATCACCAGAATGCATAAATAACTCCTATTAGTATGTCAAGCACTGGGGCCTAATAACCAAGCTTTATGAAGATTACAGGAAAACATTTAATAGTCTTCTGACCAGTTTATAAATACATGAATATCACCAGTGTTCACCAATGGAGCATCATTCGTAATGGAAACATTGCGAAGATATCATTACCTAAAGTAGACTAGTGTCATTGATATTTTCTGAAAGGAAAAGGTTTGCCAGCTACCAAAACTTTAAAATTTCTACGAAATACAATGATTAAAAATTATTTAACCATGACTTGATTCTTAGAGAACAGTCAAAACAGGAAATGAAGCATGTGTTTTTAACAATTTTATATTAAGAATTGTTAAATATTTTGCTTACAACTTCCCACATTTTACTTAACAAGCATACCTGATGTGAGGGGGCCAGGCTAGGTCAGTGGTTACGTGCTGCCTCTGAACTGATAGGACCGGGGTTCGATCCTCACCTGGCCCTCGATTTATTCACGCGGGAGGTGAATAAATCTGAGCGCGTCGTCCCTCGGAAAATGACGTTAAACCGTCGGTCCCGAGCCTGTACGATGTCAGGTACTCTTTAAAGATCCCTACTCTAAATACATTTGAGTTCGTTAAAATTTAGGACTCCCACTGTAGAATGAATCTTAATTGTGTGGTATCACAAAGGGCCAATGCTCGGCCTACGTATGTTCCCTTGTGGAACTGCCACTGGAAACTAACTATACCTGATGTGAACAACACTGATAGCTTCGATAGAAACGAATAAAGAATGAACCCCTCATCGTTCCTCGTTTGCTTACAGATTATCCTTCCAGTAGGTCTTCAGGCAATCTCTTGTTGAATAGTCTTGGAGAGATTCTGGCAAGGTAAAGGAGAAGCGAGTATTTGTACAAAGAGATTTGGGTAGAGAGGAAAGACTAGCTACCTTTTTAAATAGTAGACAAATTCTAATGAAGTTCTCACACGTGAAAAAAAAAGCTTTCTCTTTAAACTAATTGTTTAAACCAAACACTAAGGGAAATTGTAAATTATAAGTTTCAATAATCCAAATCGCCTAAACATATTGAAATACCATCTACTCAGTTAGTTTACAGTGGTTGGGCCAATAAAGAACCCACATAGCCCAAATATTGATCCTTTCTGATACTACAGCGTACAATGAACAATTTATACTGGGAGTCATAAATTTACTTAAGTCAAGTGAATTTACAATAAAATACACTTAATTTAGTACTTAAGGACTAATTTAGAAATACTCGTAAGACTGGTTCATAATTAGTACCTCACTATCGAGCAGAGCTCAGGACTAACGGTACAACGTCCTTTCACAGGGACGAAGGGTTCAACTTTTCAACTTCTGTATAAATAAATGATGATACAAAGTGAGTGTCGAACTCCAGATCTACCAGTCCAAAGGTGAGTACACAAGCCACAGGGATACCTTGGCCCCAATGTAAAATGCCAAAAAAATGAGATAAAAAGAACATCTTAAAATACCGCAAAACTTTCCTATTTTATAAAAGTTCCAATAACTTTTATGCATATACCTTCAGCTGTATATGTATTCATATAGTACATAAGATCAAAATACGAACCAAAAGTAATATTATAAGAAATATTGGTTTTCTTTTGAACATTTTTAAGATTTGAAACTATTCAGAAATATTAATAACTAACTTATTACGACTTTCATCTCATCTATAGTCATCTATCCATTTCTAAAAATCAATCTGATTTTCACTTCATAAAGAAAAAGCGAACAAAAATGAGAAAAATACATTCATATTAAATTATTCTGAGAGTGAAAGATGTTTAAAAGTCGAGTCGGCAAATAAAGTTTCTGTCACCCAACTTCTAACTCAGATATTGGAAAAGAAGAAAAAAAAAATGAAAGTCATGCTTTAATAAAACTGAACTGAATTGAAAAGAGCCAACTTTTTCTTCATAGGATATGATCTAAAGCTCCTTCCATTTAGATTCCTACTAATGTAAACAAGAATACATTTAATAAGAGGAAACATAAAGTCCATTTTGTCTTAGAAATATTAAGGCACCATTTCACTTTGTAATAATCTAATTTTCACTTTATTGATAAATATTTTATGAGAAAACAATTTTATGTTTAAGAAAGTAAATTATTACTCTTAACTGAAGTAAAAAAAATGCTGTAATAAATTATTACAACTTCCTCTGTACAGACTATTAAATATTGACCAATTTTTCTAAGTGCTTAATAGAGTAGTCGACTAATATATCTTAAAAACATCTCAGTGGATATTTTTGTCAATATTTTATATATATATATATATTATAGTAGTCACCCTCCCTTCCTGCGGGACTCTTTGCATCCTGATGACGACGATAGTTGAAATACAGAAGTGAGTTATTCCTTTGTCTATCTGCGCGCTACCTTCATTTTAATTCGTTCTTATTTAAAAGTCCGTTCGACGCTATATATATATATATATATATATATATATATATATATATATAAATAATTCTATCTCTTTTCGACCACAAAAAATAACAGCAAACAGCAGAAGTTATTGAGGGTTGGTTTACACAAACAAACACTTCACTTACGCCAACGTTTCGCAATATTTTTATAGCACCATCAAGGCTGTACAAACAGACATTGCCAATCTTAGTAAACTTTATTGCAATATTATAAACGCTTAGCTTTTCTGGACAACCTGTTATAACCTGTCTTATCAGTTTTGTAATATTTACTACTGTTTTCGTTGTGTCTATCTGTCGGACGTATATCTTGTTATTTGTACAGCCCTCATGATGCTATAAAAATATAGCGAAACGTTGGCGTAAGTGAAGTGTTTGTTTATGTAAACAAACCCTCAATAACCTCTGCTGTTTGCTATATTTATATATTTATGTCAAGAGGAAAAGCCCGTTGATCAGTTCCTCTGTTCATCTTTAAGTTATTATTTTGTCATATTCCCTCTCCTATAGTTAATTTTAAATTTTTAATTAGGGTGCTCCCTATTTGTTTATGAACTATTTAAAAAATCTTATTCTCTGTGACTGGGCACGTATGTGGCAACATAGTTGGTCTTCAACCGTCTCTGTACCTGTAGGCTTGTACTAGATGTTAAAAGTTGTTGCTTGACGTTAAAAGTTATAATTTAAATAAAGTTTGAAAACAGTTTTTCTGATCAAAAAGTTTTAACAAACTACACAGACTTAATGAAATTCCCCTGAGACAGATTTCTCTTTTATCCTATCCAATTATTTCGAATACCCTTTAGTTATTTTTGATTGCCTTTGTTATTCCGAGTTTAGGTTTAAATGAAAATCTGTAACCATATTACTTGAAACTTTATCATTTTAAATAAAGAGTTTTCAGAATCTATTTAATTTTAATATATCATCTAATATTACAGTTTCAGTTGATTTTGATAATAAATCACGTGAAATGTATTTTTAATTGTGCCCCCCCCCCCTCACGCCATATATGACAAAAGATGATTTGTTTTGTGGGATCTATGGAGTTACATAGAATCTATCAAAGAAGAGTTCAAGGGGACAAGGTTAGCCCAGTGGGAACACAGCTTACTCAGATTTATTCACCGTGTGAATAGAATAAATCGAAGACCAGGTGGGGATTGAACCCCGGACTACCAGCCCAGAGGCGAGTACGTTAACCACTCAGCTAACCTGGTTCTCATGCAATCAGTTACATTTGATGCAGTTCAGTTGGTTGTATCTCAGTCTGTTCCCATTGACTGACTAATTATAAGTATTAAAGGAAGAAGAAGAAGAGCAAGGCACAGTTGACACTTCCCCATGCTCAGTCAATCATGATGGCAGAGTTTCTTTTTCATGGATACCTTATTGGTCTTATATCGCATATGCCTAGAAAGCGAGACGACGACCCATCCTGTCTTAATTCCTCGAATGACACTTACAGGAAATACACACATAGTCTTGCTATCTACCTCACAAAACCAGTTTCCCTATAAACACTCAAATCATTCTTAAACAACCTTCCATGATGACTCATGATCAACTAGACAGCCAATATGCCAACGAAAGTACTTCAGCAACAGATTTGACACTATATAGAACATTTTGAGACGACATTTAAGTTCACACTTTTTATTCCCTTCATATGAGAGAAGCTCACAGAAGTCATATACTAATATAAGACTTATATTTCTGAATAGTCATGAAATAAAGTAAACATACAGTAAACAAAAAAATTAATAAAAATTGAATCCTCAAAGCCTGTTTACATTTTGACTTTGTCTGCCAGGAAAGCAAGACTATTCATATAATAGTTTAAGAGTACATTTATATTAAGTTTTGTTAACTTCAAGATCTGATAATGTCCCATTCGTTTGCACCTATTCTACTGATAACATTAAGAATATAAATTCATTACTAGTAATTGTTATTCATTAAGTAATTTCTGACTGCATACTTCATTTTTCTTTGCGTAAAAAGTAATAAATAACGTTTAATAATTTAAACAACGCGTTCTGAACAGGTAGTATTCTTTTTCAAGCGGAAAACTAAAAAAATACAATGACATCAGAGAGCTTTCTATAATACATGTTTTTTTTTTTAGTTTTACGCCTGAAGAGGAACACTAAGTGTTCGAAACGCGTTGTTTGTATTATTAAACTTCTATGTATGGAGACTACTTCATTAACTTTTTTACTCTACAATGAGGAAGTACCTCATTACAATGGATTGCGCTGCCTAAGAACTTCTCTCCAACTGATTATAATTGATGAATTGTATTTCAAAAGGATCTAAGTAGCAAATTCTTTTTAGAGTTAGTTGTTTTAATAGATTCTACAAAGCACCCCCAGTAACAATGAGTCGGTCCTATTGTTACAAATTAAAACTAACGTCGGTCCCGAGCCTATACGATGTCAGGTACTCGTTAAAGATTCCTGTTCGAAATGTACTTAGTTTAGACCAAATTTAGAACCCCCAATGTAGAATCTGTAGAATCACCGACCAAACAAAAAGCCGATAAACGGCTGACGTTATGACCACCTAGGGGATCGGTATAAACAATAAAAAAAATATATATATTATCTAGGATCTATGATCTATGGATTAGTCAAAATATTGCAAAATGGCTGACTTGGTTTTTAAATATTATTTAAAGACATAGAGAGGCTCTGATGTCAGCTAGACCGTTTTAGTATCTAGCCCATCGGTATTATACCTTCGGCAATCCTCAGAGTTCATAACGCCATAATTAATTAATCGTCACATTAATCAAGCAGTGTTTCTTAAAACCAATAACTAGGCCGAATAACAATTAAAAAAAAGTATCTATTTTGACTGTTTTATACAAAGATTTTCTAAAAAAACAATATTTTTGATATTAAGTCGCTTTTAATTTTCAAGTTTTCAATAACGAAATCAGAAAGAGTGAAGTAGACTTGAAGAGGGACAAGTAGATTCTAGAGCCAAAGACGATGACTAAACAATAAATCTCACATAATGACCACTTCAGCGCAGTCTAGCGTCGGCAAATATCAACTGATACCGATAAATTGAAAACGCCTCCCGATACAACAAAACAAGTATCTCCGTGTTTTCCAATCAACCTTTACTCTAAGTACACCAACAATTCATTTACTTCAATACCTACTAAATTTGTAAATTATTATAAAACATTATTGCGATTATTTACTACAATAATTAACAATAGCTTAAAATGTTACTTTAACAATAGCTTAAACAGTATTATTTTGTTAAATACTCGAATCAATAATGAAAATAACCTCGTATTGTAATAAATAAAACGCAAATGAAATGATATTTAAAGAGGAAATTATATCTAAAATATGATTGATTTGCAAAAATCATTAAAATATATCAAATCATTCAATATAATAAAAGAAAACAGTGATTCTATTTATTAGATTAACAATGTACTAAGGACTGTTTAGCTAGTTAATTACAGAGTCAATTTGCTTTGGTCATCACTTAAGAAAAATAAAAACCAAATAAACATTGTCATTGTTTCTGCAATTGTTTGTAATTAATAACTTTAAAAAACGATTTTTTTTTTTTAATTGATAATTATTTTCTTTTTAAAACTACAAAATTTAGTTCTAATGAACTACTTATGGAGAAGTGACAGATTTTGATAATATTAAAGGTAAACAAATCCGACAGTTGCTTGTGGGGGAAACATGATATTTGTACTTTTTAATGTTGTACGTATATCACTTTTTGCGAAAGTTCAAACTTCAAAAAATTTTGGTCATAGAATACTTACTCATAAGAAATAAGAAATTTAAAATTTCAAGTCTTTAGAATAACGAAAAACGTGGCAATAAATAAAATTAGTTTTTGAAATAATATCAATCAACTTTTCCCTAAAATATTATAGATAGACCATAATCACAAAAATATGATAGAATAGAAAGATATTAATTGTATATTTTTTTTTACTACAAAGATTTGTAAACAGTGAGATATATTATAAAATTATAATATTTTTGGATCCGACTTGTGACTCCAATGGTGACAGTTATTTGAACAAAAAATGTTTGACTCATATCTGAATCTCTTTCTGCGCTTTATCCATTAATTCTTATTTCATGTGTTTATTGTAAAATTATGTAATTACATATATAAAAATGACAAATATATTTCACTATCCAAATTGGGAACAATATTTTGATATATATCATCATCAGGAGAACAGTTCAACTGAGATATAAGATCTGCAAGCATTTTTCTTTTAATCTCTTCTTCTGATGACGATGGATATCAAATGTATCTTCCCATTTTGTTTATATATATATATATATATATATATATATATATATATATATACATGATAAACGAAAAACGGTCCGGCAGGACAAATAACAATTAAAATAAGCAGTGACACATAAACTGAAACACAACAAAGACTCACTTTTCAATATTTCGACCGTAATGGGGTCGTCCTCAGGAGAAGAAGTGAATTGACAGAGGGACGACAGTCAACTCATATATACTATATACATATATATATATATATATATATATATATATATATACACGAGTTCAAAATTCAAGAAGAGTAACACACAGAGTAAGCAAACACACTTACAGACTCAAATTTTCGGGTAATCCATCTTCCGAAAAAAAGAGAAAGGGAGACGAAACGACAAGTAACCAACCCTGTAACCCTTATATATATATATATATATATATATATATATATATATATATATATTTATGTATTTTGGGAGCAGACCTTCAATCAAACATGTTTTATTAAAAATTATGCCAATTTTAACTTTTGTTCTTTTCCGGGTTAATTTTTCAAGTTTTCTCACTATGGATTTCCATCTTTCTGGTGAAATTTCCAGAGAAAACTTGAAAAATTAACCCGGAAAAGAACATAAGTTAAATTTGGCATAATTTTTATATATATATATATATATATATATATATATATATATATATATAATGCAAAAAATTAAAATAAAAAAAAACACGTGATGCAATCAATGAGGTTTAAACCACAAGGAAAAAGGAAAACAACAGAAATAAACGCTCTGAGGTTTTTCACAGTGGTTTGCGCTATGATGACATCAAGTGAAAGGCAACAGAGCATTTATTTCTACTGTTTTTCATTTTTCCTTGTGGATTAAACATTATATATATATCAATGAACAAACCACAATAAGAAATGGGAAAACAAGACTAAGATCTTTCAACCGTAACAAGCGGTCTTCGTCAGAGTCAAAAACCCAACTGAACACTAGATGCAGAAAACATCTGGTGAGGAGTTGAGAAGAGTGGGAGGGAAGAGTGGTATTTTAAAAGGGTGAAAGCACAGGAAAGGACTAATGTCCTTTTTATATATCTCTTTGAAATCTTTATATATATATATATATATATAATATATATATATTATAATGAACGTAAGATAAAGATAGGCAACAACTCCCTTCTATATTTCGATAATTTTCGTTATCAGGAGAAGAAGAGTCCCGCATGGAGTGTTGATGGAGTTGACTCTGATGATGACATTACAGAAATAATGAAGTGAGTTAGTTATGTATGTATTCATCATTGTGATATTTTCGTTACAAATTTATGTAAAGTCCTTGGGAACGTTTCATATGATTTATATATATCTATAAGATTCACATAAATTTGTGAAATAACAATCAATGATCAAACCACAATAAGAAATGGGAAAAAATGACTAAGATCTTTTAACCGTAACAAGCGGCCTTTTGTGAGAGTTAAAACCCAAATTATATATATATATATATTTATATACAGCATATATATAGCAGTTAGCTTCAGCAACTCAAAGGGACTACTTCTGCCCGATGACGACAACTGTCGAAATATCGTTGTGAGTCTTTTGTGGGTGTCTTTATTTGTTTTTCTCTTTCCTGTGTGAACTATATATATATATATATATAAAACCCTTCAAGAGTCAAGGTCTCGGAAATATTTACGTATTACATAATAGACAGAAATGGAGTTATCTTCAAATATGAAGAACACAAACTCCTAGATAAGTGGAGTAAATAACAAATCAAGATTTCATGCAGACATACAAACAGAAAAACAAGCTAATGATAACAGTGCAAAATGTGTCTGTTGATATTTTAGCACATTCACAGTATGTTATCACATAGCTGAAGGATCTGGAAATAACTCCAAAACAAATAGGATTTCCTGCAGCTTCAAGGTGAATGGAAGCTGAAGCAATGCTTAATGCAAACACAGGGTGTGATCGCCCGTCAGTGTTGACTTAATACACACCACCCTGTCCGATATTCCCGATTGGGCGCAACACACTTCAACGAGTCTCACATCTTCAATTTACTCTTCAACTACTACATACCACAGGTACAGTCAATCCTTAGGCTCATAAGCAAACATCCGAAATTCATTATAGCTATCAAACCTTAATGAAAAGTACCAAATTAGTAACAGTAAATACCAATCAAAACAAATAAAAGTATATTTCCTTTTTATATTTCACACATCCAATACTTCACTACTTACTACCCACACATACTATATTATACTACTACTACTACTCATAAATCATAAGACTAGTATGTTCTACCCCTAGGGTCTTCAACCGGTGGGTCACGACCCCCCAAGAGGGTCGTGAAATGTTTGAAAGTATTTATTTTTAAATAGAAAATAAAGGACTGAATTAAATAAATAATTCATTTATTATTAATGCGGCACAGCAATCTCATTAAAGTTACTATTGATCAAATTTATTTTAATTTTCCCCTTTTTTATTTGTTTTAATTTTATTTTTGTTCTCACTAAAGGGTCGCGAATAAATTTTGGCGTCACAAATGGGTCGCCATGTAAAAAACGTTGAAGTCCCTGTTCTACCCCATCCCATATAAAAATAACAAAAATTCAAGTCTACGATAGCGAGAAATCAAATGAAACTAGTTTTTGAAATAATATCAGCCAACTTTTACTAAAATAGTACAGAAATACCATATAATCTCTTTAACAATCCCCAATGCTTCAAGACAGGTATGGGCAACGTTTTGTGAACTGTGGGCCACATTATACAAAGACCGCGGGCCGCATGGTAATTTCTGAGGTATGTCGATACATACAGCTTATATGTATTTCTATATATATAGAAATATATACTGTGTGTTATATTAATGTGTCAATGATTATTGAAACTTCTTATTGTTCTTATAATCAAAATTATTATTCATCTCATAATTGCACAATTACAACAATACAATATCAAAAAGATTAATGCGTCATATAAGAAAAAAAAAACTAAAACATTTATTCCTGTTGAGCTCGCTCGCTCTCTCTCTCGCTTTTGTTGATAAACAAAAAGCAAAAGAATTTTTAATATTAAGATAGAATTCCAGATAATCTCCGCGGAACGCACAAAAACACGTGTTGGGCCGCATGTGGCCCGCGGACCGCAGGTTGCCCATACCTGCTTTAAGAGATTGTTAAAGGATTTTTCCAATTTAATGTCTAAAAAATGTTTTAAATTAAAATATGAATATTATCTTTTCAAGGAAATTTCATGCAAAAATTAGAATATCTATGTACAGTCAGAAAAATTGGCCGGCAAGCAAATATCACTCACGGATCAATTCAAAATAGTACTTTGTCCATGTCATGCATGGTGCTTGACGTACCATAACACTACTGTGGTGAAATGAGTGGACAAGGTGAATTTTGTGGTTTGACAGATATCTCGTATGAAAAACAAGCAAAAAGAGAAATACGATTCATGTGATCTTGCAGCTTCAAGGTGAATAGTGAAGCAATGCTTTGCCCAGTACAGCAGAACCTCGTAGTAAGAGTACCTCATTGTACGAGCAATTCGCTTTACGAGCAGCCATTCCTAAGAATTTTTGTTCTTAATCTTTGATCGTTTAATCCTTCCTCACACATAGATGATCCCGTTTTAAGTTTAGTAGATTTATCAAACACAATTATTTCATGCATGCATTTTGTTATTCATATTACATATACAATATTGTTTATTTTTTAGAATTGCGCCTTTAGTTTATAAAAAAAATAAACTTAAAAATATGCATTATGGGGTCCGAACGGATTATTTCTTTTCATATTAATTTTAATGCGATAAATTGCTTCGTTATACGAGTAAATTACAATACGAGCTAGGTGTGGAACGAATGAAACTCATACTACGAGGTTCTACTGAATTACCTACTGACAATGTCTAAAGAGCATTATGCAATATGCGCTTAAAAATCATCTTATATATTAATACGGTAGTAACAAGCTATGGAGTCACGCACGAGTGTGACCGATTTACCGTAAGTAAGACCGATGATAAAACGAGAGTGGTCGAAGTTTAACCGAGTGAGGCCGAACTACTGATCACTTACCAATAGTGAAATAAAATTATTTAGAAATTCATTAGAAAAATTTTAAATTTTCTTATCAGTTTAACCAATCAAAACATATATATTTCATGTGCATTCCATGGTGTGATGGATGGTTATAGAACAAAGTGTTTTCATGATTTGATGAATCAATGAAAACATCAGTTGGTTCATAAGGAGTTTGATATTGTGATTACTTATAATAGAGTTGAGTGTAGGCCACTCCAGATTTTTTTATTTTAGTTTTTACTTCTGTTCGAATTGAATATATTTATTATACATAAAACAGTACAGCGGGATATCTATTACCTTACTAAATAAATGAGCCGCTTATTTTGAAAGTGGCCTAATTCCATTTATGTTAAAATCGAGATATTTAAGGGTTTGCGTTTTACAAAATTTAAAAATATTGTCATTTTATTTATCAACTAATTTTTGTTATAAAAATTCTTAGTAATTTTAAATAAATTTTGTACAATTTGCTGCAAAAGGTAAAGATAACGTAAAAATGTAATTATTTAAATAGCTAGCTAAATTTTTTTGTAAAATGGAATTAGGCCACTTTCAAAATAAACGGCTCAAATAACAAATCAAGTTAAGTTAAGTTAACACGACATTCAATGATTGTTATACGCTACGAAGTTTGCCCGGTCAGCTCGAAAACATTATTATAATAGTGCATTTCTCCCTTGTCTGACTGGCATCGCAACTTGACAATATACCTGGACGTGTATCATATTACTGCGGAATACGTGATGAAAAAAAAATAAGTCTACTTTACGCCAAAGAGGGGAACCAAGTTGGCTTAGTCAGTAAGGTTCATGACTCGGGTGATGACGCGTCAGATCGATTTCCTTAACTTTTCGTTTTTTGTTCTGTCCAGAAAGAATGGTCGTTTGGTAAAACCTTTGGCATCCCCAGAATCATTACGGTAAAATACAAAGATTTGCTTATAGTGTTATTTCCTATTAACAACAAGTGTTGACTGTTAAATTTTTAATTAACTTCAAAAGACACGGTGATATGAAAGTATAATGAACTCTGTACACAATAGAGACGTGACTTAGAAAATGTATCATTTGAAACCTTGATATTTAAACTGAGTTCTGAGTCATAATGGAAAAATCGTGACTAACAAGTACAGATTGGATGGAGAATAAAATCTAGCAAATAGAGAGAAAGTCCAATGGATGATTGAGCTAACGGGTGTTTATTTTTTTCTTAAAAAGGTTAGCTACAAGAAAGAAGAGTTGCTTTTGAACAAAGATTATCACTATAATCGTTTAATAATCGTAACAGAAGTACTTGAAGGTTATGGAATCGATAACCAGGGTTATCAGAAACGATCACAAAGAAAGCAGTCACCAGGGACAAAACTACCATCTAATCACTTTCATGAAGGGCAACAGGTCACCTACTGTTTGTCGTCTGCGATACGATGACGCAAAGGTTAGTATCATCCCAAATCATAGCTCCACAAACTATACTCCCCCGCTTGCTGAGGGATTATCAACTGTTTAAACACAAAATATATTATCGAAAAATAATAATATCAATAAATTTTAATATTAATACAACAGTATTTGAATATTATTAACAACTTTATTTGGTCTTCAAAATTGCAAATGCCCTAATGCAAGCTTTATTTTTGTTTAGATTTTAAATACATTGAAATGTCTTTACGAAATACTAAACAGTCTTCCTTTAAGCGTAAAATTGAAGATACGAAATGAATCAGGAGATTTATCTGTTTTATTTAAAAAAACGAAATTAATAATACGGAAGCGAAATAAGAACACTAATCGCAAAAAAACAATAAATCACAAAGTGCACAAAATAGAGAAATTTTAAATTAAAATGAAAAGAATTCCGCGTTAAATTTGGTGCAGAGTTATATTTAGGCAGTGCAATTCATTTAAATTTAGTTTCGTAAAGTTTTGTAGTTCCTGCCATTTGTGAACACTTACTCCGTTCACCTTTACTTCTTCCTCAGCCAAACATTCGCCCTCCTCCAAAAGTATGGGTTCCAGTCATTCCTTATACCGTTGTATTATTATATCCAATGATTTTATTATTTCTTTGATATCATAAACCCACTTCGGGTTAACACATTTTTATAAAATTTTATTTATTTTAATACGATTTCACGGCTTACACACCTTAATCTAGGTTAGGTTTAGGCTGTAGTGGCCGTATTCCTAGAGAACACGCATAAGTCGTTTGTGATACCACAAAATGAACACTCTATATTGGGGGGTCCTAAATTTTGCCTAACTCGTAGCTTATAGAGGCAAATAAATCGACAGCTTAGCGTCTTCTCCAAGGGACAACGTATTCCCACCTCTCGCGGGAATAAATCGAGGGCTGGAGTGAGCATCAAACCCCGGATCTATCAGTTTAGAGGCGATTGCACAAGCCACTGGGCTACACTACCTCCTTATATCATAATACAAATGGTTGACAACTAGAGATTAAACCATACTTTGTCTTCGATGACATACGACAATGTTAAAGAAATAAAAACACAGGAATTTAACTGTAATCTAGTAGTACTTGAAACACTCCGTGAATGGGTTGTCACAAGTAAACACTAGTGAGTAATAAAAATCATGCGTAAAAGAATCTAAATAGATGAGTTCACACCGATCCTTCAAATTTAAAACGATTGCAAACTGTGATAAGCTCAATTTTCCTAAACATTTAGGACTGCATGACAAGTAAAAAACTGAAATAATAATTATATCTGTTTTTGTTTCAACTGTAAAACAATTACAATTTAAAGGGCTTCAAACCAAATTTTAAAGGATGCAATCAAATTTAATAAAATAAAACAACTGTATTGAGCCAAGGGGAATTGAATTTGCCCCAATCAATCTGAGGAGAATAACACGTTATTTCAACCCATCATACTGAGCCCAATCCAATATTCACGCCCGGTAAGTAAATATTTATTCTCACACCTCTGCTTCCCTCCATATTCATGAATATTAATTTTCCTTTCAATAGGAACAGACAAGTAAAATTGATGAACTTTTGTTTACCGAGAGACAATAATTTTTTCTATTTTTTTTTTTAATACGAAGAAATAACAAAAGAAGTCAAATCTGCGAGAAAAAAACTAATTCTTAATTGGATATGTTTCTGTAACAATCCAAGGCATAGTTGACAAGAAGATGTTATACTTCATCTTCACGTATGTCATATATATTGTGAAGTATATCACATAATATATTCACAAAATTAAAGAGGGCTGAAAATTATCGATATATATATATATAATAAGTATTTTCTGATACTTAGCAAAGAGTGTACATTCATTGTCCACTTGACAATAAGTCCAGATTAGCTTCCAGGAAATTTAACTTAATCAATGTCACCAAAGGTCCTGGCAATGTTAAGAAGTTCATCTGATATAGCAGCGTTTCCCTAAGTGGGCGGTACCGCCCCCCTGGGGGCGGTGCTTTGATATAGGGGGGCGGTAATGCGAAAAGGAGCGGGGATACTATTTCCATAAACTGAAAATGTTCATGCAATGTAATTTCTAAATTAAAGTGAAAACGTAACATGTAAACTTCTAGGAAACAATTTCTTAAAATTATTTATTTTAATAATATATTTTTATATTAAAAGTATATTCTCACCTAAGTTTCTTTTATTGTGTATTAATTCATTTGCATAAATATGCTATGAAACAATACATATATTGGATTCTAAATAAATATTTGATTAGTAATTATTTTAATTTAATTATTAAAATGTTACTCATTTGGTTATTTAGTCTAGGAATCTGATTATTATTTAAGGGTGTTGAGTTATAGGTTTATGGACCCAAGGGGGCGGTCACTCGAAAAAGTTTGGGAAACACTGTGATATAGGAAAATTTAGTTGAACTTGTGTTATTGTAACTAATAAAAATTTAAGCCAGCACTAATAATAATAATAATGAGAAACAAATCCGCTGTCTTCTTTGAATTTTGAAAATACTGAAAATACTCGGCCTGTTACACCGAGTTCTCAGAACATTGAGGCTGGGATGAAGCTGGTAAGGGTTCGACCACCGCTTTCAACCATGAACGAGTGTCATGTCTCGCTAGTCAGCTCTGCATTTAAGACTATAATGCTTGTAAGACGATTAAGTATTATTAATATAGTATTAATATATTAATATTATATGATTATTATTAATAAAGTATTATAGTAAAATAGTATTTGATATATCTCTCATTAATTTACTATTTAATGCTTCCGAAAGGTTTTACGACACAAAAAAATGCATGCTAAAACCATTGTACAATTTAATAATATATTTATATATATAGGTAGACAGATAAACACTTACCATTCATTACATCAGCCTACATAACGGAACAAGACCTGAAAAATAAAATCAATTAGTAACGATAATTTGAAAAAAACAATCAAAATCATATTACATAAATAAAAAAAAAATCTAAAATTCCTAATTAAAAGAAAATAGTCGTTGTTTTTTAAGGTCATAAGGAGAATAACTCCTATATACAGAGAAAAACACAGGCATGGGTAAATCAAAGTTATTTGGGATTGTTAGAACAATAAAATTACTGCTTAGCAACTCATAATAAATTCTTGTAAAATATATAAGAAAACACATTAATAATAAAAAAAAAGTAAAATATTATTATAGTAAAATAATAACATTAAAGGGAAGAAAATGAATATAAATTATCAGACTAAGTTCAGTGTTGTAATATTGAATCAAAGACTAAGGGAAATCAATAAGCCTCAAGATCTGAAGTATTAAGCACTACCTAATATTAAAATCTGGAGTGGTCTACACTCAACTTTCTATAAGTAAATCAATCAGTTATCAGAAATAACAGGCAATTTACTTAATTAAATGGCTTATTTCAATATTGCTTTTAGTATTTTTGACATCATTATGAATATGTACTCACAATTATAATTTTTGTTTTATTATTGTTTAAACCGATCCCCTAGCGGGTGATAACGTTAGCCGTTCACCGGCTTTTTGTTTGATCGGTGATTCTACAAATTCTACATTGGGAGTCTAAATTTTGCCTAACTCAAGCGTATTTCGCGTAGGGATCTTTAACGAGTACCTGACATCGTGCAGGCTCGGGAACGACGGCTTAACGTCCTTTCCGAGGGACGACGTACTCAGATTTACTCACCTCCCGCGTGAATAAATCAAGGGCCAGGTGGGGATCGAACCCCAGACTACCAGCCCAGAGACGAGTACGTTAACCACTGACCTAACCTGGCCCTCTGCTCAACAATTACAGCCTAGGAAATAATAACAGAAATCTTTGACTAAAGGTCTCCGATTGTCACTCACATTACCAGCTCTGTAACCTTCCAATGAACATTAAACCCCTTTGCTGTCTCGATTATAACAAAAATATTAACAATTATTTCTTACTAATTATCCATGCTTTCCATTTCTTTTAGTTGACCATTCGACTGTTACGCCAACTTTTAGTGGGAAACCTGCTTACCTGCATAACACAACTGATAAACACACCAGTTACCCTTAAATAAACGAAATAAAGCAAAATAAATGGATAAGTACGTTTATATCCACTTATTTATTTTATTATTTGGTTTTGCCTATATGTTATTTATTCATTTCTTATCTTTTTAATTTTATTCCTGTATTTTATTATAATTGTATATCTATTTTTAATACCTGTTACTTTATTTAGTTCTTTTCTGCTTCTATTATTTTTATTCTTGCTTTCTTAGTTAGTTCTCTCTCTTTAGTTAGTTACTCTTGCATAAGGCAGTCAGTATGATTGTTTACGACTGTTGGTGTCAGTCAGCTGATGCTACTGCAGGGGAATACTTCTACTTGATGACGACCCTGTCGAAATATCGTTAAGTGTTATAAGCCTATGTTTATGTCTTTCTCTTTTCGTTATTGAGTTATATATATAATTCAAGTTACAACTAGAAAACCCAAAAAAAAAACATATTAAATCCCAAGGTTCTCGATAATTTTGAGGTTTTTTTGCCACCTTCAGGAGAGGAGAAGAACAAAAAGAAGATGAAACACAAGAGTCGAGACGTGTTTCACATGATACAACAACAACAACATGGCTTCTTAAGACTTCCTTAAAGTGCTCGTTACTGGAGAGTTGTCTCAGCATTTCAACCTTAAAGCATTCATTGAAGGGAAGGTTATGGAATTTAGTGTGGGTAGCAACAAACAGTTGCTGCGTCGACCAGCGGATGACCTGTGACCATTCCAAGCGAGACAAAATATCGTTGAAGTCAGGCCCAAATAGAATGAGTTACATTTCATACAGTCAAGTATATAAATACAAGGCAGAGGAATTCGTGGCACTTGGATGTGATTCGCCCATAGTTTTGACAAGGAGCGAAATCAATCAAAAATGAATTACACATTTCTCTCTTATACACGTAGAAAGGTATGCATGGAGATAATGGTGATAGGTTTTAATCTACGGTTTTATGCGTGTTTTATTTATCTTTTATTATAACGAACAATGCTTGTATCCAGATCGTTCAAAATAAGTGTACCCGCCTTATAGCCAGGGCTCCTTGGTACGCCCAAAATGTGGATATTCATCATGATTTGAAAATGGAATCAATAGATATTCGACTTACTACCAATGAATACAACAAATTACCTACTCATCCAAACCTCCTTGTACAAGCTCTCAATCCTGCCACCGACCTTCCTCAACCTTACTGAACCATTCTTTCACGCACTGACTATTTGTTCAACTCATGACTAAAAACATTGAAAATTATGAATAACAAGACCAAATGATCGCGAATACGACGTCATTACTGTACCGACGAACTTAATATCTGACATGAATTACTGACATTCGAAGTTAGAGTAGCACAGTAATCAAGCAGTAGAAGGCACTGGTCTGGAACTTCTAGTTACGACGAGCACTATAGTATGCGGATATATTCGTTGATTTTATTATTTATTGTAAATAAACAGTGAACTTGAATTTGACCCTTGCGCATCCCAAAAGATATTAAGCATCTAACTAAGAGGTTGAGTGTTCCAACAAAATTATTATAAATGTTAATCTGTATTCGCTGTAAATATTTTTAAAATATAATTATAATATCAAATTTGGATAATGATAATTACTACAGTGGAAAAAATATTTGCATGTCTGGAGTCTGGAAATATTGCCATAAAATATAGACGGTATGAAAAGTGTGTTCAATAAATGACTGCTTAACTAAATGGAATAGTAGACCTTTAGCGCAAGAGGTTCAACAATAATTTAGTATTTCTAGAAGGTTGGAATTATTTAAAATACTTCATTAGAGTTGAATCAATGCAGTTGAAGGGCAGGTATTGATTGAACCACCGGAGAGGTAGGGATGTTACGAGAATGGTAAGGTCATTCAAGGTGATTTAGTCGGGCATGCAAACTGTTTTTATACTAAAGGAGCAAACTACATGAAGGCGCCAGAGTATTATGCAGTAGCTCCCAGTTAATGTAAGTCTTTTTTATTGGTTATGGTCGCTTGAATTTTAGATTAATAGCTGGAATAAACAAAACAATTATAAAAGCGATAAACATATTTAAACAGAAAACATTTCAAAAATTATTATACACGAAAAGGTCAACCATCCAATTTATATATGACTTTAAAAACTATTAGAGAGCCAGAGTAGCCAAGTGGCTTACGTGCTCACCTTTGGACTGGTAGATCCCTTGTTCGAGACACTCTGGCTCCATTTTTTAACCCAAGAGGTGAAAAAAAGTTATCTCGTTAATTTTTGTTTACTTGAAGAACGCTAAGCGATTGGTTTCGAGCCTGTACGATGTCAGGTACTCGTTAAAGGTCTTTATGAGTATATCGAGGGTTTGATATCCAATCTTGCCCTCGATTCATTCTCACGGGGAGTCGAAAAAAAAAGAGCACATCGTCCCTCAGAGAGGACTTGTCAGTTCCGAGCCTGTATGATGTCAGGTACTCGTTAAAGGTCGTTACGAGTATATCGAGGGTTTGATATCCAATCTTACCCTCGATTCATTCTCATAGAGGGTCAAAAAAAAAAAAAATGAGCACATCGTCCCTCAGAGAGGACTTGTCAGTTCCGAGCCTGTATGATGTCAGGTACTCGTTAAAGGTCGTTACGAGTATATCGAGGGTTTGATATCCAATCTTACCCTCGATTCATTCTCATAAAGGGTCAAAAAAAAAAAAAAAAAAAATGAGCACATCGTCCCTCAGAGAGGACTTGTCAGTTCCGAGCCTGTATGATGTCAGGTACTCGTTAAAGGTCGTTACGAGTATATCGAGGGTTTGATATCCAATCTTACCCTCGATTCATTCTCATAAAGGGTCAAAAAAAAAAAAAAAAAAAAAATGAGCACATCGTCCCTCAGAGAGGACTTGTCAGTTCCGAGTCTGTATGATGTCAGGTACTCGTTAAAGGTCGTTACGAGTATATCCAGGGTTTGATACCCAATCTTACCCTTGATTCATTCTCAAAGAAATTGGGCACATCATTTCTCTTTAAGCTTATTGTTCAAAGCCAGTGCTACGTCAGGTACTTGTTAAAGGTCCGGACTCTAAATATACGTTAGTTAGGTAAAATGTAGGACTAGCAATGTAGAATGTTCATTGTGTGATATGACAAAGGGTCAATGTTTATTTTATGTTTGTTCTCGAGTAAGGTGCCACTGAAACCTAACTTAACGCAATATATTCAAAGTATTAACAAAGTGAAGAATACTTGAAAAAAAAACAAGTGAAATTAGATGTTTCTGCTTAATACACATTTTGCATATTCATGAAATAGATATATTGATGAGTCCTAAACTGCAATACAGTATATTTACAAGCACATAGGAAGCGATTATAACTATCAGACTGTGCTGGAAGATAGAAAAAACCCAAACCGGTCAAGTGAGACTTCTTCACACTGGGGACAAAAAAAAAAAAAACTAATTCCGGCAGAGTTAATAATAAGAATAATAGCTGTTGAAGGAGTTGATCTCGATGATGGACGAGGTCTGAAACAAGTCAAGCGACTCTCAACAAGAGTAGGCATACAAGAGGAAACCATTCATCCATCCCTTCAACTAAACTCAGGCCTTCTAACCACGTGCATTCAACTATGACAATAGACCTCTATATTTATAGTTATATGTTTAAATTTAGAAGAGAATAAAGGTCTAGCATCATACAATTCTTAAAAAACCACCTTAAGGAAACATTTCGCCTAAATTTCTAGTCATCTTCTGGTGTTGAATAACAATTAGCTGGTAACGAGTGCCTGTTTCCCCAGCCTAACCTATAAGGGATTTTCAATGAATGTTGAAATAAAATGTAACATGCCTAAATGTGCTGATTTGATATTTACCTGAATAACAATTAACTGGTAACGAGTGCCTGTTTACCTAGACTAACCTAAAAAAGATTTTAAATCAATGTTGAAATAAAATGTAACAAGCCTTGATGTTCTGAATTGATATTTACCTGAATAACAATTAACTGGTTACGAGTGTCTGTTTACCTAGCCTAACCTAAAAAAGATTTTAAATCAATGTTGAAATAAAATGTAACAAGCCTTGATGTTCTGAATTGATATTTACCTGAATAACAATTAACTGGTTACGAGTGTCTGTTTACCTAGCCTAACCTAAAAAAGATTTTAAATCAATGTTGAAATAAAATGTAACAAGTCTTGATGTTCTGAATTGACATTTACCTGAATAACAATTAACTGATAACGAGTGCCTGTTTACCTAGCTTAACATATAAGGGATTTTAAATCAATGTTGAAATAAAATGTAACAAGCCTTGATGTTCTGAATTGATATTTACCTGAATAACAATTAACTGGTTACGAGTGTCTGTTTACCTAGCCTAACCTAAAAAAGATTTTAAATCAATGTTGAAATAAAATGTAACAAGCCTTGATGTTCTGATTTGATATTTACCTGAATAACAATTAATTGGTAACGAGTGTCTGTTTAGCTAGACTAGACTAACCTATAAGGGATTTTAAATCAGTGTTGAAATAAAATGTATCAAGCCTTGATGTACTGAATTGATATTTACCTGAATAACAATTAATTGGTAACGAGTGTCTGTTTAGCTAGACTAGACTAACCTATAAGGGATTTTAAATCAGTGTTGAAATAAAATGTATCAAGCCTTGATGTACTGAATTGATATTTACCTGAATAACAATTAATTGGTAACGAGTGGCTGTTTACCTAGAATAGACTAACCTATAAGGGATTTTAAATCAATGTTGAAATAAAATGTAACATGCCTTGATGTTCTGATTTGATATTTACCTGAATAACAATTAAATGGTAACGAGAGCCTGTTTACCTAGACTAGCCTAACCTATAAGGGATTTTAAATCAATGTTGAAATAAAATGTAACGAGCCTTGATGTTCTGAATTGATATTTACCTGAATAACAATTAACTGGTAACGAGTGTCTGATTACCTAGACTAGAATAACCTATAAGGTATTTTAAATCAATGTTGAAATAAAATGTAACAAGCCTTGATGTTCTGATTTGATATTTACCTGAATAACAATTAAGTGGTAACGAGAGCCTGTTTACCTAGACTAGCCTAACCTATAAGGGATTTTAAATCAATGTTGAAATAAAATGTAACGAGCCTTGATGTTCTGATTTGATATTTACCTGAATAACAATTAAATGGTAACGAGAGCCTGTTTACCTAGACTAGCCTAACCTATAAGGGATTTTAAATCAATGTTGAAATAAAATGTAACAAGCCTTGATGTTCTGATTTGATATTTACCTGAATAACAATTAACTGGTTACGAGTGTCTGTTTACCTAGCCTAACCTAAAAAAGATTTTAAATCAATGTTGAAATAAAATGTAACAAGCCTTGATGTTCTGATTTGATATTTACCTGAATAACAATTAATTGGTAACGAGTGTCTGTTTAGCTAGACTAGACTAACCTATAAGGGATTTTAAATCAATGTTGAAATAAAATGTAACAAGCCTTGATGTTCTGATTTGATATTTACCTGAATAACAATTAACTGGTACGAGTGTCTGTTTACCTAGCCTAACCTAACCTATAAGGGATTTTAAATCAATGTTGAAATAAAATGTAACAAGCCTTGATGTTCTGATTTGATATTTACCTGAATAACAATTAACTGGTTACGAGTGTCTGTTTACCTAGCCTAACCTAAAAAAGATTTTAAATCAATGTTGAAATAAAATGTAACAAGCCTTGATGTTCTGATTTGATATTTACCTGAATAACAATTAACTGGTTACGAGTGTCTGTTTACCTAGCCTAACCTAAAAAAGATTTTAAATCAATGTTGAAATAAAATGTAACAAGCCTTGATGTTCTGATTTGATATTTACCTGAATAACAATTAAATGGTAACGAGTGTCTGTTTACCTAGCCTAACCTATAAGGGATTTTAAATCAAGGTTGAAATAAAATGTAACAAGCCTTGATGTTCTGAATTGATATTTACCTGAATAACAATTAACTTGTAACGAGTGCCTGTTTACCTAGCCTAACCTATAAGGGATTTTAAATTAATATTGAAATAAAATGTAACATGCCTTGATGTTCTGATTTGTTATTTACCTGAATAACAATTAACTGGTTACGAGTGTCTGTTTACCTAGCCTAACCTAAAAAAGATTTTAAATCAATGTTGAAATAAAATGTAACAAGCCTTGATGTTCTGAATTGATATTTACCTGAATAACAATTAAGTGGTAACGAGTACCTGTATAACGTATGTTTATAAATAGCAAGATCATGATTAATAAACTAACAGTTTTAAAAGCACGATAGAAGGCAGACAGTGGGTCGTTCCAGTCTATTACCCGACTGAGGGACTCGATATGAGAGTTATAGAGACTAAGCGGGCAGGCAGCGAAGCTCAACTGAAGGCGAAGAACATTAAGAATTATGTAAAGGCATTGCACAAGCGTGCAGAATAGTCACAGAATCGCAAAATCACACCTGTCATATGCACTAATTTTAGCCATTTGCAATAATAATATCACAAACAGTTACATAATTCCTATTTTAAGACAAGTTTTTTTTCCTCCAATTTATACTCTAATTTAATGCAGATATAAAAATAGCCCAGCCATTTACAAACAAAACTATTCTGTTAAACAATTAGGTAAGCGTTTGTATTTTTCTATCAACCTGGTAACAGTAAGCAGATATACAGCTTCAAAGTACTGAAGTCCAGGCAGGCAGGAGGACAATTCAAACAGAAAGGAAAACGGAATTTGAAATGATTCATTTAAATAATTTTAATTAAATTTAATTTTAATTAAATAAAAATATAAAAGTATTTATATTTTTCTATTTCTTCTATCAATACTAATCTATTACAAACTTAGTAACTTGGATTACACATTATAAAAAAAACGAGTACCAACTACAAATGGCCCGACCTTTATATCCCTAGAACCTGTTTTGATTTGTTATGTTATCATGTCTACCAACCTTTCGGTCATTCCATGATCAGAGCACAACATATCGATGATTTTTAACGTGAGACCTTTTAGCCACATCTGACGTCCCACAACAACCCTCCTATAGGAGAGGTGCATTGAGCCGAAGATTCACCCAAGGTGGACCTCGCGCAGGCGGGTCCCACGACACCACATCACATATAAAGACGGCAAAAAAAAAATAATAATTTACACTAAACCACTTGTTTAAGGACACCAAACATGGACACTGTTACGCCATATAAATGGCAAAAAAATAATAATTTACACTAAACGACTTGTTCATGGACATACACAAACATGGACTCTGTTTTGCCATAAAAACGGCAAAAACATAATAATTTACACAAAACAACTTGTTTATGAAGTCCATGCACCTTCTTTATACTTCCTAAGTGATATACAAAATTCAATTACATCCTTAGAACCAAACTAAATGAAAAAGGTTGTATGAGCCGTTTATTTTGAAAGTGGCCTAATTCCATTTTCCAAAAAAATTTAGCTACCTATTTAAATAATTACATTTTTACGTTATCTTTACATTTTGCAGCAAATTGTACAAAATTTATTTAAAATTACTAAGAATTTTTATAACAAAAATTAGTTGATAAATAAAATGACAATATTTTTAAATTTTGTAAAACGCAAACCCTTAAATATCTCGATTTTAACATAAATGGAATTAGGCCACTTTCAAAATAAGCGGCTCGTATGTGTGAGTGTGTTTGAGTGAGTATGTATATGTTTGAGAGAGGTGCGAGAGAGAGTGAGTAAATCTATGTATGTGAGTGAGTGTGTTTGTGAATGTATGTGTGTGTATATGTATAACTTTGAAAATGTAAGATCTAATAAGAAACACTACCCGTTTGGGATCTAACAGTAAGGTATACACATGTAATAACAAAACTCTAAACACGTAAGATCTAAAAAGAATCTCGTTACAAAAAAGCTACAGTAATTATTGTGGGGTAAAAAGCAAATGGAAATAGTCTCCACATATAGCACTTTAATAGTATAAACAACACGTTTCAAACACGTTATGTTCTTCTACGTGTTTGTAACAAAAGAACATAGATGGAAGAATACTACGTGTTCGAGACGCTTTATTTATACTATTAAATTTGTTAAAAAGTTGACCATATTTAGCTGAAACTTGATTCAGAGTGATTCAAACACTACTCTGCCAAACAAAGAGTCAGTGGATTTCTTGAGGAAGTCAAAAAATAAAAATAAAAAGCAAAGGTTAAACTGCTCCAGTTCATCTAACGATGACAAAATAGAATTGGTTTAGAAAAATGTGATTAATCCAACCAGCCCAAACGAGATGGAAAACAATATTATAAACAATCAAGCAAGTGAAACATTCACACCTGCCAATAAACAAGCCTCTGCCAACATCACAACAGCCAACAGGTTTAGGCTTCTTTACAATGAAGACGACGATACTCCTACACTCCAACCCTGCACAGTTAACCAAACAGCTCCAAAACCACCTTTCATTTATTTCAAGCATGTAAAAAATTACGACAACTTAATTTCCACTCCAAAGCAAGTTGTCGGTGAAACAAATCTAGTTTCTGCATCCACAAAATAGGATAGTAAGTTTCCAATCGACATGCTATACTATTAAATTTTTATATGTGGGAGACCATTTTATTAGATTTTTACCCTAAAATGAGTAAATACTACACAATAACTGATTGCTTTATCTTAGAACTATAGTAATTAGTTTATCAACTAATCATGTAGGACGTGGGATGAACTCTATTCATGCGAGTTCTAGTATTTCCGATCAACACTACAGCTTAGCCTACTGGGTATGTGGTCACTAAAAATAATTCACAACTGCTGGGAGGATTGGAAATAGGTTAAAAGGTCCTTGGAGATACACAAGTAAAACACTTCTTTGACTGCAGTCAATTATTCAAGCATCCCAAACATTTTTATTACAGACTTTTAATAACGACTTTTCTGTCCTTCACTGGATCAACTCTTCCGATCAATATTTGACCTACTTTCATCAAACTGTTGATAGCAGGATAGTATTCAAATAGTTTTATGATTATACCTTCTCAACAGTCAAATTGCACAGACAACCTTGATAAAAACAATCAATAAAAAACATATTTACCAATTCTAATTTTCGTTTGAACTATCATCTAATGCATGCATATTGTTAATACCACTGAGGTTAGTATGATTTATATTAGAAATAGGTAAAACCGTCATACCTCGTAAGATGATCCTGGAGTTGGAGCGCTTTCGGACGTTGTCCTTCTTCAACCCATATATAACAGCTCAGTAGGTTTGTTGCGATCGAAGATGGACAACGTCCGAAAGCGCTCCAACTCCATGATCATCTTACGAGGTATAACGGTTTTACCTATTTCTAATATAATATCATCTAATCGTTTAGGTTGTTTGTCAATCCCCTGTTCTGAGAAACCTAAGTTTTAGTTATAGTTATAATGGATGAAGTTAGGTCCCTCAACTAAACAGCTAATCCTCGTTAACAGCACATAAACTGATGTGGACCAATTGTTTTGGTTCACAGTTCTTAGTCCATTTTCTTAATTTCGTACTGTCATTTAGTACCTGGCTTGAATTTAAACCGTTAGTTTATTTATTTTGTTTATATTTATTTATTTTTTATTTTATCAGGTTTTTAACTGTCCAGTTTGGACTGTTAATTAATTTAATTACATGTATGCATATAATTATCATACAGCACTCCTACTAGACTTAATAGAAGTTATAAATAACGTTAGTTAAGAAATAAACGATTGAGTCAAAAATTTAGATTGACTATTGATGTTCTACTCAATAACTTGAGTAACCTATTGACAAAATTTAAAAAAAAAATCCACTAATTAATGAGTATGCATTTTTAGAAATAAAGTATTAAACTTAAAGAAAATTGTAATAATTATATCAAGAGAAATTGAAAAGTTTAATAGAAAAGGAACCACAATAACACTGATGTTTACGGGAGATTGGATTTGAAATAAATGTTATTTCACATCTAATAGAATGTGTAGAAAAAAAAAGAAAATTAAATAGTGAAAATATCTTGATAAGAAAATCCTCTAAGAAAGCTATTTCCTAAGCTTGACGGGAAGGTAGAACTCCGTATTGATTATGTTAGTATTAGTAAGGAGGCCCCCTAACATGGAATTACACCAAGACTCTTCCCTCGTTTTTATTTCTCTGATTACATTAGATTTTCTTTTTTAGATTTAATTTTATTATTCAAGGGATTTGTAAAAAAAAAACCAAGTAAAACGCAGATATAAATATAAATTTTTCGAAATAGGTTAATAAGATACTGGTTTACAACTACTCGTTATTTCGCAAAATCATTTGATATCTCTTTTATTCTTAGCAACATACTTTTAACTTTGGACATTCCAAAGAAAGGTAATTATTGTTTCGACTTCATGTGAACAGCTACACTATATATAAATATCACTGATGGCGAACCTATTGATATCGGCGCGTCAAAAATCGAAACATATTTTTCGCAGCACGTCACACATCACAAAAGTAAAGACCAAAAAAAATATTGCAACATTTATAATTTTTGTAAGTTCATTATTTATTAAAACCATTTAAAATACAAACCGAAAATTATGACACCAATGATTTACATTCAGAGACTGGTTTTATTTATTTCATTGATACCCAATATAAAAAAAATAAGTAATATATATATAAAGATTCACATAAACACGTGAAATAACAATCAATGATCAAACTATAACAAGAAATGGGAAAACGAGACCAAGATCTTTCAACCACAACAAGCGGTCTTCGTCAGAGTCAAAAACCCAACTGTTGGGTTTTACATATAAGGGCTCGAAGGGGTGGTATCTAATCGTAAATTGATTGGTCAAATGCGCGACGTAGCATCGTGGTGCCCGCCTCTTCAAGGTCCACCTTGGACACCCTCAAGGTTTGTGGCTAACCTGGGGGTGACGAAAGGGCAACACGGAAAAAAATCATCGGCCTGATTTGATTTATTGGTGTTATGGCTGAAAAGCTAAGGTACACAGTGATCAAAACAGGTATCTAATCGTCCCCACTCTAAGCTCCCGTCCAGAGCCGAGCCTCTACTAGGCAAGTACCCATTGTCCAGTCCAATCAGCTGAGTGCATGGCTAATTCCCACTGATAAGGGTTTGGGGTCTCTACCTACCCGGTATTCTACTAAGCAGGGGTCCTTCCGAGAAGTTACTGCTCCTCACACAGCGACAAGTATCTATCCAACAACAAGTGTCTCTCACTTGGGTGAGAGCCAACAGCTACTACGAGTCCAACCTCAGTTGGCAGGATGGAGAGAGAACCCCTCCATGGGTCCCCACCACCCGTAGTACCGACTTATTTTATGAGTTTCGGATCGAAGTCAGGACCAAAAGTCCTACTGAACCTGCTAAGCTACAGGTAAGGTCAGTAGACCTTTCAACACCTGGTTCAAAGAGCCTGTGGAAAATACAAGTCGATGCAGCTTGTAGTAGAGCTGCATGGCCTGCCTCACTAGGGGCGGAAAAGTCAATGAAGTGCTAAAGATTGGAGACCGTGCACTACACCTACTGTAGGCACATTCCACTTTTTTAAGTGCTATCATAGTTTGATTCTTCAGTACCAAGCCAGTTGTCACTAAAGTCTGGCACTAAAACTTTCTCAATATTTGATCCTTGTACCTTCTCATGTATACACAAGACAACATTAATCTAACAGGGCTAACTTTAATCTCATAAAATTCACATAGACGTATCAATAAAATTGATTTGTAAAAACAAAGAAAAGCTCAAGTCTTCCAACACTCTTTGCAATACCATATTATTTTAAGGATTCTATGAATTGAAGTCCACTTATTTCAATATGACTTCAAAACAAGCGTTGTTTTGACTGCTCTAATAATTGTGTTGCTGACAATAGTCAGATGCTAAAGTGCGCTTGGCCTAAGAAAGCCAGTGTGCAAAAAGCATGACGAGAGCAATAGAGCCAAGAACAAAGGGGAAAGCTGTCGTTTGTCAAGCTGTCAGGTCAAGCTCAGAATCACAGTTTTCCTCCGGCTTCCTTCTTCATTTAGAAAGTGTCTCATATCTTCTCTTTATCCAACAATTCATCAGTTGGAGTCATTTATTTCATTTCAAACAATCGTTATATATTAAAATAATGCATTGTTAAAACAATCACCTATAACTCATTATTTGTGCAATCACAACTCCTATAGTATCGTATATATAGTAATATGGTTCGATCCCCGCCTGGCCCTCGATTTATTCAGAATAAATCTGAGTACATCGTCCTTCGGAGAGGACGTTAAGCCGTCGGTCCCGAGCCTGTACGATGTCAGGTACTCGTTAAAGATCTCTATTCCAAATGCACTTCAGTTAGACAAAATGTAGGACTCCTAATGTAGAATCTGTAGAACACCGATCAAACAAAAAACCCGTAAACGGTTGACCTCATCACCCGTTGGGTGTCGGTTTAAACAACAACAAAATATATATATCTACATACATATATATATATATATATATATATATGACTGTTTCCGTGTACAGGTCCTGAGGCAGATTGATCAGACTAAGTCACTCTGAGAGCTTCAGAAGAAGCACTTATTAGTCTTCTGGGCGGTAGATCGGCTCCTGGGCTTAACCTCAATCGTTGATTGGTTTTTTTATTTTTTTTTAAGTTTGTATCAGCTTTTAATTTTATTTTAGTTAAATGTTTTCATTTTTTAATTTTTATTTGGCTTTTATCTCTTTATCTTCCCTGTCTACCTATCCTCCGAAAGTTGGCTATACTGTTTGAGTGCTTCAGTTCGAACGCCAAGTCAGTCGTTATCAGCCTTTGGAGCGATTCACTTCTTTTCCTGAAGACGAGGACATCGAAATATAGTAGTAAGTTCAGTGATTTCTTTTTTATGTGTTCTTTTGTAAATTCTAGTTTATATATATGGTAATATGATATAATATACAGCAACAGAGTCACCTCCAGTCTGTTGATTCCTATTTACTGTACACAATGTACCGTGATCATGAAAATGATCAATTTGAGAATTGAATGAATTTATGTGTTTCTTTTATGGTGAATCGATTTTCGATATTTTCTGTTGGCGTAAATTCATTTTTGAATTTTTAGAACGATTTCTAAATGCATACATTACATGGAGTAGGTGTATAACGAACATTTTGTAAATACGGTACAACTCAAGCCATTTCATAAATATCAATGGAATTGGACAGGTTATATATAGTTCTTGACGTCACGTGTTCGTTCAAACTATACATTTGTTTTTGAAATCCACAAACTGTTTTCTCTGTAAAATAATCCCTAATGTAATAGTTAGTTTTTCTCTTTCAAAAATGTTATACTTCTGCCAATGAAAAAAGTTTTCAATAAAAACCGAAACGTTGGCAATGACAGTTTAATTTGAACCTGAAGAACTGACCGAGTCCTGATAAACTTTTATTTTGTTCTTGATTTAGATAAGTTCACAATTGTTTTACTATATAGGAAGGGTACATAGGTTAGGTTAGGTTGCAGTGGCAACCTAACAAAGCATTGGCCCTTTGTGATACCACACAATGAAGATTGATTCTACAGTGGGAGTCCTAAATTATGCCTAACTCAAGTGTATTTAGAGTGGGGATCTTTAAACAATACCTGATAACCTACAGGCTCGGGGCTGAAAAGTTTAACGTCCTTCTCCGAGGGACTACGTGCTCACAATTATTCACCTTCCGCGTGAATAAATCGAGGGTCAGGTGGGGAGCGAACCCCAGTGCAATCAGTTCAGAGGCACCGTTAACCACTGAGCTAGCCTGGCACGTAAAAGTATACAACCCCCAAGGAAATACTTCTAAACAGTTCTAGAAATTAACGTTTCACGTTTGCTAGTCTTCACCAGATCATAACATGACAATAATTACATATATTATAGATTTTGGTAATAAACAATATTAATAACACTAAATAATGAACAACATTTACTTCCTTCCACATGCTTCCACTTGTCTTATAAGTTTATCGTCATTGAAACAAAATCTTTAGCGAATAAAATAAGTAATTTACAGGAATCCTATTCTTTTTTAGAAATTCAGAATATAATCCACAACCAATCATATAACAATTCATGTTTGAAGATTAAGTAGAGAAATATATTTCGTGCCTATTTATGTAATGGTTGATTCTACATTAGGAGCAGTAAATTTTGCTTAACTCAAGTGTATTAGAGTAGGTACCTTAAATGAATATTTGAACATTATTTCAAATAAAATGTAGTACAAATAAAAAACCACATGAAAAAATATTTAAATATTCGAAGTTAAACATTATTTTTATAGATACTGATATAATGCAATTTGAAGCTTTAGAAGTCTTAAAAATTTGGCTGCATAGATATATATTTCTATATTCAGCTGCCAATGGTTTTATATTATATGATAATGTTTCATTCTTTCGATTTGTCAAATTAAAAACAGTAAGGTGAAGGACAATAGTTGATACAAATTATACTTTTATAATACATTCTTATAACGATATATTAATATTAAGCTTCTACTTTTAGCATGGGTTACAAATATGTTTTTACTTTATAGTTTAATTCTAGCATATTCTGATTCACTTGAAATTCAGCTCAGATGTTCTACAATACAGAGGCAAACAGCAAAAACGTGCACTTCGGAAAAGCTTCTGTGTGTAGCCGTCTATTCGTTGCCACACTTTGCATCTCAATACGACACTAAGCTAAGAGAACTTGTTATAAAAAAACTTAAAAGCAACTGAGAAAACATTCCGAATTCCTATCAATAAGCAAAGACGTTTTTGTTATTTATTTTTATTTAGCTTTATACCTATCGTGTACTGTTGTTCCTGTCATAGCTAACTTATGTATTTATATTTTGATAAAAAAGTAATCAAAACAGAAAGATAGTGATAACGAAAGAGACAGATGAAGAATGGAAAAAGTGATAAGAGAGATAAAAAGTAAAACACAAAGGAACGTAGTTTTATATATATATACTTTTCCGTTGGAAATACGATCCAAAACGGACAAATATAGTTCAATATAGACAAAGAAACATAGAGAAATCAAAAGAACACACTTACAGTCTCTAATTTTCGGTTTGAACCGTCTCCAACCATCTCTGAACCAGTGCTTTTGGTTTCCCTCTCTTATCTCTCCTGAAGACGGTTCAAACCGAAAATTAGAGACTGTAAGTGTGTTTTCTTTTGATTTCTTTTTGTTTCTTTGTCTATATTGAACTATATATGTATATATAAATGAAAAAAGACAACAAATAGAAGAAGCGAGAAAACTTACTGGATCGATATTTCGAACTGAAGTTCGTCGTCAGGGAGAGAGTAGAAGGTAAGAAGAAGAGGTACGTGCGTGTACTTGTACCGGCAGAGAGCGACTAGGGGTTCCAGGTCGCTGGATATATATATATATATATATATATATATATATATATATATCACTTTAAATTACACAAAGCACGACAAAGAAAAGAGAATAAAAAGAACACTTACAGAATTCAATATTTCGAACTGTTGTTCGTCATCAGGAGAGTAGACTAGAAGAGAGGACGAAGTGAGAGAGATCTCCCCATGTCGAAGAACGGAGCGCGAATCATATATATATATATATATATATATATGTATATATATATATAAAGATTTCACATAAACACGTGAAATAACAATCAATGGTCAAACCACAATAAGAAATGGGAAAACAAGACTAAGATATTAGTCTTGTTTTCCCATTTCTTATTGTGGTTTGACCATTGATATATATATATATATATATAAGTATCAAGGGATGAACATACTTACGATCTTAACATGCCTTTAATAAAGGAAGTTGAGAAATTTCAACAAGCCTTGTCATTGAATTAGAAATTTGTTCAGAAATTAAGTAATTCAAGAGAAGTAAACTTTGAAAGAGACATGTTTAAGTTATTACAAGATTCTCGTAAAAGCAGCGATAACAGGCTTGAGGAGTATTCCTCAAGTGAAGTTAGCTGCTCAACTTGATTTTGGTTGACTAATCTTCATCTTATGCTATTGGAGCCACAAAGAAAAGAGAACGAACACAGGCCACTTAAATGTTTAGTCAATTTGTATATATTTATTATTGATTCCAAATACGAGTTATTCTTGAATTTAGCCAAGTATTTTTAAAGAAAGTTGGTAAAGAAATTATAAAAGATTTTTCATTTATTTTCTACTATAGTCATAGGCTTTTACTTTTTAGTAAAAAAATTCATGTTTGAAGATGAAGAACAGAAATTCCCAAAACTACTAATATATTTAGAACCTATTTTAGTAATAGGCGAGCCATATTATCGGGTTGATTAGACATTAGGAGAACAAAATTTCATCTAAAAGGATTAGGGTGATTAATAAAGTAAGTTTACAGCTATGACAACTACACTGATTTATATCTTAGGGACCAATAGGAAACTAGTAAGTAATATATGGAAAAAATACATTAAAGATTATAAGGTTAATAAAATGATATAAAAGGAAACTTACTAAAAAGAAAAGAGGAAGACAAGTGAATATTGAACCCCATATCAACAAGTCGAGAGACAAGCATGCATGTCACTGGGCTACCTTGGCCCCCCAAGCGAGATTGCCACCGAGGAATCCCATTTTCTATTTTCTATTTTCTATTTTCTGCAATCTATTTTCTGCACATTAGAACCGTTTAGCAATGGTTCTCTTTATTAAACTTTTTTTTTGAAAATTTAAATTTTTTTTTTACTATTTCTTTTGTTAGTTCCATTAGAATAACAAAACATCAAATCTCTGGAGTAATTAGTTTAGACAAAAAAGAAAATTAGTTGTCTAAAATAGTGACATTTCCATAGTGCAATATTCTCCCAAACAATTGGTTACACCTATACTATAGAGCAAAATTTGGTGCAAAATATGTATTTGACCCAACAAACGGTGTGCCTGTAGAGTACCAACAAACTTTAGACCCCCCCCCCCCCCCCCAAATACACACAGATATCATAGAAAAAAACTTAAAAAAACTGTTTCTGTTAGAGGGACTACAAACCATGTAAATCCGTTAAAATCTCGAAACCAAGTTTTTTCATTATGACTTATAAAGTAAAAATAATACATTTTATTATATAAAGTAAAAAGTAAGAATAAAAAAGATAGAATCACTACGATCTCTGCCATGATGAGAGCGATACTGTATTACATCTGGTAGAATGCGAACTGACAATATACAATAAGGGAAAGGGTTCCTAACGAAAGTTTGAATTTCAATCGATTGAGGCGGAATTCCAAAGCTTCTCAGCCATATAACCACCAAAATCAAATCAGGCCGACCAGTTTAACGTGCTGCCCTTTAGCCAGTTTAGATTACTCCAAAGTGCCCGAGGTGACCACGCGGAGGCGGGCCCACACGATACTACGTCACGCATCAGGCCGACTAGTTTAACGTGCTGCTCTTCAGCCACTTTGAATCACTCCAAAGTGCCCGAGGTAACCACGCGGAGGCGGGCCCGCACGATACTACGTCACGCATCAGGTCGACTAGTTTAACGTGCTGCTCTTCAGTCACTTTGAATCACTCCAAAGTGCCCGAGGTGACCACGCGGAGGCGGGCCCGCACGATACTACGTCACGCATCAGGCCGACTAGTTTAACGTGCTGCTCTTCAGCCACTTTGAACCACTCCAAAGTGCCCGAGGTGACCACGCGGAGGCGGGCCCGCACGATACTACGTCACGCATCAGACCGACTAGTTTAACGTGCTGCCCGTTAGCCACTTTATATTACTCCAAAGTGCCTGAGGTGACCACGCGGAGGCGGGCCCGCACGATACTACGTCGCGCATCAATACTTACATCACGCATCAGTACACCGTCATGGAGACTGCTACAAATTTAGTTTATGTACACTGCCGGTACACATAAATAAGATACTGTTGTGCATTTGTTGGCTTAATATGAATAGAAATGGATAACAGAAATATATATCAAATCACTACCCCAGTAACGCAGAATCATGAGAAAGTTTATTTGTTTTCGATTTGATTGCTGCCAATGAACTCCAGCATTGATAAGTCTGTTTTCATATTTGTGATAAGATACGAGTAGTAGGAAAATGTGTGACATTCACCTGCCAGTCATGCAGATGTTCTCACCGAGTAAATACAAACAACACTGATTATAGTTTGTTTGAGCTTTATCTACTCCACAACTAAGAACCGTATTAAATACAGATTTGTATTTCACACTTATATGCTTTCATCTTCAGTGCTGTTCTAAGGCTGAAAAGTTTTGCTCATTTCTTATTTGGCACCCATTTTTTACTTAGACCAAACCGAACAACCGAATTAATACTCGTAGTAAATTATAAGAATTATAATTTTCATAATTCACAGTATAACTCATTATAATTATAATCATTCATAATTATAATTTTCATAATTCACAGTATAACTCATTATAATTATAATCATTCATAATTATAATTTTCATAATTCACAGTATAACTCATTATAATTATAATCATTCGTCATTATAATTTTCATAATTCACAGTATAACTCATTATAATCATTCATAATTATAATTTTCATAATTCACAGTATAACTCATTATAATTATAATAATTCATTATTATAATTCATATTGCCACCGAGGAACCCCATTATATGGGGGTTATCCCGGTAGATCTATTTTCTGCACATTAGAACCGTTTAGTTAGTAATGGTTCTCTTTATTAAACTTTGTTATAGTTCAGAAAATCTGACGTTTTTTACCGATTACTTCTTTCGTCAGATCCATTAGGATGGCAAAGCATTAAAAATCTTGAGTAATTAGTTTCAGACGATTCATAATAATGAATTATTATTCATAATATAATTCATTATATAACATAACTGCATTATTCATTAAATATCATACGATAACTTATAAATAACATTTTATCTACTACAATGAATTACATTATCTTTATTTTATACTTTATATTTAATTACATCCTATTTTGCTTGTATATTTTACAATACAGAAATGACAAAATACGTATGTCGGAATATTAACAAATAACAAACACTGTTAATTTAATTCTAATGTAGTGCAATCAGTTATTATGTGGTATTTACTCATTGTAGGGTAAAAATCTAATGAAATGGTCTCAAAATATAAAAATTTTTAATGATATAAACAACGCGTTTCGAACATGTAGTGTTCTTCCTCAGGCATTAACTAAAAAATACAATGACACCATACAATTACCTGCCTTCTAATAAGAAACAGATGTACCCTATACCCCCACCCATGTCCATTCCATTACCAGTCAGTCTTATTCAGAGGCACTCATCCTTAGGTTCGTACTTTCTGCCTTATTTTATTTTATATCAATTTTTGAACTTATTTACTTTGTACTATAGATAACTCTCTGGTGTCATTGTATTTTTTAGTTAATGCCTGAGGAAGAACACTACGTGTTCGAAACGCGTTGTTTATATCATTAAAAATTTTTATATGTGGAGACCATTTCATTAGATTTTTACCCTACTGTTAATTTATTTTCTTTTTTTTTTTTAGCCCTATAAAATCTGGACTAAATTAAATAATCTGGACTAAAATCTGTAAGATAATAAATCTGTCAGTCATTTGTACTATAAACGCATATTTAATACAGCTAAATTAATTCCTTTATTTAATATTTTCTAAATAAATTATTTATCACTTAATGAGTGTTTGACTTGGTTCGGTCTATGCCCACTCACCTCCTGTGTTTATACCATGCCACCCCCTCCACTAAGCAAGACTTTATTCGACAGGTACTTACTTTCCTCCTTCTTCTTCCTTGTTAAATGATTTCAACTTGTCTTCTGGCTGAAATCAAGCTTTCACTTGTTCTAAATTACTTGCCAGCAGTGATTTGTTCTCAAACAGAACTAATGACCCCTTCATTAGCATTGCTTTATTCCAGTTCTCTGTCATTCTTAAGGCTTCCTTTTATTTATTTCGTTAATGGTCAACAGTTTTCTTTAGTTACTAATAAACATTTATTTAAATAATCTTTCGCTATGCTCATTTACTATATTTTGTAACTGTATCACTGATTTGAGAGGATAAATATTATATTAAATACATAATATACCGTCTTACCTCGTACATTACTGCCGTAGCTCTCTGACCGGTTTCGGGTGTCACCCATCTTCAACCCGAGCTGATCTAATGAATCCTACCCATCTGATCCGAAACCGGTCCGAGAGCTACGACAGTAATGTACGAGGTAAGACGGTATATTATGTGTTTAATATTAATAATACTAACCTCTGTGGTAATGATGAAATGCATGAATAAATATTATAGTTCAACTTCTTGTACTAGAAATATTAACTTCTAGTACAAGAAGCAAGAAAATATTTTTTTCTCCCGCAATATTACAATTGTGTCTATTGTTTATTCTGATACTTGAAGTAATACTTTTTAACTTTCAAACACTCTCTGTTTACTTGTGGGAAAATCTTGTCATCTACGTGAATGAATCTTGATTGTGTGATATCACAAAGGGCCAATATTCGACCTGTGTTTTCTCTCGTGGGACTGCCACTTCAACCCTACCCAAGCAAACCTATAAGTGATTTGAAAAGGTAATACCCAAATCATTCATATACCACTTTCAGAGAAAGAATACAAACAACTTTCTTTTAAGATTTTCTCTTGCCAAACACAACACTTCCTGTAAACTATCTCAATTTTCTCCATTTTTCCACAATTCAAAACATTTTCATATTTTTTATTCGCATACAATCTTTCTTTTTCTCGCTATGTTTTTACCGTCCTGTCCCCTTTTATTTCAATATCTCTCATCTTTTCCCTTTCCTTACCATATCATCTTGTCTGGAAAACCTCTTTCCTTTCTTATGTTAGCATTACACTTTACTTTGTCTTTTTATCCTTTCATATGTTACTGACATAGGTAACATGTTACCTATGTCAGTAACTATATTACTTCTGATCAGGCTATAGATCACAGGTGTTCAATACGTCGATCGCGATCTGCCAGTCGAACACCAAGGTATTATTGGTAGATCGCATCACATTAAATAAATTATCTGCCGACAATTCATTCCTTCAGTGATAGATATACAGGACGGCCAGTCGAATGACTCTGAGTTTTTTGATACTTAAGTCACTTTGCAACGGAAAATTGACCCTAAGTACAGTAAAGCTAGTCATTAAGTTGGCTCTTGCTACTTTTAATTTTTTTTTTCTTTAAATCAAGATGGGTTATAAAACTCAATGGGAAAACTGGATTGAGTAAGAATGAAAAATTGTATCACTTTGATATGAAATGGGAAGATTTTTCATATAAAAAAAATATGAATATTATGACGAAATATAATATGATAATATGATAAAATATAAAAATATGATGATATGATATGACAAATACCAAGTTTTTCCGAAAATAAGTCCTAGCGTTATTTTCGGGACGTTTTGGACTATAAGCCCTCCCCTGAAAATAGGCCCTAGTTAAGATAATGTGAAAAATATATTCCTTAAAAAAATTGCTGTTGAATGTAGTAGTATCTCTAGCTGTCGTAATATTTCAAAGAATTCTTTGAACAAAATATTACAAATAATTCTTTATTTAGCTGTAAAGTTCCTTTCAAGGAGGCTACATAGACAAGAAGTATTCAATTAATGATAGCTATATTGTAAGGCATGAGAGATTCAGACCAATGATTCTACAGGAAATAGATTTGGAGGAAAATCAGAAGGAAATTCAAAATTTTGATAATTTTTGACGTTGTTCCAGAAGATGGCATGACTGTAATCGAATAAATTTAAATTTCTGTACATAAATAAATATTGAACAAAAATATGTAAATCTACGAAGGCCTCCCCCGGCAGTAAGGCCTAGAACGGATTTTGACCTAAAAAAAAGTAAGACAGTGTCTTATTTTCGAAAAAAGAAGGTATAATATGATAATACGATGAAATATTACATACAACTTTGTATTACAATACATATATCATTGTATGTATTGTAAGAATCCTCAATATATCTCTAAATAAACACAGTGAGTAGATCATTATGACTTGTTAATTTCATAACTAGCATGCGTACAGAAAATGTTCGAGCATTCCTGCTATAGACCATATACAGTTACCTTGGACACCGATCAAACTTCTATAACATCCAACTAGAAATCGCAAGAACTAAAATATCATTCCTTGGAAAAAAACGTTTGATTTTTCGTATTTTTAAATGCAAAGATTTCAATCTGGAAGAGAAGCAGGCGTGCCAACAGTATTTTTGTAACCACTCACTTTTCCAGGAACATCTGTCTATAAAGTATGATAATCGATAACAGATAAGCATCACTTCAAAAACAAGTACTTCCTTATAATCCCAATACAACGAAATTCTTCATTTCGACAATCATTTACTACTAAAATAGAAATTTAATTCAAATAAAATTCAAAAACTTCACCTTCTATTTAAACTAAACCATTCACAATTTTGCATTCACTATACTAATGTATTGTGATTATACTATATGTACTATAGTAATGTATTGTGACTGTTAAAAAATTCGATCTCAAAATTTTAACGGAACTACAAGTTTTGAGGGCTCCAAAGTTGTTTTATATCGTTTTTTTCGATGATCAATGCGTGTTTGTGGTGTAAACATTTGTGTAGGCTCTACTGTCTATAACCTTTGATGAAACAATTTAATATTTCGCACAAAAATGGGCCTCATAGTGTAGATATGCTGTATAGTTTGGGAGCAATTATGCATAGTAGGAAAGTCAGTTTTTTGACCAAAATATGTTTTTAGACAACTTCTTTTTTCCTACATTACTAATTCTAGAGTTTTTAATTAAATTTCGGCAGTATCTTTGAAGATACGAAACCAATCACTGAAGAAATTCTCAGGTTTTTAAAACAACAGGAAATATTTTTTCAAATAAAATGTAAAAATTTTGACTGAAGGCATACCGTTTGACAGATCAAAATTAAACTATACCTAAAAAATAGAGCATCCTTTGAGGGTTGAGTTTAGGTATTTTTTTTTTCAAAATTACATTAACCAAAGGACCGTTACATTACATTTTCTGTTTTTAAAAAATATTTGTCTACACTAAACAGCTCACTGGAAAACAATGGAATTTTGTCCAGTCCAATGGAATTGAACAGAGAACAATTAATTTATAAAAAAGATCTGTGATATTTGAATTAACTTAAAGGTCAATAAAATTATAAAAACTGAAAATTCATGCTGGACTAATGGATCACCAGCTATACTTGTCGGATTTTTTGTTTAAGCTCAAAACAATGAATAAGGTAACAATCTGATAAAATATGAATCATACATCTACTCTACAATATTTTCAGCGAATATTTTAACTTTGTTAAAAAAAAATTTAAAATTTAAATGTTAATTAAAAGATGGTCGAGTTGGAAGTCTATTTTAAATCCAAGGCAAGGCAGTGGACTGGGGTATGCTGCCTCTGTATTAAAGATAGTCCATTTTAATAAATTAAAGTTCAGTTGTTTGTGTTTATATAACTACACAGAAAGAAAAAGATTATGTAAATGATCTGAGGCATTAGATAACGTCTTTAGAGAGCAAATGAATTATAAACAAATAAATGGTTTGTTTGTGCTATCAAAAATTTCGCATTTCTAAATTAAATAGTGTTGAATATACTGCATTTTTATATGAGACTATAAATTTATTAGAGTGTTTGAATACTAAATGAATATAGCTCAGGCAAAAGTTCAGGGGAAACTATGACTCAGAGGGTTATAAATAGACAAGTATAATCTATTTCGAGGGGAATTATTACTGGAGAGGAATGCTGCTTGGCTGAAGCAGTGGGCCAGACCATGACACTGGGGTCGAGGCAGGCGTCATGCATTGTGTCTGCCGTCGATAGCAGCAAGGCGCGGCCTAACACACCCAATCTAAACCATGCCTACACTCAGCTAGCAAAGACCTCCTCAAATATCAGCAACACCTTTCACTTTGCAACCATTTTGATTTCAAAAATAACTCGATCTTTGCATTTCTAAAAGGAATCCATACTGGGGTAAATATTCATTATTTTGTTTACCTGACAATGAACACGAAGTTTTCGAAAACCGTAGATTAAAGAAAAGCTTCTTTTTTATGTATGGATACATTAATTTATCTATTTATCCCAGTATGAGTAAATACCACACAATTACGGATCACACTACTAATGAGGAATCCCTACATATCTTTCACATTTATTAGAATTGTTTTGAAAATGAGAGACCTAGAAGAAGTATGTCTTCTCAATAAATATCAAAAAACAGAGACAATTTCTTATTTCCCTTGGTACTTTCATAGGAATGATAACTATAACTTCATTAATTATTCAATAATAATTTACGAACATACTTTCATGAAAATAATAATCCGTAATAATAATAAATGTGTGAAATGTGTGCCAGTAGTATTATGTACTGGCATCTTTAAAAAATGAACACGTGACACTATAAGTTGAACCAAAATATTTATCCTCATATGCTGTCGTTTTGTGGGTTAAAAAACAAACAATAATAAATAGAAACAAGCAACTAAACCATCAGCCACCACGTATCATCCTTTTAAAATAAATATTTGTACTGACGATGAGCGAAGTATCACTTAAAGCATGTCGAAAAATAATATACCTAGTGCATTACTTACACAGTTTTAATGAAGATACGAGAAAATACTAACAAAAATAGCAAAAATTATACAAGCAAATCCAAGCTAACTAAATATGGTGTACTATTTAACAATAAGTATGTCTGTTCTATAATAATTTACGTACATAATTTCATAAAAACACGTATAAATATGTAAATTCAAAAACTAGGGGAAGGATGTTTGCTAACAAAATAACGAAAAACGACCACAATTTCATATTTCTCTTGGTACTTTCATAGGGATCATAACTATACCTATGTTAATTATTCTATAATAATTTACGTACATACTATTATAACGTACATAAATAATACTATAGAACATTATAATGATTAAAGATATAAAAGGGTTAATTTAAAAGTTTTCTTAGGAGCGTTAAAAAAAAAAGGTTTTTTTTCTATTTTTTAAACTTAGATTCCAACTTTTATGCAATATTTATCTTAACATTCTAAAATCTATTGTTTGGCAAAATTATAGATGTATGCCACTTGTGTGGATAACTGGTAATACTTCGTCTTCTGTAAGAATCACCTGCTACCTAGACACACCCAGTGGTGTAGCAAGGGGGGGGGGGGGTTGTACCCTTTTTCAAGAGCAGGGAGGGGGGGCATTTTGAGGAGGTAAAGATAGAAAAAAAATAAAAGGCTAACAAAAATATGAGTTTTTTAAGGTAAGACAAACGTTTTCTATGTTTTATTTGTGTAATACTGTTTATAAATGGATTTTCAACTGTAAAAATTTCCAAATTAATAATAAATATATTTAAAATTTTTCAAAACTAGTTTTTTTAATAGGGTATAAAATCATACGACCACAAAACATCTGGAATTTATACCAAAATGAGTTTTTTAAGGTAATTGATTTTTATGTTTTATTAGTGTAATACTGTTGATAAATGGATTTTCAACTGTAATATTTCCAAATTAAAAATAAACATATTTAAAATTTTTCAAACTAGTTTTTTAATAGGCTATGAAATCATACGGGGCGGCAAAAATGGTTCCTACTGCACAGGACATACCATACCTTTACGTTGTAGAACAAGTGAAAATCGATGGTACCAAGTCTTAGACTGCACCAAAAGTAGTCAATTTATTACACCATCCCAAATGAATCGATCAGATTTGTTTGGGAATGTCCTACAGTAAGATAATCCAGAATCAGAAGGTATGGTCAGTTATTTGGTCGTTCACGTCGAAGATAAGTCAAGGTAACCCAATAAACAACTGCATTTATTGTTGTTGCATGAACTCTGTTAACTAGGACAGCCTCTATTTCTATCCCTAAACAAGGTTACAATGACCTTGAGAGTTGATATTGTCTGCTTGGCCTTGACTGAATGGTGATATCGTGTGACGCTATTCTGTTTGACTTGTAGACACTGGGTCAAGAGGGAAGCCCACGTCTCATCCCCTGGGACAATGTTCTCTACAAGCCTCTGATCACGGTATGATATTGGCCAATGAATCATGAACATGAGACATTCATATGGTGATATGGAATGGTGATATCGTGTGACGCTATTCTGTTGTTTGACGTGTAGACACTGGGTCAAGAAGAAAGCCCACGTCTCATCCCCTTGGACAATGTTCTCTACAAGTCTATGATCACGGTATGATATTGGTCAATAAATCACGAACATGTGGCATTCATATGGTGATATGGAATGGTGATATCGTGTGACGCTATTCTGTTTGACTTGTAGACACTGGGTCAAGAGGGAAGCCCACGTCTCATCCCCTCGGACAATGTTCTCTAGAAGTCTATGATCACGGTATGATATTGGTCAATGAATCATGAACATGTGGCATTCATATGGTGATATGGAATGGTGATATCGTGTGACGCTATTCTGTTTGACTTGTAGACACTGGGTCAAGAGGGAAGCCCACGTCTCATCCCCTTGGACAATGTTCTCTACAAGTCTATGATCACGGTATGATATTGGTCAATAAATCACGAACATGTGACATTCATATGGTGCTATGGAATGGTGATATCGTGTGACGTTATTCTGTTGTTTGACGTGTAGACACTGGGTCAAGAAGGAAGCCCACGTCTCATCCCCTCGGACAATGTTCTCTACAAGTCTATGATCACGGTATGATATTGGTCAATAAATCACGAACATGAGACATTCATATCATTTAGTGTTTGTCAGCGAGTAGCAAAGGAACTTAACCTGACTACCAGTTGTGACCTTGCGAATTTATAGAAAATATTTTAGTAAATTTGTCCTATTACAAACAGAATACCAATCCTAAACTTGAAATGGAGAATTTCGGTTTTCAGGAACATTTTCGTTCAATAAATTGACGAAATATTCTGTGATCACCACGGTTGGCCTGATCGCAGTTCATCATGGACATTTTTCCATACGTTCCTTGAAAGCTCCCATCCACTGACGCACTTGCTGTCACTCATTCCATTAAGGCCACATTCTTTACTTTGATGTCAATGGAATTCCACTGTTGAAAAAAACAGGAACACCGAGTATATTTCACTAAATGAAGAATTGTTTTAGCTATTTCGAACAGACACTGCAAGCAGTACACTGTAACAATAGAACAGTAATGCAAATGGATTCGTTTAATTCACAAGGCAGGAGGTTTAAATGTTCTTGCGACATTCGACTAGCAAAGACACTCAGACATTACTTTCTGAATACCCTTCATATATAATTATATAAACCATATATATAGGTTTTATGACTGTTCATTTCTGCCTATACATGAGAGTAACATTAACTATATACATTGATAAAAGTATCGACTGTGGAATAGAAACAAAACTAATGTTTACCGGGACACGGTCAGTTTTTCAGGTCGAAATTTTGAAAGTTTAATTTGAACCCGAAGAACTGTCCGGGCCCCGATAAACTTTAGTTATATATATATATATATATATATATATATAGTTAACACATGAAAGAGAAAAAACAAATAAAGATACACACAAAAGACTCACAACGATATTTCGACAGTCGTCGTCATCGGGTAGAAGTAGTCCCTTTGAGTAGCTGAAGCTAATATATATATATATATATATATATATTATATATGTTTTATTAAAGAGTATGCCGATTTTCATTTTTGTCGGCAAATAATAAATCATTTGGCGAATTAATGTATATGTATATTACCTGAAGAGTTTAAAACTTCAGTTTTAAGTTTAAAGTTTAGTAAACTTCAAAAATTAAACAGAAAAAGGACAAAAATGAAAATCGGCATACTCTTTAACAAAACATGTTTAAATAAGGTCTGCTCCCAAAATATACTAATATATATACTTATTTTGAGAACAAAAACGAACACCAATGAAAAACAGATACTTGGACTCACCTTCAATATTTCGTCCTTCTTAACGCTCATCCTCAGGAAAGAAAGTTTAGCGGCGAGAAGACGAAAGTCAATTATATATATATATATATATATATATATATATATATATATAACAGATTCAATAATACATCGACTGTTTGATAAAATAGGTGTGTTATCTAATCGGGATTTCGTCAAATTTCCTAGGTTCAAAAACCAACATGTCATTGCCAACGTTTCAGTTTTATTTTAAAACCTTTTTCATACGCAGAAGTAAGAACTTGTTGACTAAGAAAATGAAGTTTACATTATTTAAAGGAACAACAATCTTAACCGGACAAAACTTAAACCTTTGGAAGGTTTTGTCGGAATTTATTCAAGCTCCTAACTATTGTTTGCCTTTGGTAAACAAACACAAAATATCTAAATAAAGAGGCGAGTATTATTTAGCAATCAGTAGTTCTCTTAGGATACTTAAAGTGTAAAATTTCAGTTAATGACAGGTGCTTGTATGGACAGAAATGAAGAGGTCGTATTAGAAACTACTTTGATGTTAGACATCAAATGACAGCTGGAAATTATGGGATGAAAAGAAAAGAAGAAAAGATTAGAAAGAAAAGTGAAAGTCAGCCGTAAAGGAGTTATAAACTACTGGCAGTAATGCATTGAGAAGCTTGTACAATAATGTAGTGTCATAAATTCAGTGGAAACCAGTTAAGACAAGCGGAGTGGAAAAATCGTTGATCTTCCGAAAGGAGTATTTCCTTCCTAGAGACTGGATAGCCATAAATCTTAAGTAGAATATCCATGTTTATAACACCACCTTTGAAAGATATTAGATTTAAGTGTACAAAATGTTTTGATTAAAGGGAAGTTGGTTAATGTTGTTAAGCGGAAAAGACTTTCTCTCTGAAAGGATTCCAGGTGGAGCGTGGAGCAAGGAACAAGAGGTAAATCAGTAGCGAAATCACGCCACCAGGAAACAACAGCTCACGGCTTCATTAAAGAGGTCCCTCTCACGGCGGTGGTCTGGTCACGCTGCCTCTGGTCTTACGACCACGCTGTGCCAGACACGTCAGCCTTATAACACCGTCTCCACATAAAAACATCACTCTTGTCAATATACGCCATACTTACGCTGGCCTGACGTCCTGCATTTCACCCTAATCAGGTCTTTTGTCCCACAGTGAATAAAAATTACCCAATTGTAAGAAGCAAGTTACAATTATTTTTTAATTACGATTTATTCCCTAGAAAGGATTTTTAAAACACATTATCAAAGGCTCAACTACACATTATCAAATATAAGCCTTTACTTGACTCTGACGAAGACCGCTTGTTACTATTACATATATATATATACACAATTAAAAGAAACGGTCCAGCGGACTTTTTTACAATAAAATAAAAAACGAAGGAAACACACAGAAAGACACAGACATAACTCACATCGATATTTCGACAATCGTCGTCATCAGGAGGTGCGAAGAGCGAAGAGCGAAGAGTCCCGCAGGAAGACAGGGCGGTACTGAACTCGGAAACCGCAACCAGTACCCCGCCACTTACCACCAAGCGGGGGAAGGGAGGGAAGGAAATGAAGAGCCAAATTAAGACGTAAAAGGAACGAGTAAAAATTATAACTATAAAAAATTATAAAAAAAAAGTAGATAAATCAAATTAAAATTAATAAAAATAATAAATAAAAAGTAAAATAAAAAATAATAAATAAAAAATAATAAATAAATAAAAAATAATAAATAAATAAATAAATCATAAATAAATTATCGGTTGAGGTTGAGTCCGGGGGAAGAGTGAGCATCAAGTAAGCATATGTATGCCTCCTCTGAAGCTCTTAGGGTAACTTTATTGTTGGATTCGGGGATCTGTTTCAGGATCTGAACCCTGAAACAGTCATTGAAACTGAGTCCATGCGAGTTCGCATGGATGGCTACAGGATAGTTACTGCGTTGACCGACTGAAGCCCTATGACCATTCATACGAAGGCTCAACTTATTAGAAGTTAAGCCAACGTAAAAGGAGTCACACTGAGTGCAATCCAGTCGGTAAACACAGTTGCTCGAGGTACAGGAGGAATTGACCTGAACCGGGTAGGAACTATGGTGGAGAGGGAATCGAAGGAAGGATTAGGATTTACAATCAGGCAAGTTTGACAGCCACGGCGTCCACATTGTTTCATTCCAGGAACAGGATTGGAAGGCTGAGGGGAAATATGAGAGAAAATGCTTTTTAGATTGGCAGGTTTACGGTAGGAAATAGAAGGGGGGTGATTAAAGATGGAAGAAGTAGAAGTAGAAGTAGACAGAATCGGAAAAGACTCCTTAATAACAGCACGAAGCTTATAAGCGCCAGGGAAGTAGGTTGTCAGGAAGAAGGAAGTGTTACTTCTATCCCTCTTGGGTCTGGGTTGGTGGGAGATGTCAGCCGGTAAAACACGACTATCAATGAAGGAGCGAGGATAGCCTCGTTCAGAAAATTTGTCCTTTAAGAGGTTAAGGTGATGTCTGCGGTCTTGGAGATTATTGCAGATATTGTGAATACGGAGGGACAAGGATCGAGGTATAGACTTTTTAACATGGGATGGATGGCAACTATTGTAATGGAGGTACTGTTGGGAGTTGGTGGGTTTTATATGTACGGAAGTCAAGAAGTGTCCATTGTCTAAAGTAACGTCAACGTCAAGAAAGGTGATAAGTCTGTCGGAGATGTCGTAAGTGAAAGTGATGGAGGGGCAGAAATTTTGAAAGGAGTGTAGGAAAAGTTCTAAGTTATGTTTGCCATGGGGCCAAATGAAGAAGGTCAGGTCAATTCCTCCTGTACCTCGAGCAACTGTGTTTACCGACTGGATTGCACTCAGTGTGACTCCTTTTACGTTGGCTTAACTTCTAATAAGTTGAGCCTTCGTATGAATGGTCATAGGGCTTCAGTCGGTCAACGCAGTAACTATCCTGTAGCCATCCATGCGAACTCGCATGGACTCAGTTTCAATGACTGTTTCAGGGTTCAGATCCTGAAACAGATCCCCGAATCCAACAATAAAGTTACCCTAAGAGCTTCAGAGGAGGCATACATATGCTTACTTGATGCTCGCTCTTCCCCCGGACTCAACCTCAACCGATAATTTATTTATGATTTATTTATTTATTTATTATTTTTTATTTATTTATTATTTTTTATTTATTTATTTATTATTTTTTATTTTACTTTTTATTTATTATTTTTATTAATTTTAATTTGATTTATCTACTTTTTTTTTTTTATAATTTTTTATAGTTATAATTTTTACTCGTTCCTTTTACGTCTTAATTTGGCTCTTCATTTCCTTCCCTCCCTTCCCCCGCTTGGTGGTAAGTGGTGGGGTACTGGTTGCGGTTTCCGAGTTCAGTACCGCCCTGTCTTCCTGCGGGACTCTTCGCTCTTCGCTCTTCGCACCTCCTGATGACGACGATTGTCGAAATATCGATGTGAGTTATGTCTGTGTCTTTCTGTGTGTTTCCTTCGTTTTTTATTTTATTATATATATATATATAAATATATATATATATATCATTTTCTAAGTTACTAAGACATAAAAAAGGAACATTAAAATGTAAAAACGAATCTATTTTACACTCAGCGATTCATTTATGAATATTAACAACATAAGCGTTAATTATCTTACCATTTATGAGGTAGAGGTAAGATCCTCAGCTTGAGTCCGGATCTATCAGTCCAGAGGCGACCACGCATTTCACTGGGCTACCCTAGCCTCTTAGGACCACATAATTATAATAGCTTCACATCCCTTGTGAATACAATATAGCCTCTTAGGACCACATAATTATAATAGCTTCACATCCCTTGTGAATGCATTGAGAGCCAGTGTGGGTATTGAACCCAGGACCTATCAGTCCAGAGGCGAGCACGCATTTCACTAGGCTACCCTAGCCTCTTAGGACCACCTAATCATAATCACTTGATAATTGGTAATGTGATTCACTCATCACTAAAATGGAAACCAAGTAGCAAATGAGCTAAACTACCTGCACCAGAACAGCTTGAACACCTATTGTGAAAGCGATGAAAACGAAAAAAACTGTTCAAATAATCAGACAATTAAATCAATTTATCAGTATTTAATAAAGCAAATTGAAAATAAAGTGACTTAATGGAAATAATACCAATGAAATAAGAGAATTTCGAAATATATTTTATGCAGCTTGTGTTTGCTTTTTCCAATAGTATATCAAAATTATTTCCGACTCCCTGCTGAGAGCAATTTACAGAAGAAATGGAAGTCGGTCAATTGAGAACTGAATGAAGCCATTAACTGGAGACCGCTTCCAGTTTGCATTCGGCCTATTAATAACAAGGAAATCCCCTTCCAAGCCAAACCACATTACCTGTAGAGCAAAGTCAATACTAAGTGGTGCTTAGGCCTAAGCATCCAACTTATTTACAATCAATTATACAGAAATGTAGAATAATGCACCTAGCAATTGACTATAACTTACTAAAAACAAATAATATTTCAAAAAATTGTTAATAAATTAATCAGAATAAACTAAAACAAATTTAATATCTTAATTTAGAATTAAAATATAAAAACAATAGGTAAAAATCATTTAGATATTGAGAATTTATATTGCTTTATAGTTATTGATCGAAAAACCTTCAGGAGTGGGAAGAGTTTTGGTATACGGTTTACATTTAAAAAAAAAAAACTATTTTAAACATGACAAATATCATACTAATTGTTACTTATAAAAAATTACAGTACGGCTAACTTCAGTGATGCTACAATCATAATACGATTATGTACTTTCTGAATCCCGATCTACGACACTACAATATCATAGGGGTATCCGTGAAAGCGAGGAGATTAGCTGGCTAGAGTGCGAGGAGCATGATCAAACATGTTCAATATCTGTTTCACGAGGTTAGTAAAAGTTTAAATATGCAGAGAAGTAAAAGAAGACTATTGAAACAAAACAAAGGAAATTATTATAGAACCCTTCAATAATAGTAATGAATGACTTCAAGCGACCAAGCCTTTAATTTATAAACTCGGGGGGGACCAGGTTAGCTCAGTGGTTAACGTACTCGCCTTTGAACTGCTGCGTCCGGGGTTCAATACACCTGGCCCTCGATTTATTCACTTGGAAGATGAATAAATCTGAGCACATCTCCATTGGAGATGACTTTAAACAGTCGGTCCTGAGCCTGTGCGATGTCAGGTGTTCATTAAAGATCCCTACTCTATATACAATGGAGTTAGGCAAAATTTAGGACTCCCAATGTAGAAACAACAGGTAATGTGGCTCTGGGTAACAGGTAAAACAAACAAGTCTTTAATTTGTAAACTCGGAGAGACCAGGTTAGCTCAGTTGTTAACGTACTCGCCTTTGAACTGGTGGGTCCGGGGTTCGATACCTGGCCCTCGATTTATTTCTTGTGGGAGGCGAAGAAATCTGAGTATGTCTTTGTTGGAGAGGACGTTAAACCATCGGTCTCGAGCCTATACAATGTCAGTTACTCATTAAAGATCCTACTCTAAATATACTTGAGTTAGGCAAATTTTAGTACTCTCAATGTAGAATAAACAGGTACTGCCGCTCACTCATTACTAAAATGTGTGCCAAATAATAAATAAGCCACAAGAACCCCTACCCCTAGAACTGCAACAAAAGCTGAAAGTCTTACAATTGTAGGCGTTGGAAAACAAACAATTTGTAACCTGTTTTATGACTGCATCCAAAACGTCCATAATGAATTATGGCTATTTTGACAAGCTCCCAAAATTTGAGCACATAAGAGGTAATAGGAGGATAATAAATTACCTGTAGTGGTTTACACTCAAATTCACTGCAAGTAAATTGAAAATTCAAATATAAACTATTAGAGCTGTTAATAAATTGTTATAGATGAATGTGGCTCTCAGAATAAGGTTGGCTTCCTACGTCTCATACTTTTTACTGTCGTTTGTATTACTTAAATGTTTATAAGTCTTGACTTCAAACTTGATTTACAAACGAATCATTATTTCAGATTTGCTCATATAGTTTGTAATTTCCCTGCTTAACAAGTTTATCGTTGTTGTGTTACTATTATCAGTTAACATCTAGACAAGTTAGTGAGGAAGTAACTTCTTGAATAATTCCCCGAATTCTGTTTGTATACTGGCATTTTCCTTCCAGGCATACCCTTTTACTATTAAGACTTTAGCGATGCCAACTACAGATTTAGATTAACAAAGTTTCACTGCAGACCTTTTCAAGACTGTTTTGTTCACTCTATCCTCCGAGAGCACCACCCCACCCCTACCACCCACACTTCCTTATCATAATCCTAAAGTAGCTTAATCATTAGTTTTGAAAATAAATAAGCACAAGGTACATATGACTCATGTATGGGATCACAAAGAAAAGTTCCAGGACTGTTGTCGCAAAACCACTTTTCCTAATCAAAACCAATCACTCGAGTACGCTTTGATCCCATCAATCTGCACCCATTAAACGTTGAATTATATCATTTTTATATAGGCACTCAATTTGATGTAATCAAGCAATGAGAGCTAATCAAAGAATACTTGGGACTAAACAATATCAGAAGAACCATATCATGATGGAGACTCGAAGAATCCATTCAGAAAAGCATGAAGAGTGTAGAAAAAGATGAACATAGCTATTACAGAACATTAAAAGATTATCAACTTCATAAACTCAATTAAAGATTCAACGAAATTAAAAATTAAAGATCATACGTTTCGCTACTTATCCTACTCTGTATGTAAACAAAACAGAGTAAGATAATTAGCCGTACGCTGGCATTTTAAAATCAGGCTTGCCACCCTAACTCTTAACGATCTTATTTCCCTTTATATTTAAAAATCGATATGAACAAAATAAATAGGTTGGACAACCCTGTTTTTTTTCATTATTCCCCTTCTTTTTTATTATTGTCTCATTTCTAAGTGCAGGGATTAAATATCTTACATTATCACCTGAAAACTAGACGTAAAAAGTTACTATTCGTCTCTTCTGCAGGTAAATATGATTTATACATATTTTTTTTTTAAATAGGGAGAGCCTTTTTAATCACACTGTAGATACTGAAGTGTTTGGTTGTAGTTTTGTTTGTTCAGGAAAAGAAAGTAGAAGGAATGGAAGGTGGAAGGTGATTACGAGGCAATATTAACCGAAGCAATTGAAGGTAAAAAGGAAGGGCAATAAACCCTTGTTGACAAAGGGATAACAACAGGTCATCGTTACTAGGAGAGCAGCGGCACAATGGACCTCTCACTTCCTAATAGCCGGCACAAAGCCATTCATTAACCAGCCGACCTAGATAGAGCGGACAGGCACGGCCAGGCACACTGCCTGCGCGGCTCTACCGAGCCCGAGTAACAAACACTTCACAAAAGCTCCTAGACTTCTCGCGAAAATATACATTTTTAGCTGCGCTACATCACAATAGATAAATTACAAAAACGCATAATTATCCAACAATCCGCCTGCGACCCAACACGTGTTCTTGTGCGGCCCTCAGACATTGTCTCGAATTCTACCTTAATATTAAAAGATTCTTTTGCTTTTTACTTATTAACAAAAGCTCACCCAGACTTTTGGAACGACATTACAACATTGGTCTATAGCAGTGTTTCCCAAAGTGGGAGGTGCTTTGATAACAGGGGGCGGTAATGCAAAAAGGAGCGGGGATTCTATTTCCATAAATTGAAAATGTTCATGCAATATAATTTCTAAATTTAAGTGAAAACACAACATGTAAACTTCTAGGAAACAGTTTCTTAAATTATTTGTTTTGATAATTCATTTTTATGTTAAAAGTATATTCTCACCTAAGTTTCTTTTATTGTGTATTAATTCTTTTGCATAAATATCCTATGAAACAATACATTTATTGGATTATAAATAAATATTCGATTAGGTATTATTTTAATTTAATTATTAAAATTTTACTTATTTGGTTATTTAGTCTAGGAATCTGATTATTATTCAAGGGTGTTGAGTTATAGGTTTATGGACCCAAGGGGGCGGTCACTCGATAAAGTTTGGGAAACACTGGTCTATAGCAACAACTGTTTTAGTTTTTTTCTTATTCTGCACACTAATATTTTCGAGATTGTTTTGTGATAATTCTTTACCATTATGAAATAATGAGATATGAATAATAATTATTATTATAGGAATAATAAAAAGTTAAATGATTATTGAAACATGAATGTAGCACACAGTATGTATTTCGATATAAATGTATATAACATATAGATGTAAATTATACAAATAAGCCGTATGTATCCAAATACGGTACGGTCACTTGCAAATTATATAATGCGGCTCCCAGGTCACAAAAGACTGACCATGCTGTTCTAAAGAGATCACTCACTAGGTTGTAAAATTTAATAACCTACTAAGTTTGGAAATTTTAACAATCAAACAACTCCACATTTACAAAACTCCAGACCTAAAATCCCCAATTAGCCACCAAAATTTGCATTTGAGTAAACTCCCAAATCTACAAAAGGTTAAAACTAACTTTTTGTTCATTTACATCTCTTAGGTTCATTGTGTAGTATCACTATCGTCCATATAGAGTGGACAAATCATTGATACTACAACAGAATCATTCCACTTCCATAACTCAACACACAGGTAAGTAGAGAAACAACTGAGAATAAACTCAAAATCTCAGAGTTCATTCTGTTTTTTATTAAATAAATTAAAGTAGTTCAAGCAAGAGGGACTGACCTCGCAGGGAACAGACAGTTGGGTGTCCCTGGTCTAAGCGAACGCATCCTCCATCGTGTGTTATGTTAATGACGTAACACTTACCAAGTCCTCTGAAGGCTGTTATATTCCACTGGTTACTGTTCTAGATTACCAGTGGAGCAGTAAAACCCAACCTGTCAACCGTTTCAATCCATCCTCACGGATACAGTTAGACGATTCATCTAATCCAGTGTTTCCCAAACTTTTTCGAGTGACCACCCCTCTTGGGTCCATAAACCTATAACTCAACACCCTTGAATAATAATCAGATTCCTAGACTAAATAACCAAATGAGTAACATTTTAATAATTAAATGAAAATAATTACTAATCGATTATTTATTTAGAATCCAATAGATGTATTGTTCCATAGCATATTTATGCAAAAGAATTAATACACAATAAAAGAAACTTAGGTGAGAATATACTTTTAACATAAAAATGAATTATCCTAAAAGTTTCCTAAAAGTTTGTATGTCGTGTTTTCACTTAAATTTAGAAATTATATTGCATGAACATTTTCAATTCATGGAAATAGAATCCCCGCTCCTGTTTGCCTTACCGCCCCCCGATATCAAAGCACCGCCCCCAGGGGGGCGGTCCCCCCCACTTTGGGAAACACTGACTAATCGTTCTGTTTATTTACAACAAAGTATTTTATCTAGCAACAGATAATTTTTTTCCATTCTCTCCTACCACTAAGCATACCACTATACGAATCCACAGCTCAATTATAAACTATCATTTAATTGAACAGCTTAATTAAACTCTGTTGAGGACTATAAAAGATGTCAAACAAAACTTTTTTTTCTTACTTAGCGAATTAATTTTAATAATATAAGCTAATTTTGTTTTCCTTCCAAAAATAAGAAAAATAGCTACACATAAATGGTTTGTAAAATGCGATTTCAACACATAGTGTTCTTTCTCATTATATATGTCAAACCAAACATCATTTAAAATCAAATGTATCAAAATGCTTAAAATCAATAAATTGTAGGAAAAATAAGCATTCATATACAACCATGTTACACAAACAACGCGCGTTTCTAGCACATAGGATCGCGTTTGAACACATAGTGTTCAAAACAAAGTCTTTTGTATAAAGCATTTGTATGCCAACATATTTTTTCTCACATGAGTAAATATTTTTTATATATATTTTTTTTAATATAGACCCTGAATGCTCAAACAATTGTAAAAATTAAATTTTACTTAAAAATTAATTATGTTTTTACTTGTGATTGATTCTGAAACATTTTGGCCAGGATAAAATTTACACCGTTCAATGGATTAGAATGAAACTGTACCGAAAAATATAGAACATAAGGAACATTTACCAAAAAAAAAAAAAAAAAAAAAAATACTTTTATGAGAAAATGTCATAAGAATTTTTTTTAAAATTTATTAACAAAAAGGAGCGAATGATTACAAAAATCATAGAAATCGTAAAATCATAAATCATTTTTGTTTTTTTATAAATGCGACTGAACATTCATAATGGTAAGCAGCACGCAGCAAGAGGACGCAGCTGTCTGTCCCGAGCGTCTGTCTGTACGTCTATGTCACGTACTTAATAAAAAACTTTTAATCCAATAAACTTAAGGTAAAAATTAGGACTTGATGTATAATCAGCCCGGTATCGTGGCTCACCCTTAGATATAATGGGTACAAATGAAAAATAGACCACACTTTCTACTCCTAGAACAACACTAACGGTGATATAACAATGCAAAATGTTTGAAATTGTTTATTTTTAAACAAAAACTAAAAAACTAAATTAAATAAATAATTTATTTATGATTCATTCGGCACTGTAATCTCATTAAAGTTACTATTGATCACATTTATTTTGATTTTCCCTTTTTTATTTCTTGTTCATTTTATTTTTGTTCTCACTAAAAGGTCGCAAAATAAATTTTGGCCTCAAAAATGTGTCGCGATGTAAAAAAGGTTGAAGACCTCTGACCTATTCAACATTTGCCTTCAGCTATGACAAGATTCTGTTGTTATTATTCAATTATTGGATACACATGGTCTCGTGATGATCAAATTACCAACCTAATGTGATTATTTGGGAATAATCGAAAGGATGTGGTTGATGACAATAGATCAAATCACATAGGTTCAACCAACACAACCTTGACTTCTAAACTTCATTCACCTAGCTACACCCAAACTAATCCTATATCTCCTCACAGCGGATACACCACAAAAAGATCGCTATCCACAATCAACCATTGATCTCGTTGACGAATTCTATTTCTCTTCCACTATTCCCAGTTTATCACTAGTTTTTTAACAAAATAAAAATGTTCAGAAGGAATCGTAAAGCTTTGTATGTAAATCAACTTTTCGAATTAAGCTAAGCTAGCTAAAGTAAGGTTTTTTTTTCCTTCCAAATCATTTTAAATGAGAATAAAACGTCTTGAAATAGAAGATTTAATTTGAAATTTTGATTTGAACCTGGAAATTCGATCAAATCCTGATAAACATTCTTATTCTATTATATTACATATATAGTGGATTGGAATATTTATTTTTTCTATTGTTTAAACCGATCCCCCTAGTGGGTGATAACGTCAGCCGTTTACCGGCTTTTTGGTTGATCGGTGATTCTACAGATTCTACCTACATTGAGAGTCCTAAATTTAGTCTACCTCAAGTGCATTTCGAATAGGGATCTTTAACGAGTATCTCGCATCGTACACTCTCGGACCAACGGCTTAACGTCCTCTCCGTAGGATGACGTACTCAGATTTATTCACCTCCTGCGTGAACCACAGACTATCGGTCCAGAGGCGAGTACGTTAACCACTTAGCTAACCTGGCCCCTTATTGAAATATTCCTCTTACTGGAATTTATAATAAATCTCTGATGGGAACAGATGAACAAACTGAATGCTAGAAACCTACCTATAATAAACTCTGCTCACGAAATTTACCCAAATCACACAGCTGTGGAATATCTTATGAATCTAAAGCACAACCAAAAAGGGAAGATGGCCTTAACCTAGCGTACCGACCAGATTATACAGACTGAGGAGGCTATATCTTAACAATTCTTTTAGAGGAGGATTATAAAATAATAATAAGTAATTGTGGCTCAAGAAAAAGAGTGTTTCACATTAACATATGATTAATTCTAGATAAATAGTTTAAAGGAATAACAGAAATTCTGTCTCGACATTCAATAGACCAGTTTCAAAATAATATAGTCATGCCTCAGTTATCGCGGTTAATAGGGACCAGAACCAGGCGCGATAAGTGAAAAAGAACGAAGTACTGTCACCCACTCATTCTTAACATACCATATAAAAAGATTTCACATAAACACGTGAAATAACAATCAATGATCAAACCACAATAAGAAATAGGAAAACAAGACTAAGATCTTTCAACCGTAACAAGCGGTCTTCGTCAGAGTCAAAAACCCTGATCATTAACATACCATATGTACATTTGTTTTGTATTTATAATATCAATAACTATATGAAACCATTAAAGTGCATATGTTATCATTAAATAAGAGTTTCAAGCATATTAATAGCATAAACAGCATACAAAATGTATAAGTAACTAAATGTATCAATACGATGTGTGTATGTGTGTGTGTGTGTGTGTGTGTGTGTGTGTGTGTGTGTGTGTGTGTGTGTGTGTGTGTGTGTGTGTGTGTGTGTGTGTGTGTGTGTGTGTGTGTGTGTGTGTGTGTGTGTGTGTGTGTGTGTGTGTGTGTGTGTCGTGTGTGTGTGTGTGTGTGTGTGTACGTATATGTGTGTAACATACGCACATGTAACTATAGTGTGCGTACTCTAAATATGTTTTACAACTTTTATTTTTATAACACCTTCTCTTTTATAACAAGTTACGTAACCCAATCACCTCTGACAGTAGCTTTCTCTTCGATTGATCTTTACAAATGTCTTTGAAACACGTGGAAATGCCAATCAGAGACTTAGATTTTGAACTATGTGGGTAATCCTTGCCTTCTACTGGTGTGCGGGTAACTTTCGCGCCATAATTCATCAATTTGGAATTTCTGATAAATATTTTTGAACTATCAGCGATAAATGGATCGCTAAGTAGCGAGATATGACTACATGTCAAAACATAGGGTTCATAAAATATATAGATGCAAAAAAAATTGAGCATAAAGAACATTCAATACAATATCATAGTATAAACAGTACTATAAACTCTAATAGGGGTTTTAGAGTATATTCATCTTACTATAAGTAAAGTATAATGATCGTGAAAAAATTCGATCTCGAAATTTTGACGCAATAACAATATATGTTTCGAGGTCCCAAAAGTTGTTTTATGATGTTTTTGCGATGATGTCTGTGTGTGTTTGGGTGGGTGAATGGGTGGTGGGTGATTGTGTTCACATTCCTTGTTATTTTTCTTTTTTTTGAAAATCTCAAAAAAACTTAGTAGATGCAATACTGACAGACCAGTTAATGAAATCGCTAAAAAAGCAATATCCTTTCCTTAACAAGCAAAGAAATTGAAAGGATATTCGAAATATCTGAAAAGTTACGAAATATCTGACAAAAGCTAAGTCATACGTCTCGTAGTCGATGGGTTTTAAACTATAAAAAGATAGACTTTTTTGTATCTGACCTTAAGCGAAATCATTCAACTATGAAAACCACATAAACCATCCCCACTCTTTATATTGGAGAAGCAATTAGTTTTAGAATTACAATTTAGCATCAACTGTTTTGTCATAAAGTAATTCTAAGTGTATGCATATGTACGTTCTAAATTACGTAAGTTTTAAAGCATCGTTTTAATATGACTTAAAATAATTTGTCAATTAGAGTATCAGAAAAAAAACCAATTAGGGGATATAATTTCTATTAGAAACAAAAAAAAAATGATTTACGATTAAATGAAAAAAGTTTTACCTCTAAATGGCAAATTGGTCCATCCGGGAAAGCAGGAGAAACCTAAAAACAAAAGAAAGAAATGTTTTTATTAGTTCAATGAACAAACAAGTAAATTCGTTGATTAATTATTATGTTTTTCTGTACTAGATGTTTGCCTCCTTGGGTCTACAACTGGGGTGGGGCAATTATTTTGACTAGCGGTCCACATTGACTTTAAAATTTGACAGGTGGGCCATTCCAGCGCGTGATAGAATATATAAAAAAGCATTAGTTAACAGTACGTATTAAACAAAAACAAACAAAAAAGTCATTGAAGTATAAACATACTCTTTTAATGAGAACAGTGTTGTTGATCACAAATTATAAATATAGCACCGAAGTCTGGGGCAATTCTCAGAACAGATCTGAGATATTCATCACCCATCTGAGATTTTTAAGTTTTTTGTTAGTATTTATCACACTTAAATAATCTGACCAGCAAAAGAAGAAAGAAAGCTGAAAGTGTGATACTGCACCACCTGATGTTGAAATGCACTTCACTGCGAATCAAAATAAAATTAATACAATCATTTACATCAAACCTTAATCATGTACCAATCTTGGGTGGGCCGGTCAAAAGACCAAAGGGCCGGATGTGGTCCGCGGGTCGTACTTTGCCCACCCCTGGTCCACACAATAATAATACTAACAAACATATAATAATACCACTGTATGCACGACATTGTGAAACAAGTTTTCTTTTAACATAATAATGCTTCCATTTTTCTTTACTAATAAATTACTATATATTTGTATAGTTGAGATAAATTACTTAAAGTGTTGTATGCACGCGCATATAAGTAAATCGTGGTCATAAATAAAATTGGGATTTCCATATAATAGATAAATATATGGAATCAACTAACAAGTTCAATTCACAATAAGAAATGAGAAAAAAGACTAACATCTTTTAATCCTAACAAGCGGTCATGGTCGCAACTGGAGTTGCGATTTGACTCTGATGAAGACCACTTGTTACCGTTGAAACATCTTATTTGATTTTCCCAATTTCTTATGTGTTTTCTCACGTGTTTATTTGTGAAATCTTGTTATGAACATATACACAAAGCCTGTGTTAATTTAATACACAGGTAGAATAAAAAAATAAAACAGATAAATAACAGAATACGACTAGAAATACACACATAAGGGATAACAAAAGAAAGAGGTAACATGCTTTTCAACAATGTATGCTTGGATGAAGATCTACAGCCAACTTATACAACTATTAAATTTCTATATGTGGAGACTATTTCTTTAGCTTTTTACCTTACAATGAGTAAATACCACATAATAGCTGATTGGACTACCTTAGAATTTACTAATGTTTTTCAGTGTAGAAATGTTAATAACGTCTTAAGTGCATTAATATGATCCATAATATTCAACAACGATTTTAACTTATTATCTTTTAAAAAAATTAAGTTAAATATTTAGAAGTTATTGAGCTTCTAAAAGATGCACTTTTCACTATATAGCAGATTTTAAGTAATTTTTTTTTTTTATCATCTTTATTTACAAATATACAACTACGCATATTATGCGTAACAGGCATATGTAGTAAGAGATTACACAATGACATCGATGTGCATGAGCAAAGAATGAAACCCACTGGTTCAACTTCTCACTTTGTTTTTTTTTTGCCTTTTTTCTTTTTTAAAGTATATTATTGTAGTAGTAGATCCCTGGGCCATTTTCTCTTGAGTCGTCTTGGTGGGTTCTGGGAAGGATTTTAAGTAATTACTCTGGAATTATGACTTAAGCAAGGAAGTTGACGATCATAAATGTCAAAAGACTCTAGAAAAAAAAACTATAAGCGGAAGAATGATTTAGTGTAAGGCGATTAGGGGCAGACTTAAGTGCTTTGCATTTAGGTGGCAAATGCGAGGAATGGGTAAAGAATGGTGATCGGCTTTGCTGAATGAATCGTGACTGGCGAGCCAATCAGGGCTAGTTAACATGGAATTACACTCAACTGAGGGAGGATGAGGTAATGGGCGGGCGGGATAGCAATAAACACAACACTGCAAGAATGGATTTGCATTTAAAGGAGCTAAAGGACAGGTATTAATTCAAAAAGAAGGCGGAAGCTTGTTTTGATAGAGTTGACTAATGAATGGATGGTGAATAATATCCCTGTGTGTGTGGAAGCCACTTGAGATTACCCTGGTGGGGCATTAATCACCAGTCTGACATTACTTCATGAAACTAATTCAAAACTAATTGTAACTAATCATAGAGGAATATAGACCACCTGTACAGCTGCAAACAACAATACTAGACTAGGGTGGTCGGATAATAACAACTCGGCTATCTCTAGTGGTCAAAGTGGCCGATAAGCCAACACTGTCATTCTGGCGAAATGCCAAACACCTCTATTCACCTGTACAACTGCAAACAACTTAGAATGCAGACGACACTAGACTCGGGTGGTCCGATAATAACAACTCGGCTATCTCTACTGGTCAAAGTGGCAGATAAGTCAACACTCAGTCATTCTGGCGAAATGCCAAACACCTCTATTCACCTGAACAGCTGCAAACAACTTAGAATGCAGACGACACTAGACTCGGGTGGTCGGATAATAACAACTCGGCTATCTCTACTGGTCAAAGTGGCAGATAAGCCAACACTCAGTCATTCTGGCGAAATGCCAAACACCTCTATTCACCTGTACAACTGCAAACAACTTAGAATGCAGACGATACTAGACTCGGGTGGTCGGATAATAACAACTCGGCTATCTCTACTGGTCAAAGTGGCAGATAAGCCAACACTGTCATTCTGGCAAAATGCCAAACACCTCTATCCACTTGTACAGCTGCAAACAACTTAGAATACAAATCAAAATAGACAAGGCAGGTCGGATAATACCAACTAACTTATATCTCCTAGTCGATGTTTCTGAAATGCCAAAACTCACTAATTTTAACCAAATTCCAAACACTTCTAACCACCTATATGGGATATAAATGAAAATAAACAAGGGAGAATGGACAGTGACTCAACTTTTCAAAATGCCTGAAATGCCAAAAGTTACTAACTTTGAACCAAAATGCCAAATACTTCTAACCTTGTTTGATTTATTTCACGTGCCTCGGCCTTTCGACCACATCATGATAGAAAAATACACTACTTCTAAAAAGACTTCTAGAAAAATACAAATACTTCTAACCACCGATTTAGCTGTAGTAACTTGGAATATAAATGATACTAAACTAGAGTTGTCGGATAAGAGCAACTCGCCTAAATCTAATGCTCGATGTTACCGAAATGGCAAAACTCACTAATTTTGATTAAATGCCAAACACCTCTAATCACCTATAGAACTGCAACAACTTGGAATATAAATCAAAATAGACAAGGCAGGTCGGATAATACCAACTAACCTACATCTACTGGTCGATGTAGATACCAACTCGACTATTCAAAATGGCTGAAATGCCAAAAGTCACTAATTTTGAACCAAAATGCCAAACACTTCTAACCTCCTCTAATCACCTATCCAGCTACAATACCTTGGACCTTGGAATATAAATGAAACTAAACAAGGAAGGACGGATAGTAACTTAACTATTCAAAATGGCTGAAATGCCAAAAGTCATTAATTTTGAACCAAAATACCAAAAACTTTTAAACTCCTCTAATCACGTATGTAGCTACAAGGGAGGTCAATAACATCAACTAGCCTACCCGTAATCTTTAATGTGTCCCAAATCCTAAAACCCAATGATTTTGGCCAAATTCCAAACACCTCTAGTCATCTATGTAACTGCAACAACTACGAAGATAGACAATGCAAGTCTAGTTAATAACAACTAGCGTACCTCTACTTGTGATACGGCAGTACTAATAGTATTAGTACTAATACTAGCATTCAATATTAATAAATAAATAAATAAATAGATTCCAAATCCCATATGAAAGACAATCAAAATGAAACCGACTTTAACAATGAATTATTACCTGCATCAGGCCCAAAAAAAAAAAAACCAACCAACGAAAAAGACCTTCTATCAGACAGTTTAAACCAGCATCTCCTAAACTAATTGATATAGGCCATTGAGGGTCAAAAGAATCAAAGGGTCAATTGATGAACACTCCTTTAACTAAGGGAAAGGAGTTGACATGATACGAACAGTCCTTCTAAAACTCCTGCTATTTACTTTCATAAAATATGGATACTCCTGATAAATATTATCAAGCACCGAGTTTCTAATTATAGAACTGCTTCAACATCTCAAGACATAGTCAATCACAAATATTTTTCCATATAGCTTGCATACACAGTATTTTTATCTATGATGTCGCCAAAGTTATAGAAATTTTAAAAATCGATCAAAGTATACTATTACGGAATGTTATTAGTCCACATTTTGACAATCACTTGTCCTTTAGTAAGAATCTTTAAACAGCATGTTCATATTTATTTTTCTTCTTATGTGTCAATTACTTACACTTCTTCTATTGCTCCACATAAGACCTACACGTTAGTTAATAGTATTGCTATATTCGAATATCATGAATCTAACAGTAGATCCATAGAGGCCATGTTAGATCAGTGGTTAACGTATTCGCCTCTGGGTTTGTAGTCCGGGGTTCGATACCCACCTGATCCTCGATTTATTCACGCGGGAGGTGAATAAATCTGAGTACATCGTCCCTTGGAGAGAGGACGTTAAGCCGTCGGTCTCGAGCCTGTACGATGTCAGGTACTCGTGAGGCCAGGTTAGCTCAGTGGTTAACGTACTCGCCTCTGGGCTAGTAGTCCGGGGTTCGATACCCACCTGATCCTCGATTTATTCACGCGGGAGGTGAATAAATCTGAGTACATCGTCCCTTGGAGAGAGGACGTTAAGCCGTCGGTCTCGAGCCTGTACGATGTCAGGTACTCGTGAGGCCAGGTTAGCTCAGTGGTTAACGCACTCGTCTCTGGGCTAGTAGTCCGGGGTTCGATACCCACCTGACTCTTGATTTATTCGCGCGAGAGGTGAATAAATCTGAGTACGTCGTCCCTTGGAGAGAGGACGTTAAGCCGTCGGTCTCGAGCCTGTACGATGTCAGGTACTCGTGAGGCCAGGTTAGCTCAGTGGTTAACGTACTCGTCTCTGGGCTAGTAGTCCGGGGTTCGATACCCACCTGACTCTTGATTTATTCACGCGAGAGGTGAATAAATCTTAGTACGACACCCTCGGAGAGGACGTTAAGCCGTCGATCCAGAGGCTGTACGTCAGGTACTCGTGAAAGATCTCTACTCGAAATGACCTGAGCTAGAATAGGACTCCCAATGTAGAATCTGTAGAATCACCGATCAGACGAAAAGCCGGTAAACGGTTGACATTATCACCACTAATGGATTGGTTTAAGCAACGAAAAAACAACAACAACAACGAAACAGTAGACCCATGGGTACCTGTATCTACTACTGTGAATACCTGAACAGAGAGTAGATATTCCTTTCTATTTGATAGTTTAATTGAAACAATTAAAAAAAAATTTGTTACCGAATTATTGTTTTATTATTTTCTGAAGCGTAAGTAATGAAATTTAGAAAGAAAATTAAAAAAAAACGTAAAAAAAGTACAACAAAAAATTTTCTCTCTGTACAAACAAAAGAGAGGTGTCGTTTTACGTTAAGGGTGGCATACAGTTTAAAACAAGAAGAATAAATAACGTAGTGTAAATTAGAATGTAAGTTACGGTACGTTCCACGCCCCATCGTGACCTCCTCTACCCTCACACCGTCTCATCTGACCTATATCAGCCAGTCCATAAGGTAAGGCAATGTTCAACGATTCATTTCTTATATATTTAGAAATTATTTTAATTTTTTTAACCATAACAATATGGTTATAACAACAGTAATTGTTATAAACATATTTATTCAGTATTTATTAAGGATATATCGTCGATTTATGGACTTTGAAACAGATCAATTGAGTTATAGGTTAGATTAGGTTAGGTTGTAGTGGTAGCTCCACAAGGGAACACACGTAGGCCGACAATTGGAGCTTTGTGATACCACACAATGAAGATTTATTCTACAGTGGGAGTCCTAAATCTTGCCTAACTCAAGTGTATTTAGAGTAGGGATCTTTAACGAGTACCTGACATCGTACAGGAGGGAAGAAGTGCTCAGATTTATTTACCTCCAGTGTGAATAAATCGAGGGTTAAGTGGGGATCGAACCCCGGTCCTATCAGTTCAGAGGCGAGTACGTTAACCACTGAGCTAACCTGACCCCCCACCCAATCGAGTTATAACGATTTCTAACGGGGAAATTAGTTTCAACAAACGACCATTTCAAAATACGAAGTCGGACCTTGGAAAAGAATTAAATTTGTATGTCAAGGTACCACAGTACTTCATATTATAAAGAATTAGTCACTAATAACAAAGAATATATTTCATCAGTCCCTGATAAAAACATTTAAAATGCTAATAACAAAGAATATATTTCATCAGTCCCTGATAAAAACATTTAAAATGCAAGTTTATCATTGTGAGTCCTGAAGAGAAATCTCTAGCTGTGAAAGTCAGCAAATTTACTGTTCTCGACAGTTGATTAACTATTTACATTAGCCGCGTCTTAAAGAGAACAAGAGGACTGCTAAGCCAGACACTAATGTCACTTGGGAGTCAAACAAGATTCTCATTAAACAGCTATGAGTTCAACTCACGAAAAGTCTATTAATATTTCACTTTAGCTTTTCAAGGATGAATTATTTATATATGGCTTTATGAAGGAAATCATAATAAAAATTATTCAAACAAATGTTTATAATGATATGAAGGAAAGTCCTCATAGAAAGTTATATATAAATTATATTAATCATCCAGTTCAAAGGGTTAGCATACTTCGATTTTCGCTTGAAACCTAGTTCTGCCCCATGGTGAAAGCATTCACTCACCGTTCCCCACGTTTAATTTAACCAAATAAAATCCATATGAATTTTTAAAATATAGTTCTATCCTTCCCCTACATCTATATCAGGGGTAATTTTAGAGGTTCAGGACCATTTCCGCTGTCTAACTATGAAAGATATTTACATAACTGAAGCTCACACTAGTTCAGCTCATATATATATATATATATATATATATATATATATATATTAGTGTATATTGGCAGCAGATTTTCTTGTAAACATATTTTATTAAAGTAGACGGCAGCTTCCGCATTTACGACTTTTTTGCTCGTTTTCTCTAGTTTTCTTACTAGTTTTTTCTGGTAGGGAGTGATTTCATGGAGGAGTTGTCCCAGAGACATCAAAGAAATCTTTTAGCTTAATCAATAATATTATATTTTTTACACTTACAAGTAATTATATTTTATTGTAAGTGTAAAAAATATAATATTATTGATTAAGCTAAAAGATTATTTCTTTGATGTCTCTGGGACAACTCCTACATGAAATCACTCCCTACCAGAAAAAACTAGTAAGAAAACTAGAGAAAACGAGCAAAAAAGTCGTAAATGCGGAAGCTGCCGTCTACTTAATAATAAAATATATATATATATATAATATATATTATATATATATATATATATATTTATTTATATATAGTAGAGTTTACATCGGCCAGTGGACGCATTTACGTCTCCGTTCCTTCATTCTTTCTCCTTTTATTTTATTTTCTTTCTTTCTACTCTCCTGAAGACGGCAAGACGCCGAAATAATCGAGATTCGTGAGTGTTCGTCCTTTTTCTTGTGTTCTCTAGCTGTAACTTTAATTATATATATATATATTGGTATAAATAGGCAGCAGATACTCTTTTAAACAGGTATCATTAAAATTAACCGCAGTCTCGGTATTCACAATCTTAAGACTGAGAGATTCGATCGTACGAACTAACCTCCTGCTAACACGGTTCAACTGGAAAAGGAGTTGGCTAAGTGACATGTTACATTAAAATCGATGACTCATGCTTAGTCATTGCTATTAATAGATTAAAAGGATTAGTACAGGTTAATATAAAGAGAAGGTCAAAGGTCAATAAAGAACAAGAAACAAGCGGTTTGAATAAAAGAGTTGAAAGGTCAACAGTATAACTGGACTAATAGGTAATAAGTAATAAATAATATATATATGTTATAATTATATTACTAATTAAGTAATCATTGCATATATAAAATAATTTCAAATGAATATGCATAGAAGAGAGCATAGGGTATCGCTCTTCAACTCAAAGTGCTGTCTCTGTGTCAAACAGAGCGATATCCTAGGAACATTACAATGAAAGCACAACATTGACAGTGTAAAACCCTGTGCAACCTGCAAATTTATGTTTACTAGTTGTCAGTTGTTAATAATATAAGAGACTGTTAAGATATAATACTGTCCATGTTCTTTTGAATACTATCGATACGGCCATGCATGCACCAGAAACAGGTCATTGATAGTATAGATCAATCAAAATATTATTTTAAATTCAAATGAAAGTAATTGATTCGATAAGATTCGTTTTTAAATAAACATTGATCAAGTCAACAGATGGAACTTTTAAAAAGCATTGCCCTAAAAAGACAAACAGTCTAGACGTCGACAATGACTTATGCATGATATTGCTCTTTAGACGAGCCCTGCATATGTGAGCAACAATTGCCATGGATAAAATACACTTCAGCCAGATCAGAATATATTTGAAAAGGAAATTCGTCTCAAATTATTCTATCGATATAGTGTATTAAGTAAACTGAATACATAACAAACCACTGATTATATCACTCTATCTTTACATTCACTCACACTTGGGTGGAAAAGGTTTTCCCCAAGCAGGGATAGATTACTAGACGTGATTTATGTTTTTAAATTACATAAACAGGTAAGTTAAGACTTATTTCATATCCCAATATCAAAGTGATCAGTACATAAATTCTTTAAAATGGATAAAAAAAAACAATAGTCTCAACACAAATGAAGTTTTATTCACAACAACAACAACGCGTTTCGAACACTTTGTGTTCATCATCAGGAAGACACCAAGGATGTGGTGCTGAAGGGTCGGTCCAGTGAAAGCAACTCTGTAGTTGTAATACGGTTAATACACTATATCAGGAGTTGTTTTCACTGGACCAACCCTTCAGCATAACTTCTATAGTAAGTTTACCGCGCTAAATGTATGGTGAGTAGGACTTTAACTAGGTATATATATATATAGTAAATGCAGCTATAGTAATAGAAGTGTAATAATGAAACAAGTATAAAAAAATCGGTAAATAACTCAATGATACGAGTCACAAGTAGTGTCAAAGTTTAATGAGATATAGTGATATAGAAAGGAATCATAGAACGCATTTCAACAAGTTTTGGAAAACCTTAGTAAGGTATGGTATCTTGGAACACAGGTTGAAAATTAGGAAATATAAAGGTACATGAAGGAATCCCAGAACACAGTCTGGGCAATACGGTATGACCCTGTGAATACAATCGAATCATTTTGGGACTTTCAAAATAGCTATTTTAATAAGCCTAAATCTGTTTCATATATTTAAAATTAGATAACATCGCGGAATATATATATAATCTTACAAAACAGTTTGGGAATCACATTCTGTAAACGTGGAATCCTGGAGTACATACTCGTATAATCTTAAAGCATGGAATCCTAGAAGAAAATTTGGGAATTACATTAGGTTGTAGTGGCAGTCCCACAAGGGAACACAGATAGTCCTAATATTAACTAACACTTTGTAATACCACACAATGAAGATTGATTTTTACATTGGGATCCCTAAAGTGTACCTAACTCAAGTGTATTTAGGGATCGTTAACGAGTATCTGACATCGTACGGGCTGGGGACCGACGACTTTATGCTTTATACTTTGTACTTTAATGTCGTACTTTAAAGTACGACGTGCTCAGATTTATTCACCCTCCCATGTGAATAAATTGATGACCAAAGCGGGTATTGAACCCCAGACCTACCAGTGCAGTGGCAAATACGTTGCCACTAGGATAACCTGGCCCCTGGGGAATTAGAGAACTTATCCATGTACAGAGTAGTTCCACTTGTACAAAGTGGATTCATACAAAGCATTTTGAGAATTATAAAATAAACAATGGAATCCTTTAGGTAAAGAATTAAGGAATACAGTATAAAATCTTATAGCACAGTGTGATAATGAATATTCCTGAAAAAATAAAATCCTGGAACAACAAATAATCAAGAAATGTAATCGTGAATCATGGATCTAAACAACGGAGCCTTCGAATCAGTAAATATTCTTGTTCACAATGGATCTTTAAACACATTTGACAACTGATAAAACACGTAACCCTGGATAGAGATTAAGAATCAGGGAATATCCTGAATAAGTGCGAAATCATAGACGGCTGTTTGAGTATTACTGAATTCTTTCGTAAAGAATGATATCGAGGGAACTCAGTTTGGAGTTCAAAACGTAGACACTTATCAAAACCTAGATCAATATCATAAAACACGACCCCAAAAGTAACACCGACATAGTTAAACTATTTCTCAGATATTAATAACATTCTTATAAAAATGTTACGCAGATCATTTTTTTAAAATAATGATATTATTAGATTGCAAATGTACTGAATAAATGAGATTGAATAATTTAATAGAATCCACAAAGAATAATCAGGAAGGAAGCGGGGTTATCTAATAAAACTGATATAGCTATCAGGACCTTGAGTTCTGCCAATCGATAACGCACAACACAACACCCCGGGGACGACTTGTAATCAAAGTTCGGTCAAGGGATATCCAATAGAATTCCCAAAACAACTACCATTACACAACAACTAACACAGTTTGTCTTCATTATTTCAAAATACAAAACCTAACCTACAAAAGTTAAAAAAAAAAAACGCGAGATAATCAGATGTTTACATCTCTATAACCATAACATGGTTATTTTCATTACTTGTGCAATCCGTAATTCTGTGGTAAGAGTGAACGTTCGACGATTGTCGTTCCTCCACTCATTCCATTGGTTGTTTACCTGAAGATGAACACAAAGTGTTCGACACGCGTAGTTTAAATGAAAAAACTTCTTTGTGTTGAGATATCGTAATGTTATTAACTCTTAAGTTAATCGGTCTTTTTTTATTGCGAAGTTGAAACATTTCTTGTCTAATAATAGTTTAGAAGGCCAAGTGTCAGTTGTCACTCCCTCAAGTGACATCCCCAATGAATGGAATGCATTACGACTCGCCAGTACGAGAGTCTTCTCTCTCGTCTCTCTCTCTCTCTCTCCCTATGCCATATGGAAGCAATCCAGCCGGCGTCACTTGGAGTCAATCCAAACAGTGTTCAACACACACTGGCCTGTATGACTTTAATTTTAGTCGGCTGTAAAAAAAAAAATCAGGCGACAACCACTATAAATATAACATGACTTGCGGTGTCCCTCAACTACTAACAGAACATAAGATACACCTTAAACATTAATAACCGAACACAGGGGTTCTCAGCCTCCCTTGGCCCATTCACCCCTACTGCCAATCGCCCCACCCCTTCTTCTTTCCAAGTTTAGTAAATACACTTATACAACTTTACATTGATTATGTTTATAATAGAATTTAAAAAAATTAAATGTTAGTTACAATTATTAATCGAAACATAAAATAGCAATTCAATCAAAATAATATTTTTTAATCTATAATTATGAGGTCAAAACCTATAATATCTTATCACACTTTGTGAAACCACTGTGGTCACAATTCACCCCCTGAAAACCCAAAATTCACCCCTACGGGTGAATTTCACCCCCATTAAGAACCCCTGACCTAACACATTATCTCCGTGTCTAAATAACACATTTCAATCAATTTTCATAATCAATAATTGACCTAATATTGTTGAATATAAATAAAAATTATTGTTTATTTCTATTTCTCTTACAGCTTCCTAAACAGTTCACCCTATTGCGATGAAATTTTAGGAAATAGTTGGACGCATTCCCAGAAAGGTTTAAACGTAAGTAAAACTATGTTTCGATAGAAAATTCAGATTCTATATCTGAATTCATTTATTTTAAAATATTTCTTTAAATATTTACTGATTTTTAAACTTTAAAGTTGCTTTCTATATTCTAAAGTTCTTAGGTGGAGCAGTCATTTTATTGGACCCGGTGCTTTTTCGACAATTCAACCAGTTATATCATCAGATTCAAGACACGCTGATGAAATCAATGTGTCTTTAATCATCAGCTCTATGACAAGTCGTATGCATTGTATGCAATATGCGTCAATATGCATAGAAAACTATAAACTGATACATCCACTGTGGTCCCTCAAAACAACTGTTCTATATTCGCAATGAGAAATCTTTGTTTCTTTATTTTCCAATGCCCAAACTTACAAGGCTCTCACCTGTTAGTGCTGTTCTGTGGGCGGAAATTGTGGCTCATTTATTATTTGGCACCCATTTTAGTAATGGGTGAGTCATATTACCTGTTGATTCTACATTGGGAGTCAAGTGCATTTAGAGTAGGGATCTTTAACGAATGTCTGACATCGTACAGGCTCGAGAAAGACAGCTTAATATCCTCACCGAGGGAAGATGTGCACAGATTTATTCACTTCCCATGTAAATACATCGAGGGCCATGTGGGGATCGAACTGCGGACTTACTAGTTCAGAGGCGAGTACGTTAACAATTGAGCTACTAAATTAGCCCCCGGAATGAGAAAATGGCCATCAATGAATCACACAATGAATTATATTAACAAAAAAAATTCTCTAAAATCATAGCTACCACCAACGAGTTAATTGACAAAATATTTCCAAGTATAGAATTCATCAGTTGGTTAGTGAACTGGTTATACTAGCAGCCTAAAAACCAAGATGTAAATACAATCAATTATCAGCATTTAAAACTGTATTCTAGGCGATATAACAACGTACAAGTCCATCGATACTGTAATGAATGAAGAGGAAGCCGTCAATTATCTAACTCAATGACCGTAAACAAAGCGCAAGGACAATAGCTACAAGTGTGTGTACTGAGTTTGAAAAATCCATGCTTCTTATATGGACAGCTGTACGTGGCCTGCTCACGCATCGGAATACCTTCTGATTTATTTGTCATACTGGGGGAAAACAATATTTGAAATGTTTCTCTTCAAAAGACGAGTTTTTTATTTAAAATACGCGTTTCAAACACTTTCTGTTCACTATAAATTTCTGAGTAAATACAACACAATTACAGACTGCACAACTAAGGATTTGTTTGTGTACGCAAAAAGAGCAAAAACTAAAAAAAAAAATGTATATTAATGCATATTAATAGATAGAATTCAATCACGTTTGTAGTTAAAACGACTAAAAATACGTAATGGTATCTAAATCTAAAAGAAATTTAATATTGTTGTACATTTCAAACATTACGTTTTAAAACATAAGTCGTTTCATTTCAGTTTTTATTCCTGTTCAAATAGTATTTATAGGTAAGACAGTTGTCGGGACAGTTATTATGTTAATAATTAACCACTAAATTAAGTTTAACTAAAGTAAACACTACATTCACTGATAGTAGACGTGGTTAGAGGAAGTTTGCCGGGCCAGTTATCACTGATAAAACAATTTACAATAAAAACATTCGTCTACTAACTCAAGGGTCTTCAACCTCCAAGGGGGTCCCGTAATATTTTAAAATTGTTTATTTTTAAATAGAAAAAAAAGAACGAAATTAAATAAATAATTTATTAATTATTAATGCGCCACAACAATCTCATTAAAGTTAAAATTGATCAAGTTTATTATAATTCTCCCTTTTTTATTTGTTGTTAATTTTATTTTTGTTCTCACTAAAGGGTCACGAATAAATTTTGGCGTGAAAAATGGGTCGCGATAAAATAGGTTGAAGATCCCTATACCAACTCACAAGCAGTTATTGTGTGGTATTTACCCATGATAGTGAGGAAAGTATATTACGTCTTCACCATAAAAAATTTATTTTACAACGAAGTTTCGAACACTTAGTGTTCATTCAAGCCCCCTTGTGGGGCAGATGTGCATGATGATGAACACCAAGTGTTCGAAACGCGATGTAAAATAAATATATTTTCTTCACTTGCCTACTAATAAAATGGATATTATATATATATTTTTCGTTGGAAATACGATCCAAAACGGACAAATATAGTTCAATATAAACAAAGAAACATAGAGAAATCAAAAGAACACACTTACAGTCTCTAATTTTCGGTTTGAACCGTCTTCAGGAGAGATAAGAGAGGGAAACCAAGCGCACTGGTTCAGAGACTCTGGTCTCCAACCGTCTCTGAACCAGTGCGCTTGGTTTTCCTCTCTTATCTCTCCTGAAGACGGTTCAAACCGAAAATTAGAGACTGTAAGTGTGTTCTTTTGATTTCTCTATGTTTCTTTGTTTATATTGAACTATATATATATGTTGGTGTATGAAGGCAGCAGGTTTTCTCTTAAACAGGTATAATTAAAGTTGGCAGCAGCTTCTGCGTTGACCAATTTTTTACTGATGATAATACTTTTGATTGATAATACTTTTAAGATAGTAAGAGAGGTCGGTGAGGGGACAGGCAGGTAGTCGGGGTGCAGTGCCCTGCTCTGCATGCCCTCCCACTCACACCTCCCTCCCTTCGGCATATCTTGCTTTTCTATAATAGTTAGTTGTTAACTGCCCTTTGTACTATACCTTTGTACTATACTTTTGCCTTGTTTAATATTTTCGTTTTTACCTGATGATGGCTAATGTGAGCCGAAAGCTTGTGTTTTAGATTAAGTTTCAAATTATAGTTTTAGTTTAAAGTGTTAAAGTGTTTAGTGTTCAACTTCTTTCCTTTCATATCGTTACCAAAACTCCTTTGGAAAATACCCGAAAGTTACCGAAAACTAGTTAGTAAACTAGAGAACATCAGTAAGAAATTGGTCAACGCAGAAGCTGCTGCCAACTTTAATTATATATATATATATATATATATATATAATCAGTTACTGGTTACAAAAATAATTACATTAGGATGAGAAGGACCCCGCTCATCATAAAACATCAAGGATAGATAAGAGAAGAGAAAATGAGGCAGACTACAAGTGAGAGAGTAAGACTAAGAGGTAAGATGATTAGAGTAACGTTGGTTAAACTGTCCATCGAAAAGTGCAAAAGTTAATTTTGTTAAATAGTTTTCATAGCGTGTCACTCACAGTCACAAGGTGTGGCACAGTAATTAACCTCATAACGTACTATTAATTATACTTGCGAAAACAAAATAGACAAATTTAATGTTCTAATTAAGACTTTTATTAAGTAAAATTAATAATGATTATATTCGATTAATAGTTATCGAACAGTTGAATGCCTAAATTTTTTTTTTTTTTTGTCGGAACGATCATCCGTAACGCTCTTTATGACCCGTTTTGATATTCGCGTTCCTCGGCATTTTGTGCCATAACCGCTTAGTCAAGCCAGGCCGCCTTGAACGGTCTTTATGACCATCAGTCCCAAGCTTGTACGATGCTAAATACTCGTTAAAGATCCCTACTCGAAATGCACTCCCAAAATTAAGGGAAATGCACTCGAAATTAAGGACTCCCAAAGTAGAATCAACTCAATGTGACTAAACCATTACTAAAATTAATTTTAAATAATAAATGACACACAATTCCGCCCCTAGAACAACACTAAAACGTGAAAGCCTTATACACGTGGGAGTTAAAAAACAATAATATATTTGCTTTGACGAAGATGACTTGTTACGGTTGAAAGATCTTTGACTGTTTTTCTGATTTCTTACTGTGATTTGGACGTTGATTTTTATTTCACGTGTCTACTGTGAAATCTTGCTATTAGTAATACTGGAGTTCGTGTTGATAACTCTGATAAAACAAGAAACAGTAGTGTATTTGCAACTAGTTACGTAGTTGAGTCCTCCGATGATCTACGCATATATCATGTTGCATCACGATATAATACATAACAGTTAGACAGCTTGCGACATTTCTCTCGCTCACCCGTAGTCAATTAAGAGACAGTAATGATGATCCACACGTTTACTAAAGCTCCTAAATTAAGTTACTCACTTGGAAAGCCTCCATCCCACTGCATTCCATCTCACTGTCAATATATTTATTGCTTTGGGCCAAACAATTTCCTTCCTGGCACTCACCCAAACAACACCAACTACAGCTCTCTTCAGACAGAAACAACTCTTAAAGAAAATGTAGTCTATTAAAAAAAAAAAAAAAAAAACGACCGAAAGAATCATGTGACAATGTTAAAAGTGACAATGACAAACAACTTAAACACACTGCAGTGTAGGTGTATTGAACACCCTCGCACGCTCAGCCAACTGTATAGGCTCTTTGTGTTTGTTGTGTCGGTCCAATAAACAAGATAAGCCTGTAGCACAAATACCACCTAAGGAGACCAATAACAACTCTAAAGCAATACTACCAATAAATACGTCATGTTGATTGTTTTCCTACGCCCACACTTAAGGCTTTCACCTTTTAGCGCTGTTCTAGAGGATGGAAACGTGGTTCATTTTTTATTTGGCACCCATTTTTAGCAATGGGTGAGCTTCATTACCTGATTCTTCATTGGGAGTACTAAATTTTGCCTAACTCGTGTATTTATAATAGGGCGTTTCTTTAACGAGTACCTGACATCGTACAGACTCGGAACCGATAGTTTAACTTCCTTTCTGAGGGACGACGTTCTAAGATTTATTCACTTCCCACGAGTTCAGGTGGGTATCGAACCCCAAAACCTACCAGTTCATAGGCGAGTACGTTAACCATTGAGCTAACCAGGCCCCTACCAAATACATCATAAACCAATTCATTTTCTATTAATCCATATATGAATAAATAAACAACCGAGGATAGCAAAGATGCCAACTCCCAAGAAGGATTTTCAATCAATATATCATTAATATGGCATAATAATTCTTATTGGTGTAGAAAAAAATATCTTATCTAACAGTCTTTATAATAATACATCTATAAAAACCAAAAAAAAAATATTATTTAAGAATTACAAAGGAATAAATCTAACATCAATAGACATTTCTCGTAATGACAGTATGACGTTAATTTGACTATAACAATAAATGATCCATCAATCTACTAAATGAACTCTAACAACTTTAAAATTCTAGACCAGGGGTCCTCAACTTCTGTTTGCTTGTGGAAGCAAACCTTCCCCGCGGGGCTTCAAAAACATTAATCTGCAGGTGTTAATTTTTATACAAATATTTCTCTTTCGCTAAATGAAAAGTGTAATTAGGTAATAAGTTCATTTCATTTACAACGTCAATTTTTTTTTAAATAATAACATAATAATATTATTATTAAAATTTTATAAAGTTTGCTGAAATAATTGAAAAGAATGAGTTTTAAATATAACATAAAAAAATTGTAGGAAACCATTTTAAAGCATACTAACGGGAATATTAGTCCTTAGATTAATTATTCATTTGAATAACCTAACCATCAGCTTGCTATGATTTGATATAGTTTTGGTTATGCTATGCTGATATACGCATAAAAACTTACATGAAGCGCTGACTGCGTACTATGGATTCACAAAATACTATTTATCATCCTGGACCCCCCAGTAATCCTCTATAGACCCCAGGTGGTCCATGTGGCCACGTGAGCACCACAGTATTTAACACTAGGCTTTATAAATTTCCGGAAAATCTAGATCTTAAAGTAATTCCATCAACTGAAAAACACAACTAAAAAATGAATTTATTCATACAAATACATATGAACGCTCATTAATTAATTTCATTTAATTTATTTATTTGTTTAATAAGAATAGTCAAAACACATCAACATTTTCTGCTATTTTCCAAATGTTTGGAGAGAAAAGCAATTTTCTATAGAAACAGTTAGAGGAAAACAAGAAGGATGGAAATCCATTTATTTTAGATCGGCTTCTGTTTTCAGTTCTGGAAATTGTATTTCAAACACTGCTAGAAAAGCTGAAATATCAGAAGTAAGAATTCTTGACACTAATAAAAGCTCTTATTTAATAAATCATGTAATATTGTACGTTCATCTTCTATTATCGACCAGTAAAAAGTTTAATGCACTACACAACTAATGTTGCTGGACTCTTTGAGGATTATATGGTCAAAAAATTACTATATCTTCCAACATTTCGAAAATGTATGTTTTCATTATCAAGGCTACAAGAAAATATATAATTTATTATTAGTAACTAAAAAACATGGGATTAAAACATAGAAAAAACTCCTTAGTTTTTTCTAATACTATACTTAGTGTACGGTATGGTTATTTTTTCTATCTTTTAATCAAATGTTTATCAGTTACTAATAAATTAAGTAAATAAGTTAAATTTTAATATAAGCATAGTCTTAATAATGAATATATAAATTTTCGAAACGTCGGAATACAGAGTTGAGTTTTTGACCAGGCAATCCTCAAAGAGTCCAGCACTGTGTAGGACTCTTTGTGTAGTGTATGGAATATTATTTTTTTTTTAAACATTATGAATCAGGCCTCAGTCTGAAGTTCACTTCCAAGACTCACAGCCTTTGCTATTATGCCATTATTAGGTGGAGTTGGAGTAAAATAATATTTCAGTTGATAAGGTCCCAGCTCAGGTAGTTCAGCCCTCGGTTGGGTTTTTCATCAACCCTTGGGCTGTCATGGCGACGAATGGTCGGCCCGGCTAACTGTCAGAAGTAATACTGCATTCCTTTCTATCCACAGAAGAGTTAACTTTAATAATTTACAATATATACCGAAATAGTGTCACAGCAAGTTCCACAACTTTTACATTCTCCTTGTACTTAGACTTTACAATTCCTGCCAGTCTAATATAGGTTATGACAATCATTTTAAACTGTTTATGATTCTGAATTTGTTTCCTGAAGTTGTTATATGTTAAATTACTACAAGAATGTAGGCGCCTCGCACTTCTTCAATATCTCTATACTAACAAACATAAGTAAGACAACGTTTTTGGGTCAGGTTAGCTCAGTGCTTAACGTACTCACCTCTGGGCTAGTAATCCGGAGTTTGATCATCACCTGCTCCTCGATTTATTCACGTGGGAGGTGAATAAATCTGAGCACGTTGTCCCTTAGAGAGGACGTTAAGCCGTTTGTTCTGAGACTATACTATGTAGGTACTCCTTAAAGATCCCTACTCGAAATGCACCTGAGTTAGCCAAAATTTAGGACTCCCAATGTAGAATCTATAGAATCACCGATCTAACAAAAAGCCGGTAAACAGCTGACGTTATTGCCCGCAAGGGAATCGGTTTAAACAATAAAAAAAAAACCAAATACTTTTTAATTGGATGGGTAAAAAAGGGCATTACAACAGTAAAGTAATGGGTAAAAAAGGGCATTTCAAAGATTCATCTGCCATAATCAACATCCAAACCACAATAAGGAAATGGGAAAAAGAGTAGGACATTTCAACCGCAACAAGCGGTCATCGTCAGTCAAATGCCAACTGAAAAGTTCTCAGTTAAGATTTTACTCTGACGAAGACCGCTTGTTACGGTTGAAAGGTCTTAGTCTATTTTCTCATTTCTTATTGTGGTTTGGACGTTGATTATTATTTCACGTGTTTATAGTGACATCTTGTTATCTGATATAATGTAGAGCAGGACATCTGTTTTTGGGGATGTCAATCATATCACTCATAGCTGATCCACAACTGCAATAAATAACGAACAACTCAGAAATGAACTTCATTATCCAGAAGATGACTGACGAGCAGTCGAAACATGTCGATAGTAGTGATAGTAGTAGTAGTATGACTGACGAGCAGTCGAAACATGTCGATAGTAGTGATAGTAGTAGTAGTATGACTGACGAGCAGTCGAAACATGTCGATAGTAGTGATAGTAGTAGTAGTATGACTGACGAGCAGTCGAAACATGTCGATAGTAGTGATAGTAGTAGTAGTATGACTGACGAGCAGTCGAAACATGTCGATAGTAGTGATAGTAGTAGTAGTATGACTGACGAGCAGTCGAAACATGTCGATAGTAGTGATAGTAGTAGTAGTATGACTGACGAGCAGTCGAAACATGTCGATAGTAGTGATAGTAGTAGTAGTATGACTGACGAGCAGTCGAAACATGTCGATAGTAGTGATAGTAGTAGTAGTAGTAGTAGTAGTAATAGTTATAGTACTAGTAATGACAATAACGAAATTAGTGGAAATAGAAGATTCGAAGACAATGGAATTATTGGAAATGTTCAGTGCAATTTAAACGAAGACGATAGAAGATTATTCCGGTCCCTTGAAAAGCACACGATGAAACTAACTAATCGTAAATATGGCGTAATAGTTAATCGAACCTCCATAAATAAAGAACTGCTTTCTAAATATACCAAATATATATATATATAAAATATAGAGAAATTAAAAACACATACTTACAGTCTTTAATTTTCGGTTGAACCGTCTTCAGGAGAGATAAGAGAGGGAAACCAAGCGCACTGGTACAGAGACGGTTGGATCTCCAATTGGTTTGGTTTCCCTCTCTTATCTCTCCTGAAGACGGTTCAACCGAAAATTAGAGACTGTAAGTGTATGTTTTTAATTCCTCTGTGTTTCTTTATGTACATTGAACTGTATTTGTCCATTTCGGATCGTATTTTCATCGAAGAAGTGTATTTATATCTTAACTCATGTGAGTTAATATTTAAAAATAAAAATACGAATTACGTATACTAGTATTAGTACATATTTTAAGACGTTCTTTCAATATTTCTTATATAGAGCTAAGAAAAAAATACAGAATGTGTATGACCGCGTACTGGAAGGTTTATTCTCTCCATGTTTTAGAGGGACGATGAACCGGAGTAGCCACAACATCAACAGGTCTTTCTCAGACCAAAAAAATCAACATACGTAAGGATCAATCAATACATGGTATACTTTTATTTTCGAGTCTCGTTATTTCTTTTAGAAATTAATAAAACTTTACGATACTCTTTCGTATATTATCAGGCCTTAGAATATAGCAGGATCACATCAAACAGTATACACAATCATTACAACTTACTAATACAACGTTTGGCAAGAAAGACACGTTATTTTCACTAATTAAAGGTTAGTCTAATTCTAGCGTTGCTGAAGGTTAATCTTTACCAGTGGGAATCCCGCCAACCCAACTGCAACAACAGATGAATTGTCTGACTATAAAGTAAAGCAACAAACAGCCTTCAACTATCTTTTAAAAGAGACTGTTTCAGGGGCTTTTTAAAATAACCAGCAATTATGCAGCAAAACAGTTATAATTACTAGAAGCTATGCATGCCTTCAGTTTGATAATTAGTAACTTGCTAACTCTGTTAGTAATATTGATAAAAATATCGAATGTGAAGTACAAATAAAATAAAATTTATCAGGACAAAAAGTTCTTCAGGTTCAAATTAAACTTTCAATACCGACGTTTTGGTTTTATTTAAAATTTGTTTCGTAAAATTTCGTTGCCTTGCTTATTTGCAGTTCAGTGACATGTGTTCAATCAAACTAGATAGTTTTTGTTGATTCGCAAAATATTTCCTTTTTTTTAAAAAAAAAAAGCAATATAATGTTTAAATTTTTCTGTTATGAAATTGTATACTTCTCTCACTTAATTGTTGTTAAAATTCCTTTTGTATTTTCTTAGTTGCAACATTTTGCGTTTTTTATGCTTTTTTGATATCTGAATGATTATATTATTTCTTATATTTTCTTTGTTTTGTAGGCCTACGAAAAAGGTTTTAAATAAATGTTGAAACATGGGCAATGTAAGTTTATTTTAAAACTGAAGAACTGACCGAGCGAGCCCTGACAAATGTTATTATATTAATAATCAGATAAAATTATCAAACTGAGGAGGTTATCTAATCAAATAATAGCTTCTTACAAAATATTTCCTTATCTAGTCAAAAATAGCAATAATCAAAGATATATTTCTTGTTTAATAGTACGAACTACAGAACAAGGAAATATATATTAAAACTGAGAAAATAAAATTCAAGGAAAATATATTATTAGTTATACTTTAAAACTGTGGTCTAAAAGACCAATTAAAGACCAACGATAAAAACTGCATATCCAGTACAGATAGTTTGTCAAAATCCGTTCAGGCCCGAGGGGTTTCACAGTTTGTCTGGAGACACTACCCAAATCATCCATACCTAGCAACACTAATTATTTTAATACCATTGATTCAAATTCTGTCTGTACGTATAGAAAATAAATTGAAATATATTTTCCAAACTTTGAAATTGATTAATCTCTCCTCAAAAGCTTGTTTTATTTCCGACATAATAATTAAATATTTTTAATTGTTTTTTTTTCTTAAATATCAACAGAGTTTTCAAAAATTACCGTATTTTGAAAAAAATATTTGTCATTTTTGAAAATATTTTATGATTTTCATTTCTAAACTCTCAGTAAAGATGTCAAGCTTCGTTAAAAATAGTTTAATATTTACAAAGAGCACTTAAGCAATTAGACCATGACCTTGAAGTTATTTATTGAGTTCATTAAAATGCTGAGTGACTTGGCATAAAAACATTCACCATTTAACCAATGTATACTCGATAATTTATCGAAGCTATTGTCTTATTCAATTAAAGAGAGCTTCATTTCTTCTAATAACTTAAAGATTAAGAACTTATCCGAACAACTAAGCCATCGCAAATTGTTGTATGTCAAAATACCTGAATACTGGCATTCAATTTCCTAAAAGAATTATGCTAATTGCCCTTCATTAAGACCTCTTTCGTTTATAAAGTTGCTTACTTGTATATTCATCTAAAAGATAGCATAAACTCTTCATAAGATAAAATAAGATCAACCACAACCAAAGGTAGTGGACTCTTTGAGGGTTATCTGGTCAAAAAACTCAATTCTGTCTTCCAAAGTTTCCAAAATTAATATTTTCATTATCAAAGATACAAGATAATGAAAGATTATTATTATTATTTATTATTGAGGGTTACTGTAGCATTACATCTTAAAAACTATTGTACTTCTCTACTTCTGTACTAAAGTACCCAAGCAGTTAGATTCAACGCCTCCAAGAAGCTCAGCACTTCTGCTGGATCCAGGGGTAAATGTTTTTCTATGGTTTTGTTGAGTGTCCCTAAGCACCCACTTCCGTGCAGTAAAGTTGCCTTACAGTCAACTTTTTTTTCATAATGTCCATTCAGGCTCCCTACGTTTCAGGAGAAAGTAACTTCATTTCTCCTTCTTCGGGACGGTCTTCTTCGGGTCCTTAGGTGCACTTGTGGGATGTTGGCTTTTTCCTCCTTCTTAGTATCATACAGGGAAAAATCCCTGCATCTCTATCGGTGGTATTTTGTCCGCTTACCGCATACTCAAGGGGGAAAGCCTGGTACCCTTGAAGCTCCGTTCATAATACAGTAACCCCTGTATCATCCATCCTTCAGCACGGATCGCCTAACACCTTAGATTGAGGCTGAGATAAAAGGAGGGGATTAAAGGAATTAAGAAGTCTGTGAAACGATGGTGGCAGGCCCTGCCCCTGATTGCCTTCTCCTCCTCTTTCGTTTGTCCCTGCATATAGCAGGTTATCAGGGTAGCCTGTCATTTTCGTAACTTTATCACCTTGATGATTAAACTAAAGGTTATAGATAGAATTTAAATTGATTTTGTACCAATAATAAAACTACAAATAGAATACAAATAATCCAATGAAATTAAAAAAACATATATCAATTTGTGCTAACAAATGCTAGTCTAGCAATCTTGGGTCAGTGTGTGACCCACAGGTCACAGGTTCGCCGTCACTCCTTCACAGCAATATATGATGTTATTTCAAAATCAGTTTCTATCTACTCAAGCCTTCAATTGCTATTTCGATGTAAAGAAATGCCTGACTTAACACTCTTACAGAGAGGGCCTCCTTCAGGCTATTCTTTACTACTTTTTTACGTATCAACTTTTCTTTTATTTAAAAATTCCTCATTTGTGACATTTCATTCATCATTGTAGTACCCTACTTGGAAGGGAGTTTAATTGTAATTTTTCACATGCCTGCATTTGATTATATTACATGTGTATACGTTATCACTATGTTATATGAAATCTATGTTATTTAAATTTGCTAAAAACATATGAAATATATTTGTTAACAGTTCAATTTTGCTTGGTGGCCAGTTTAACCCTTGTAACATTCATCATCATGTATCAACGTTTTTAGTTCCTCTGGTTTCCTAGAGGAACTAGCTTATGAGCACTGCTTATTCTGCACTACTGAGGCAGGCTATGTACAAGGAAATGTCAAATAATATATAGAAAATGTTGAAATATATAGAATTTATATATTGTAAACTCAACGAAGAAAGTCAAATAGAAATCAAAGAAATGTAATTTCATCATCATGTAAGCCAGTTTGTTTCCAATTGCTTCAATTGAAAATGAGACCATGTAGATATGAATAATGATGAGTATCCTTTCTGATGATTTTCATTTCTAATGATGAGTAACATTTCTGATGATTTTCATTTCTACTAATGAGCCTCCTTTCTGATGATTTTCATTTCTCATAATGAGATAGAGTTGATGCTTTACTTTCACACCTTTATAATATAGAATTCCTAAAGTGAAACAATTTTACTAAAATGAATTGATTCATATTTCTTTGATGTACAGCAAATTATTTAATAATGTCTGTCAAATTATTACACTTGGATAAATACAAAACATTTTATTAACAGCCTTCCTTTATATCTAAACAATATTTAACTTTGTAATTTACAAAAGATTGATGCTAATTAAAGTTGTTCATTTCTCATAAAGCACTCACTGCCCATTGTGAAAGTTCGATTTAATGATTTATACTTTAACTGATTCACTAAGGAGAAGTCAATTTCACTTTACCTTCAAAGGAGAGAAAAAGAAAATTGACCAATGTGAGTAGAGGCTCAAAATGTAGCTGTTAAAAGGAATCTAACCAATTTGAGATTAAAGGAGTTCAATTAAAGGCTAACAATGGAGAATTAAACTGAAATGTTTAAATATAAACACCATACGGTTCTTGATATATTCAAAAAAAAGAGGGAAGAACGTTCATTCTGGAAATAGACAAGATTGAAAATCGGTTGGTCTAATTAATTGAAAATTCAACGAGTCTAACTTTTGTAGAATCATCACTGTTCTTTAATTCAACAGAGTACTCTGCAATGGTAGCTTTCTAGTATGTGTGGAGGAGTCAGTATAATGTAATGCTAGCATTATGGTATGCGAAGAGGAGCAGGTATCATGTAATTGTAGCTTTCTAGTATGCGGAGAGGAGTCAGTATCTTGTAACTGTAGCTTTATAGTATGCGGGGAGGAGTTAGTATCCTGTAATGTTAGCTTTCTAGTATGCGGGAAGAGTCAGTATCCTGTAATGGTAGATTTATAGTATATAGGGAGGAGTCAGTATCCTGTAATGATAGCTTTTGTATGCAGGGAGGAGTTAGTATTATGTAATGGTTGATTTATATATGCAGGGAAGAGTCAGTATCTGTAATGCTAGCATTATGGTATGCGAAGAGGAGCAGGTATCATGTAATTGTAGCTTTCTAGTATGCGGAGAGGAGTCAGTATCTTGTAACTGTAGCTTTATAGTATGCGGGGAGGAGTTAGTATCATGTAATGTTAGCTTTCTAGTATGCAGGGAAGAGTCAGTATCCTGTAATGGTAGCTTTCTAGTATGCGGGGAAGAGTCAGTATCCTGTAATGGTAGATTTATAGTATATAGGGAGGAGTCAGTATCCTGTAATGATAGCTTTCTAGTATGCAGGGAGGAGTTAGTATTATGTAATGGTTGATTTATATTATGCAGGGAAGAGTCAGTATCTTGTAATGACAGCTTTCTAGTATGCAGGGAAGAGTCAGTATCCTGTAATGGTAGCTTTCTAGTATGTAGGGAGGAATCAGTATTCTGTAATGGTAGCTTTATAGCATGCGTGGAGAATACTACAATAATTTTAGTTGAATTCAAGTATTTATTACCATGGAGTACAAAAATTTAATGCCTTAAAGTTTTCTCCATATATTTACCACTACAATACTTCAAACACATTTGAACATCCTACTGGTTTTGGCATTTTTATGCAAACCATAGAATGTGACTCAATATTAACTGAAATATGGTACATTAGCCTCGGATTTAATATCAACCCAATACTGTGGCTAACCATCAAATAAGATGGGAGCCTAATAACAGATGTGCTTCACTTTCAGCAACTAACTCAGTATTGAAGGCAAAGCCGTAGAATGTAGAGGGTGAGCGTTTACGATGCCAGGTCAAACGATTCATTCTCCAGTCAACTAGAGTACAGCAAACTTACGGCCATTCATATAGGATTAACTCAGTATTGAAGGCAAAGCCGTAGAATGTAGAGGGTGAGCGTTTACGATGCCAGGTCAAACGATTCATTCTCCAGTCAACTAGAGTACAGCAAACTTACGGCCATTCATATAGGATTAACTCAGTATTGAAGGCAAAGCCGTAGAATGTAGAGGGTGAGCGTTTACGATGCCAGGTCAAACGATTCATTCTCCAGTCAACTAGAGTACAGCAAACTTACGGCCATTCATATAGGATTAACTCAGTATTGAAGGCAAAGCCGTAGAATGTAGAGGGTGAGCGTTTACGATGCCAGGTCTAACGATTCATTCTCCAGTCAAGTAGAGTACAGCAAACTTACGGCCCTTCATATAGGATTAACTCGCAAATGTGTCCAATCCATAATGAAATGTGAGTGCAAAATGATTGCTCAAACGAGCAAGTTTTATCAAAACCTTTAAGTGTTGGCTATGGAATTAAACAAGAGTTATAGAAGGGGCTAGCTCAGTTGAAGGAATATATCTTGCCCAATTCATTAATGCGGAAACTAAGGGAGCAAGGTTAGCCCAGTGGCAATGTGCTCGCTTGTGGACTGGTAGGAACGGGGTTCGATACCCACTCTGGCCTTCGATTTATTCGAGAATGATAAGGCATCAGTCCCAAGCCTGTACGATGTCAGGGTCTCGTTAAAGAATCCCAATCTAAACACACTTGAGTAAGGCAAAATTTAGACTCTTAATGTAAAATCAATCTTCATTTTGTGGTATCACTATTTTGTTGCCGATATGTGTTCCCTTGTGGGACTGCCACTGAAACCTAACCTAACATAATACAGAAACTAACCAGGAACTCTTTCTGTGTACCCCATAGTAGTACTACTAGTACATGTACAAAGAAAAGCCCTGTATTTAAACAATCTGGAAAAGTCTTCCGCCTAATCTACATAACTATTGTCCGTACAACATTTATAGAGAAAAGAAGTGTATTTGACAATTTTTCTACTGACAAGGGTTTCATCGAACTGTATTATTATCAGAGATTTGTTATCGTGTGACGATCGAAATCAATGAAACCCCACATGGAAACCATAGAGTCTCGACCTATTGAGTCAGTGTCTCCAATAACAATACCTACTGAAAACCCGCAATATTCGTCACCTAAAGTACATTTGAAATACTTCAAACCACTCGCCTTCTGTAATGAAAAACCTGCATATCATGCAATCAAAAGCGGAAAACCAAACCAAACTAAAAATATTAGCGTTACATTAATAAACATACCGATATGCTAAATTTCAAAGGCACACGAAAGGCATGTGGATTCAATGCATTAATTAGTTAGAGAAAAGGAAATTGGTTTAGAACAATAAATTTATTCGGCAGCATAAAAACTATAGAACCATAAAGCCTGTGTTTAATACAACCAAAAATTCAGCAAAAAATATAATTTAATTATCAAAAACGGATTTTACAAAAAAAACTGGAGGGGTTTACACTCAAATTAAGTAAAAATATTATTAAAATAATTGACAATTAATTTAATTTAATGATTATATAATGTTAAATGACAATAAAGCACATAATATAAGTAAAATATTAATAGTAAGTTTATAGAGAGAATAGAAATACAATATTTTCGATATAAATAAGGAATAAATACTTTTTTTTTATGATGAAATATTGCATAAAAAATATAGGATTTCATTTCACCCCCAAAGGCTGTAAATATCTGTCAAATCTTGTTGAAATACGGCAAAAGGTGAAACGTAGTCTATCCAATTTAAAAAATTCGATACTCTCTCACACAAGCATGCATTCAAACAGTATAAAGGAAATATCAAAAATAGATTCAGGGGACCCGCAAAACATTTAAATCCATCGTATTCTCAAAATCAATTTTTCTATATTTGAAGTAAATAAAAAAAAATGGAATTGATGTTGATTATATTTTCAAAATATTTTAATTTTTAAATCCACGCATATTGTTGTTGTCAGAGAGGTTAGTAAATAAGATATTATTAACCGTCACACCAAAGTACATTGTCTATTTTAATTGTTTTCTTTGTTTTTAGTTAAAAAAAATGGACTTTGAAGGAGCAAAACAATTTTGAGGAAGACTAACCATGGGTAACAAAGCAAGGCTTTCAGAAATATCAGGACAAAGGATAATTTATGTGGGGGTGGAAGCCGAATGATACTGGCCGATGCAGTAATGAAGTGACTTCATTGTCTTGTTGGCAGGTTGTTTGAAAGTATTCAACGTACGTATTCTATTTAAAATAAAAATATAAAATATGTCAATTCTATATTTCGGGTTTTCGTATGTATATTGCCATCGAAATGTCGGCCGGCAGCAAACACAGGTCTAACAACAATATCATTCTCATCTACTTGTACAGAATCAAATACCAATATCATTCAAAATTCGAACATGGCATTTCAACAGATATATACTTTTTCCCAGTGCTCTTAATCTGTGCCAATATTTCTTTTTGTGGTTAATATACAGAACAAGATGCCCCTGTCATGACGTCTACGTAACGATATTTACTATTAGTACCACAACTGCCTGCATGAGATAGGTCTTATATATAATATAACTATAGTATGAATTGATATATTAATACATAATATATATATATAAAGATTTCACATAAACACGTGAAATAACAATCAATGATCAAACCAGTTGGGTTTTTGACTCTGACGAAGACCGCTTGTTACGGTTGAAAGATCTTAGTCTTGTTTTCCCATTTCTTATTGTGGTTTGATCATATAGATATATGTATATATATATACAATACTTCACATAAACAGTTGGGTTTTTGAATTAATTCAGTTGGTTTGAATTAAACCCAATTTCATATTGTGTTTTGATCATTGATTGTTATTTCATGTATTTATGTGAAAACATGTTTATTATTATTATATTATATATATATTATATATATGTCAACGTTATATATATATATATATATATATATTATATATAACGTGATCTTGTTATATATATATATATATATATATATATATTATTATAATTATGAGTTCAACATTCAAGAAGAGCAACAGACAGTGAAAAAACACACTTACAAACTCATTGTACAAAAATTTTTTTTGTGTAAATATAATATTATTATATTTAAAGTTACAGCTAGCAAGCACAAAGAAGAGACTAACACTCACGATTCTTGATTATTTCGACAGTATTGCCGTCTTCAGGAAAGGAGAAAAACAAAAAGAAGAAAAAAACATATGAGTGGAGACGTGATTGCGTTCATTGTCCGATACAAAGTCATATTATTATATTATATTATAACTGAACACTTAATATGGTTACATGGCAAAGGCGGAGGTTTGTTCTGCATATTAACCATGTTTTTTATAATATCCTTAAATAATTTTATGGGAAGCAAACATATCCTGAAAACTGGCGACCACGATTCAACTTCACACCGGTCACAGGAAACTTTTTGTTATTTGCCATAATAATTATTCCTTGCTTAGGAGGACTATATAGATAGTTTCATGGAATATCTAAACGAATTATAATACATTACGAGAAAATTGGAACCATTTCCTGACTCTTATAGTCGAGAAATGGTTCCAAGAATGCAAGAAAAAAAAATGAAATTTCGCAGAAACATCTGAACTCTATATTTGAATTACAATATATACAATAGGCAACGATCAACTGGATAATAGAATGTCTGGCAAAAAATTAGATTCAAAGTGTTAAGAGAAAATTTGCTTGAGCTTGCACTTTCTTCCTAATCCTGTGTTATGCTGTAGTCACGGTTTTTATAATTTGTATCATATCGACGAAGAATATCTTAATTAAGCTAAATACTAAAAGTAACTTATAGTTCAATATTTGCCGACTTTTTCTAATCATAATTAGACTTTAAACAAATTTTAATCTAACAACCCAGTGCCAGAGATATCGAAATTTAGATTAGATTTGGAATTAAAAAAATTTAATATATAAGATTAAAAACCTTGATTACATTGCTTCTAAGGAAGCTTCTAGTCGCCCACTCAGAGCAAATAAAGATCAAATAAACATCCTCAGTAGATTTATGGCTATATTGCACCAAATGTTATAAACAGGAAAAAGGATTTTGATGTATACTAAAGGTTTCATAGCCAAGATACTAAATGTATTATAGTTCACAACATTATGGGTCAAAATCAATAATATAGGTACGCTAAAAATAATGATACATCAAACTGTCTTATTGCGGGAATTTCAAAAATTACGTCTCTACCCAAAAGAGTTTTATGTCAAAACTAACATCGCGATTCAAACACTTGATTATTCTTCTTCAAGTTTACATCTACAAAAAACATAATATATATATATATATTAATAAAATAGGGAGCAGACCATCTTTTATACATATTGTGTTGAACTGAATTTCCTTAATTAAACATACCTTTTTTTTGAGCAGTTTTTCATATTTCCTTGCTAATTTTAAATCGTCTTGATTTAGCTGGTGGATTATTTGAGCGAAACTCTGGTAAGCCATCAATATTTAATGATTAACAAAACATAACATAACATGACATGTTTCGGTTGTCTCCAACCATCATCAGAAAATATTATAAAACGTTACAAACGTTATGTTTACATACTTGTTCCATGAAAATGGTTTTGTTTTGTAACGTTTTATAATAATTTCTGCTGATGGTTGGAGACAACCAAAACATGTCATGTTATGTTATGTTATGTTAATCATTAAATATTGATGGCTTACCAGAGTTTCGCTCAAATAAACCACCAGCTAAATCAAGACGATTTAAAATTAGCAAGGAAATATGAAAAACTGCTCAAACAAAAGGTATGTTTAATTAAGGCAATTCAGTTCAACACAATATATATAATATATATATATATATATATGTGTGTGTGTGTTTCTTTAGATGGAAATCTGAAGAAGTGCAACGAGTTGTTATTTTTGATATCCAACTGTTTTTTTGTTTAGAGACGTAATTTTTGAAATTCCCCATCATGAGTAAATACCACACTATAACAGGTTGCACATATAATGAATAAAACTGTCATATTTACTGCAGAGGAGCAGAAAAACTTCATTAAATTTTTTTTTTCTATAAAATATTAAGTTGTTAAATAAAGGATTTACTTTGTCACCCTTATAAAATGAAATTCAAATAAAACAATAGAAGAAAAAGGGAATTACTATTAAAAAAAAAAACTATTTATGGTAAATTAGGATAAAATGACGTGCCTCTATTACAAAAACTGCTAAAACGGGATTCATCAGAATGTTTGGAATTAAAATAAATTAATACCTGCAATACCACACATGTGTCGTGGACTCGCTAAGGTTCGAAAAAACATATATTAACAACAAAATAAGGGAAAATACCAGAAGGAGCGAAATAAAGATATAAGAGGAATAGCAGCCTTTACTTGCGGTGTGGCTATATTTTCTGAGTTGAGGTACTCAGAGATGTAAAAGGTACGTTACTTACATTGAAACAGTGCGTCGATATTGCGAGTTTGTTAACATATCTGTTGTGTATTTTCATTAACTGATAGACCACATACCATTTTGGTGATAAATTAATTTGGTAATAAGAGATAAAACAAAGTGATATTGCTAGAAATATAATATAGCTAACCTTGTTAAAAATGAAAACTTGAAATCTTGAAACTCAAAAAAGGGAAAAAAACGAGACGTGGATGGAACTGATGAGATAGCGGGAGACACTCAGAGGACACGAGGAGCTGACTGACTGAGACTGACTGAGGTCACCCCCACCCACGCACTTCCCCCACTACTCCCACCAACCCTGCCCTGGCTAACCAGCTTCAACTGTCTTGTTTATCAATCCTCTCAGCAGAAACTGCATCAAGCCAATCACCCGGTGAATAAAACTAAACAAGGAGAAAGAATACTACAAAGGCGAAATGAATGACCCCTGCAATATCCAGCTGTCCCCTAAACCAGGGCCTCTCAACGTCTGTTTGCTTGTGAACCCCTCACAGATATCTTGCCATCCGTAGACCCCCATGACTTAGAACAGTTCATTACACACATGCATATTTACGAAAAAACTTTGATTGTAGGTAAATAAAAATTTAGCAATTAAATATATATGTTATAATATATATTCACAAAAAGAATACATAGAAATGAAACAGAAACTCACTACTATCTTCCTGATGACCACGAAATATAGTCGTCATTTTGTGTGTTCCTTTTGTGAATATAGTTTATATTACCAATTCATTATACTGGTAATATAATTTGTATTATTACTTTATTTGCTTAAAGACACAACACTGTAAGTATTGTAAACATTACCGGTGACAGTGATAACAAGAACACAGGAGGCAAGAAGTAATCCAGTGATTACACCTTTCGCCCTGGGATGTATAATAGTTATATGAATTTCAAATACAAATAACCAACAAATATTTTTGTTAAAAAAAAAATGAAATTTGAAAAGACCATAAAATCACATATATGTTAAAATCGAAAAAAAGATTTCACATAAACACGTGAAACAACAATGAATGATCAAACCACAATAAGAAAATGGGAAAACAAGACTAAGATCTTTCAACCGTAACAAGCGATCTTCGTCAGAGTCAAAAACAAAACCTCAGTTGGGTTTTTGACTCTGACGAAGACCGCTTGTTACGATTGAAAGATCTTAGTCTTGTTTTCCCATTTCTTATTGTGGTTTGATCATTGATATGTTAAAATATGGGCATATTATAACAAAATGATGTGAACATTGAGACTGATGTTTAATGTTATATTTGAATATTCTAACGGTCATGTCGCTGCCTAATTCATGCATTCCTCTTTAAGGAATAATTTTATATATATATATATATATATATATATACACGAGTTCAAAATTCAAGAAGAGTAACACGCAGAGTAAGGAAACACACTTACAGACTCGAATTTTCGGATAATCCGTCTTCAGGAGAAAAGAGAAAGGGAGACCAAGCACTTTGTAGACGCAACGGAAAAAAACCCGAAAATTCGAGTCTGTAAGTGTTTCCTTAATCTGTGTGTCACTAGTCTTGAATTTTGAACTCGTATTGTGTGCAGTTTGGATCATGTTTCGTTTTATTAAGTGATATATATATATATATATATATATATATATATATAGTAGCAGTAGGCTTAGAGTAGGTATAGAGATCTCTACTCTAAATATACTTGAGTTATGCAAAATTTAGGACTCCCAATGTAGAATCACCGATAAAAACAAAAAGCTGGTAAACGGCTGACGTTATCACCCGCCAGGGGATCGGTTTAAACAATAAAAAGAAAATACATCTACCTTGCAGAGGCTATGAAGGGATGTTAGTTAATGGTAGAATAATAATAAATATTATTATTCGTATTATGCATATATAACATATCCGAAATGAAAAGAAACTATTGAAGTATTTTAAGCATAGGAAGCATAGGAGTTGCATGCTGTTAGAAGTACTAGAGGAATATGTGTAGGGCATTTATCACCGGCCAGGCAACCGTGGTAGTCAGTTGTAAATCACTCGGCTCATTATGACAAATCCAGAAGGCTCAGCTGTTCTAACCGGCTTCCGGCAGATACATCTGCTTATCCAAGGCTCTCGATTAAATGGACCTCTTTCTCTGCATAAAAAATGTGCATATTGCAGACCAGGCATGGGCAACCTTTAACCAACGGGGGGCCCCATTACATAATTTCTAAGTAATAGTGGACCACAACATCATTCCTGTGTTACTTGGATACATAAGGCTTATATATATAATGCATAAAAGGATTTCACATAAACACGTGAAACAATATCAATGATCAAACCACAATATGAAATGGGAAAACAACACTAAGATCTTTCAACCGTAACAAGCGGTCTTCGTCAGAGTTAGGTTTTTGACTATTAGGAATCTTTTTATATATGATAATGTTGACGTTTATACAAGTACAATGATTTTAACTTGGTGAAGGAAGATTTAAAGTTAAATTTGTGAATAGGGAAATGATGATAGACAGAGCTGTTTAAATGGTTAACAGTTGTGGCATTTATTTCTGGAACATTGCCACCATCAGATTAGGACAACACTGCTATTTCAAATATTGACTTCTCTCGTTCTCGCTAATCACAAACCGGAGATCTTATAACAAGTCAATATCATCACATTAAAACCTTGAATAGAACATTTTCAACGGAAAGAAAGACAAAGAAACCTTTCAACATTTGCGTAATGTGTCATCATTTGGTAATAACCATCCTACATAAAGTCAAACAATATGTTTCAGCTTAAAAGATCATTAATAAAAGCACCATACGTTGTTATTCTTCAAATCGAGCATAAGAAAATCAACTTAAGACACAAAAGAATCAAGTTTTCTTGTGAAAAGGATTGTTTTTTTCAAAAAAACAAATTTTATGTGGGGACAATTCAACACATAACTCACAAGTATTGTGTAATCTATCATCAAGAGTGATACATGAAATGAGATAGATAAATAAATCGTCCAAGGTGTTTCAAGTATTTATTGTTATTCTTCAAGATCAACAAACGCTTTTCACGCTTATTTTTTTATTTTGCTTTATTTTTCTTTTTTGAAAGTTCCATTGTACCAGAAAATGCAATTCAATTCCTAACAAGTATGCAATATTCCATTATGTGATTAATTAATAGACTAATTTTGATGAAATAAACTTAAGAAGATGAAATGATATAAGTAATATAAGTGATGTAGTTTAGTGTAAGTAGTAGTGTAAGTTATGTAGTACAGTGTAAGTAGTAGTGTCAGTTATGTAGTATAGAGTAAGTAATAGTGTAAGTTATGTAGTACAGTGTAGGTAGTAGTGTAAGTTATGTAGTACAGTGTAAGTAGTAGTGTAAGTTATGTAGTATAGTGTAAGTAGTAGTGTTAGTTCTGTAGTATAGAGTAAGCAGTAGTGTTAGTTATGTAGTATAGAGTAAGTAGTAGTGCCAGTTATGTGGTATAGAGTAAGTAGTAGTGTAAGTTATGTAGTATAGAGTAAGTAGTAGTGTAAGTCATGTAGTATAATGTAAGTTATGTAGTACAGTGTAAGTAGTAGTGTAAGTTATGTAGTATAGTGTATGTAGTAGTGTTAGTTCTGTATTATAGAGTAAGCAGTAGTGTTAGTTATGTAGTACAGAGTAAGTAGTAGTGTCAGTTATGTGGTATAGAGTAAGTAGTAGTGTAAATTATGTAGTATAGAGTAAGCAGTAGTGTTAGTTATGTAGTACAGAGTAAGTAGTAGTGTCAGTTATGTGGTATAGAGTAAGTAGTAGTGTAAGTTATGTAGTATAGAGTAAGCAGTAGTATAAGTTATGTAGTACAATGTAAGTTATGTAGTACAGTGTAAGTAGTAGTGTAAGTTACGTAGTACAGTGTAAGTAGTAGTATAAGTTATGTAGTATAGTGTAAAAAGTAGTATAAGGTATGTAGTATAGTGTAAGTAGTAGAGTAAGTTATGTAGTATAGTGTAAAGAGTAGTGTAAGTTATGTAGTGTAGTGTAAGTAGAAGTGATGAACAGTGGCGAACAGGGCTTATTAAACACATAATATACCATCTATACAAAGATTTACCAACCAGGAATGCACAGTATCCTAAGGAATCAATTTCAAATGCTCTAAAAAATTAATCTGTTACCTTATTCCCTTTACTATTAATACTGAAGCGCTAATATATATATATATATATATATATATATATATATATAGTTAACACATGAAAGAGAAAAAACAAATAAAGACACACACAAAAGACTCACAACGATATTTCAGCAGTCGTCGTCATCGGGTAGAAGTACTCTCTTTGAGTAGCTGAAGCTAACTGGGCTTCAGTGTTAGTTATGTAGTATAGTGAAAGTAGTAGTGTTAGTTATGTAGTGTTTTATATATATATATAAACCAATTAAAAAAAAAAATAGCACACAGATAGGCACAGGAATAACTCACTTCTATATTTCGACCATCGTCGTCAACAGGAGGAGAAGAGTAACGCAGGAAGCCAAAGCGGCGACTCTCCTTTCCTGTGGGACTCTTCGCCTCAGGATATAGAAGTGAGTTATTCATGTGTCTATCTGTGTGCTATCTTTTTTTTAATTGGCTTTTATTTAAAAGTGCGTTGGACCGTTTCATTTAATTACTATATATATATATATATATATATATATATATATATATATATATATATATTACCACAATGAATTAATTTACCACAATGAAAAGAATTTTTTAAAGCAATGCTCTAAGGCCTTTCGTTAACACATCTTCGGAGAGCAAGTGAACTAAGGTGTTAATGTGTTAACGAAAGGCCTTAGAGCATTGCTTTAAAAAATTGTTTTCATTGTGGTAAATTAATCCATCTATTATATCAAGTGTTATTTTGATTATTATTCATATATATATATATACACGAGTACCGCCCTGTCTTCCTGCGGGACTCTTCGCACCTCCTGATGACGACGATGGTCGAAATATCGATATGAGTTATGTCTGTGTCTTTCTGTGTGTTTCCTTCGTTTTGAATTTATTTTATTTTAAAAAAGTCCGCTGGACCGTTTCTTTTAATTATGTATATATATATATAAAATAAATAAAACAATGTATGTAGCAAGACGCAATCTTCTAGGTGGGCTAGACAAAGCAATAAAGACCAGTTTGTGTTATAGGTTTTGTTTATGTTTGGCTTGGCATATATTGAAAGGCTTCAGTGCTAACGTGCTGGCTCTACATTCCTAACTCAAGCCGCTGTGCACCTGACACAAGGGCGTGCCCTGGCTCTTAGGGTGTGGCAGTCACCAGCTGCGACTCCTGCCAGTATCCCGCATATATCTTCACACAGTTCCATGGCACTCTCAGTATCAACTGAATTCATCACAACTATACAGCATTCAGTGATATTTTACTTTTATAGTAGAACTACTTACTTACTGTAACTATCTACTATACTTACTTGCAGTATAACAAGATTTCACAATAAACATGTGAAATAACCATCAATGATCAAACCACAATATGAAATGGGAAAAAAGACCATGATCTTTCAACTGTAATAAGCGGTCTTCGTCAGAATCAAAAATCCAACTTAACTCAGTTGGGTTTTTGACTCTGACGAAGACCGCTTGTTACGGTTGAAAGATCTTAGTATTTGTTTTCCCATTTCATATTGTGGTTTGATCATTTATTGTTATTTCACGTGTTTATATGAAATCTTGTTATATATATATATATATATATATATATACATAAACGTCCAAACAATTTTAAGAAAATCAGTTTTTTTTTATTTCAAATTTTGTTAAATATACAAACTTCAAAATACGAAAAACATAATTCAGTTAAATTTAGAAAAGTCAGTTGGGTTTTAGACTCTGACGAAGACCGCTTGTTACGGTTGAAAGATCTTAAGTCTTTTTTTTCATTCCTCATTGTGGTTTGATCATTTATAGTATAAGTATTTACTTTTATAGTAAATAGTATAACTATTTACTTTTATAGCATATAGTATAAGTATTTACTTTTATAGTACATAGTATAGGTATACTAAAATTAAATAAACTAAAACAAATAATTCTAAACTTACTGACCAAACTAATATCCATAGATTTAAAAACCCAGTATTCAGTACAACAGGAATGCCAAACCAACACATATTGTACGAGCTAACTTCGTACCCGGAGAACTTCGTACCACCTAACAGCCAATGAATGTTATGTTAACTTTATTTAGTATGAGGCGCATTAATGTATGCTCATAATTTTAATTGTTTGTTACTGAGGATCATTTTTTATACTTGAGACGTAAAAAAACGAATAGCTCGTTTTTTTGGGAGGCATAACTACACAAAAAAAAGCATTTAAATGTGGTGAAAATCAATTTTTTCAGAACTGAATAGCAATCGAAATTCCAAATAAATTAATATGCTATTTTTCTTTTTTATCGATCTGTGGTCTAGCTTGAAACAATACAACATCCTTAAGCCGACGTTTCATCTATATTTGTAGATATCTTTACGGGTATCTACAATTCAGGTATAATTCTGTATTGATGTAGCCCTGAAGAAGTCGAAAAATATAAACGACACTTCCGCTTAAAGGTGTTGTGTTGTTAAAAGCTAGACCAAACATTGATAAAAAAGAAAAATATTATATTTATTTATTTGGAATTAATACAGAATTCAGCATTAATGTACAATTATGCATTAATGAGCCCTGGAGAAGTCTACAAATATAGACAACACGACAGCTTAAAGATGTTCTATAGTTTGAAGCTAGATGAAACCTCAATAAAGAAGGAAAATAGTGTTCAATATATGTGTTCGAGATAAGGAAATATTTAAATTAATATATAAATAAAATATCAGACAATTATTTATGTAGAAACTATTTTGCATTGAAGTTTAGAAATACGCAACCATTAAAGAAAAAATTTAAAATAAATAGATTCTAATAAAGAATTTGAATTTTCTATCGAAATATGTTTTATGAGTTCATAAACCTTCGTTTTATAACCACAAGTTAAGGTATGGACATAAAATAATACATTTGAAAAATATGCAGTTTAAATTGTAATGCTCCATCAAAGGCTACTGAGAATTTATGCACTGTCATAAAGATGAGTGGAACTATTTCCTTGAAATATTACAATTGAAGTTTAAGAGGAAGAAAAACAAGAAAAAATAATGCATGCATAATTAAAAGAACAATTAATAAATAAGAAGTCCCTGGTTTGGCACTTTTATGGATAACATTAAGTTTCTTTGCTTAAGTTATTAAAGAAGCAAGTCGGTATACTTAGTTACGTCTTGAAGAGTTCTCTGTACTCTTGATGAGTTTTATTATGTACTTGATCATGAATGACTTTTATATTTACTTGATGTCGTCAGTGTCAGTGCTGACTTTTCAAATTGTCTTTAAATCTCTAGTAATTATAAGCGATAAACAATGTAAAAAAATCAATAACAAAATATTTTTAGAAATAAGTGAATTTAAAGAAAATCTGAAAATTTAAAGATTGATTAAATATTTTCTCTGTTACCTTATATAAGATTCTTAAATCTTTAAAAAAGTGCACAAACGTATAAATAAAATTCGTCATTTGATGTATCTATCAGAGCTTACGGTAAGAGAAAATAATATTAAATACTGAGTAAGAATACCTGCACAACCAACAGGTGAATGTGAAGAATGCTATAATGTCAAGAAGACATTTAAATATCATGGGCTTAGTCATTATTATGACTATATATATATATATATATATCAATGATCAAACCACAATAAGAAAATGGGAAAACAAGACTAAGATCTTTCAACCGTAACAAGCGGTCTTCGTTAGAGTCAAAAACCCAACTGACGAAGACCGCTTGTTACGGTTGAAAGACCTTAGTCTTGTTTTCCCATTTTCTTATTGTGGTTTGATCATTGATTGTTATTTCACGTGTTTATGTGAAATATTTATATATATATATATATATATATATATATTATATATATTATGGGTGCAGTTTGTCAGGAGTGTGGAGAGGAGGATGAAACTACTGTCTTCTATGTGGCTGACGGTCCTGCATTCAGCTTAATTAGGGTAAATGTGTATGGAGCAAGCATTCTTATGAAAGACAAATTAAAGAAATCTCCTCATCTTCGTGGAGAGATCAGGTAGGCTTTGCTTAGGCTAGGTCTGGATCACAAGGTCACTAGGTCTGGGTTGGACAAAAATTAGCCTAACCACAGCATTTGGTGGCCTACTTGCCAGGTCATTGGTCTCCCACCCTTAACATAACATCAGGAATGGACGAGCCACATTACCTGTTGATTCTACATTGAGAACCTTTAATTTTGCATAACTCAATTAGAGTAGGGATCCTTTAAGGAATACCTGACATCGTGCAGGCTCGGGACCGACGGTTTAACGTCCTCTCCGAGGAACGACATGCTTAGATTTATTCAGCTCCCACATGAATAAATCAAGGAGCAGGTGGGGATCGAAACCCGGACCTACCAGTTCTAGGTCACCTCGAGGTAGGCAAAAAGGGCCCATTTGGTGGCCTACTTGCCAGTTCATGGGGAGACATCCTTAACAGAACATTAGTAATGAACGAGCCACATTGTTGTTTCCAGATTGGTAGTCACAAATTTTGCCAAACTCAAGTGTCTTTAGAGTAGGGATTTCTTAACGAGTACCTGACATCATACAGACTCGGGACCGACGGTTTAACGTCCTCTCCTAGGGACGACCTGCTCAGATTTATTCACCCCCCGCAATAAATCAAGGGCCAGGTGGGGATCGAAACCCGGACCTACCACTTCAGACGCCAGTAAATTAACCACTGAGCTAACCTGACCTCTATATAATTGAACCTGTATAAGATATACATGTAATATATTGCATTATACAGCATGAATCAATAAACTCCCTTGTGTAAGTATAGACTTCCACCAGGGAAAAAACCACGGACCATACTAACAAGTGAATGTCAAAATGTAAAAAAAAAACAAACGGAAACGACACAATTTTACTTAGTTTTAAGGTACTCACAGTTTGGATGTCACAAGAAATAATATCGAAATAAAAGTAACTGATATATATTTACAAATATTTTAATCTTTATAATTTGCTATAAATTTGTACTTATAACTGTTAAACATTTAAAAGTAGGATTTATATTGGAATAGGTAAAACCGTCATACCTCGTAAGATGATCATGGAGTTGGAGCGCTTTCGGACGTTATCCATCTTCGATCGCAACAAACCTATTGTGGTATTAACAATATGCATGTATTTAGAAGTAAATCCGATGTGAAAACCTTCAATGTAGAACCTCTGTTGGTATTACAGCGTGTACCCAGCTTAATCCGTCATATCAGGAATAATAGAACAGATTGATAACGTTTAACGTGGAAGCTCTTTTGCCGCATTTCAATCAACCCCTATTGATATAGCTAACGATACATATTTCATTTATGTATCGAAAATATTTCAAAAGCGATCGAAAATAGCGCCAAAAATTCAAGTCACTATATTGTATGACATCATTTTGCAACAATTAATGTAACGTACATTTCTAAATAAGCTGGTTCAAGTAGTTTTTGAATATAATTCTTACAGAGGTAAATTTCTGGGCCCTAGAGATGGTTTCGAAACAAACATTCAAACGCTCAACTATATTGCATTAGGTCAGTGGATCTCAACCTGGTTTCAATGAAACCCAAGGCGTTCGGCGAAGCCTCCGTAGCTGAGGTCAACAGCTGAAGTCACACTGATTTACACGTATGAAATTTGATGTGAGTTCATGCACTGTGTTTGATTTGTTTTTTGAACAAGGTGATATTCATATATGGTTCATTTCGTCCAATAGTAAAGAAAAAAACATACGCCAATGACTTTAATTTAAAAAAAAAACATTTTTTTTTCATTAAAGAAGATTTCGGTGAATGCTCATATGAAACTGGTGAGGTTCGATATCTCCACAAAGTTAAGAACCATACATTATTATCTTGGCATTTTTCATTTGCTGAAGACTATACATTGTTGTTCGTATGCTAATCAAATACAGTGCTGCTTTTAGCGACATTTTTACAAACACTTTCTATCATAGTTTGCATACCTAAAGATATCTAGAAATATAAGCAAAACGTTTAATTTAACAATATCACGTTAAATTGTCCTAAAATTTTAATTTTCATTGTTCTTACCCTTAAGTCTCAATCTTCATATCAACGAATGATTTATTTCAATTTTATTAATAGTGTTTTTATTACAGCGTGTTCCCAGCTTAATCAGTCATATCACGAATAATAGAACAGATTGATACCGTTTAACCACTACCTCAATTATGGGTGAAAACGTTAAAGCATTAAAATGTTCGACTTTGAATGGCAGGAGTTCACTACATGGAGAGAAGCTCAACAGGTGCAAGCGACTCGAGCAGAGGCTGTTTAACTTCTTTTTTCTTTTATTTTTTGACTGAACTGTCTCCTTAAGGCTGCTTTTAAGATTTCCTTCAGTGATGGGTATTGCTGCAAAGCAGTGGACTTCTTTAGGAGAACCTGAAAGTCACGTTCGGCCAGGGCAGTCCACGCCACATGAGAACACCGTGCTTATTATACCGTATCCGCCATCTTTACCAACCAAGTAGGAATTCATACTTTGAACATTCAAAGAGAACCCAGTTGAACTTTAGTGGAGAATACAAAGAACACAATTCCAATCAATATAGTATACCCAACTTTAAACCTTACAACATACAACTCGAATATATAATTAACAATTAAAATGACAACTATTTGGATGACCTAAAAAAAAAACAGCTGTTAATCGGCATCTGAGTGAAAGTCAAAACCCTAAACTAAACTTTAAGTTTATATACAATAGATAATCAACGTTCAGAACCAAATTAACAAATGAGAAAAATATTGATTTTTCATCAAGTGCGAATAAAATAAAATCGCATACTAGAAACTTGAATTAAACTATTGAGAGAATATCATAAATAATTGAGAGAATACAATAAAATCGGATACTAGAAACTTGAATTAAACTATTGAGAGAATATCATAAATAATTGAGAGAATACAATAAAATCGGATACTAGAAACTTGAATTAAACTATTGAGAAAATATCATAAATAATTGAGAGAATACAATAAAATCGCATACTAGAAACTTGAATTAAACTATTGAGAGAATATCATAAATAATTGAGAGAATACAATAAAATCGCATACTAGAAACTTGAATTAAACTATTGAGAGAATATCATAAATAATTGAGAGAATACAATAAAATCGCATACTAGAAACTTGAAATAAACTATTGAGAGAATATCATAAATAATTGAGAGCATAAAATAAAATCGGATACTAGAAACTTGAAACACACTATTGAGAGAATATCATAAATAATTGAGAGAATAAAATAAAATCGCATACTACAAACTTGAAATAAACTATTGATAGAATATTATAAATAATAGAGAAAATAAAATAAAATCACACACTACCATTATACTGTATTCAAGTAATGGGATTCCATTCATGGTTTCAAATGTCACTGTAGTATTTCACTGAAGTCAGACCATTCACTGTCTTCAACATGACAAACAAGATGATTTAATCCCAAAATCATCTTTTGATTTTGATGTTGAAGAAAAGCATGGATGGGATACAGGATAGGAAAGTAAAAATATATTGGAGCATCGAGTGCACAATATAAACTCACTACTTTCTAAGCTTTCCTTCCAAACTATCCTAAAACTTATAAGCACTCTTATTTCTTTCCCCTCCACCGATTCAAATAATACGACAAGCCTGCTGAAAGGAATATTTTTAAAACTCCTTGTGAATAACGGATAACTTTCGCATTTTCATGTAACTTTGTTGAGAATTTCATGTCCTTCTTTTGGTAACAATAATACATTTTAATATATATATATATTAAAATAAAATTAAAATATAAAGATACAGTTTAATAAATCTATATTTTTTAGCGTAAATAAATTAGATTTTTACAATAAATAGAAGGCTATAGGGCATATTGAACCCATGATCTATCATTACTCATGCTAGTAAGTTACAAGTGGGATATCCTGGTACCTAAATAAAGAGGTAACTAAATATTTGTACAGCAAAACCTGATTTCTGGCAAATCACAGACCAACTAAACAGACACTCTGCACCAATTCAACCGAAAACTACAGTAGTAGTAGTAGACAACCCTTTAGGTTGCAGTGGCACGTTGCTGTCGCACGAGGGAACACACATACGCCGAACACATTGGGTCGCCCTTTTTGATACCACACAATGAAGATTGATTGTACATCGGGAGTCCTAAATTTTCCTTAACTCAAGTGTGTTTAGAGTAGGGATCTTTAACGAGTACCTGACAGGTACAGGCTCGGGGCCGACGGCTTAACATCCTCTTCGAAGGGCGACGGGCTCAGAACCTCCGATTCACCTCCCATATGAATAAATCGATGGCCAGGTGGGTGTCGAACCCCGGACCTACCAGTTCAGAGGCGAGTGCGTTAACAACTACAACTGACCTAGCTCCCCCCCGAAAACTATCTATGACCCGAAGCGCGTTGCATTGAGGTTAACATACGGTTTCTTTTTACTGCAATGTTGTTTGATATTAAAGAAACTATAGTTTAAAAAAAAAAATAAAATAGATGACCTCTTCAACAACAGCACTAACTAACCTTAGTAAAGAACAAACAACTTCGAATTATAATAATATAAAAATTAGTAGTAAATGACAGTTATAAGCATATAGCACAAAATAATAATATTATTAACATAAGAACAAGACAAGACTAAGTGTAATGGAAGATTGACTAATACTAGAAAAGCAGTCTCATTTAATATGCAAACACGGGTCACTTAGAAGATTAAAACTACAAGCTACACTTGCACTGGTTACCGAGGAAACAAAGTACGGGCTAGGAAGGAGAGGCGTTACCCCTCACCGACTACACCTTCAAACGGTTCAAACATTGACTTCAATTAATTGTGATTGCTTCAGTAAAACCTAGATTACTCATTTTAACTTAGTAGTTTACTTTCTGAGTAACATGTACAATTCAAAATCTCCTTAAAGTTCGTAATTATTATCAATTTTTATAATTGTATAACAATTTCATTGTTTTTCTATTTAATAACAATAACCATTAAATTCAAAACTATTAATTTGTGTTGGATGATACAGCCAACCTATAATACATATATAAACAAACTCTAAAATGTCAATGCAAGTTTATACAAACTAAAAATAACAATATCATAGATTATAACTAGATTCGTAGGAGATTTGTACGCCGATACCTTTGTAGGCAAAACAGAAACTGCTTTCAAACAATTCGTCTATGCCATTGCAAGGATGAAGAAAGCTCCTCATCCCAGATTAGCACAGTCTAAATACGGTAGGCAGTATTTTGTTTTATGATAGAAAGAAGTGACATCTGATTAAAGGCTCTGTTTTATGTATTAGTTTTACATTTTGTTTGTTTTCGTGTTTATTTAGTTTGTTTTTGTTTTGTGTGACCATCGACCTGCTCTGCTTTGTTCCATATAATGGTCGAAAGGCTGAATGGTTTATGGAAAGAAATCAAAACAGGATAATAACTACATACTATCCAGAAACAATTGATAAAATATTACAAATTTTGAATAGCAGTATGTCATATTTATATAAGTATATACAATTTATTTTTATTGAAAGTTAGTCTACCATGAACAAACTATCAAAAAAACACCTTAAGCTAACATTTCGTCTATATTTCTAGACATCTTTATAGCAACATTAATATAGAATTAATTAATTACGATAACATCGGAACTCTATATTGATACAACTGATGTGAAACATGAAGTTGTCTAGAAATATAGTCGAAACATTGGCCTAAGGTGTTTTTTTTGAGAATTGTTTGACACTAGTCTAAACCTCGATAAAGACAAATAGTGTGGTACAGATAAAACAATTTTGAATTAAACGATTACGATAATAATAATGACCCTTTCATGTTTCTACTCCTGTATTTCCTTTTCTTTTTCTCCTTTCCTGAAGACGGCAAAAAAGCCGAAATGATCGAGAACGTGAGTGTTAGTCTTTTTGTATTTTCTAGTTGTAACCTTAATTATATATATAATAAACTGCGATAGATACAAATAAACGTAACAATAAGACTCACTTTTAAATATTTCGACCGTTTTGGTGGTCGTCCTCAGGAGAAGAAGTGAATTGACGGTGGCACGACAGTCAACTGAATAACTCACTGGTATGAGGGCTAAGCTAAAGCAGTGCAGCTGCGAAGAAGAAAATAAAAAAAAAACAAGGAGTCGAGATTGAATTAAATTTAAAGAAAAATAAAAGGGAAGAAAGTAGAGAATATATAATTTATATAAAAAAATTAAAAATTCCAAAGTTAAATATTGAGCTAATCTCAAGTAGCTTAAATCTCACGAAGACTGTTACAAGTTAAAAGTCAGTTTACAAAAAATGAAATTCTGTACAGATATATATCAACACAGTGGCCCAGATTAATGCGTTCTTTAATCATAATTAAACGTAAAAGTCGGAAAATTCTGACGGAAATAGGACAAAAAAGAAAATTGGATTTGACGAGATCAAAACACGGTAAGGTGAGAATGAAGACACTGAAAGTAAAAAGCTATCAGTGAAACCCTTAAGATATTAGTCTCAATTATAGATGGTTAAAGGGACGGCTTTCCCAAGATTAAAGTTATCTTTTAAGAAAATAAAAGTGAGGATAAGGAGTGTGAGACAGATGGATGGAAACAATGGAGATGAGAGGAGGTAAGTTCTGTAGTAGTGAAGATACATCGTGCCACTATTGACACAATAGCCTTGAACCACCTGGTCTAAATCAGACCTCCTTGCGTGACGACCGTCTTGGTGTTTCTTTAAGGATACTAGGACACGTGTGTAGTCGTCAGATACATATGTGATGTCTTTCGAATGACTCTATAAGATTAATTACTAGATAATCTAAAACAAAATTCTCCATAAAGAACGCCATCCTGTCTTTTGAAGGATACTGGAAGCAATTTGAGGACACATCTGTAGTCCGCTACCTCAGTAGTAGGTGATCAAGTCACTGAGTACAGTACAGAATTCGAGTTTCCTATCCATACATTGTTAGTTTGCACCAATATACTTGTAAAGAAGAGAACACACTCAGCATCCTTTTTCAACAAACAGTAATTTTTGCTATAAAGTGCTGCATGGTAGTCAGCATGACTGAGGGCACCATGCAGTGGTAGTCCCACAAGGGAACACATAGGCCAAACAATGGTCCTTTGTGAAACCATACAATGAAGACTGATTCTACTTCAGAGTTTAAATTTTGCCTCACTCAAGCGTATTTAGAGTAGAGATCTTTAACGAGCACCTGACATTGTACAAACAGACTAATCGATTAACATCCTCTCCGATAGTGGAAGTACGGTTACAGTGTCAAATATTTATAACTGTCTAACTAAATAGCACACGCACACAACAATAAATATATTATTCTCAAAACTTGTTTGTAAAATGCTTATTGTAAAATGAATAAAATATGGAGTGGATTACACTCTACTTTACTTTTTTAATAGTAAACAAAGATAATATTCTTAGTGTAAAATAAAAATTTGTCCTGCTATCTTCCAATTTTATTAAATTTTTATTTTACAATACTAACATTTGAAGCAAACATTAATAGAAAAATTGAAGTTTCAGGTACATGAAAATTAATTTCACTTTTAGTATAACAAACAGCAATATATCATTCCTGTGTTTCAAAATTGCGTGCATAACGTAAGGTTTTTTCTAACTACAATATTTTTTAATGAGAACTACATGAATGCCTAATGTCATTTTGATTTCTCAAAATGTGCTTTGTTTCCTTCTGGAGTTCTTAAAATTTATTAGATATTCATACAAAAAACAGAAGGTCTAAACAGTACGTAAAACATTAGTAGATAAATTGTAGAGCCATAAGAATTAAGTATATATATATACTGGTGTATTATGTAATGCGAATAGGATCAACTTTCTAGGTTGAAAATCAAACTCTAGTGGCCAACGTTTCAGTTTTATGGTTAGGCCTGATTAATTTAACAATATAATATATAAAATTAATCCATGGAAGCTATTTCAGCAAAACAGCACATATTATTGTTGTCGGCTCTACATCCCAATACAACTTTATATAATACACAACACATAGAGTCTTTCATTGAAATGGCTGAGATGTAAACCTTAACTATGGGCTATCAAGTCATTTTCGAAGGGATCCATTCAAACAAAATCAATCAATGCAAAGAAAATAGCATTGACTGCTTTGGATAGTAATCAAATCCTAACCATAGAGGTATTTTCAATTTTATACTTGAAGCAAGGCGGACAAACATTTCTTGAGTCAATTTTCGTAATATCCACTTTAGCTTTGATTCACAAAAGTAAAAACACTTCAAAAAGACACTTCAAAAAATGAGTTCCACCCCCACCTCTTCTCTCAAGATTATTTCCTGTATATTAAAAGACACGGCTTTAAACTTGAATGAGCTGTATTCAGCAGACATATAATAATATTCAGCAGTAAAGAAACACTTCAGGTTATTAATATCAAAGCATAATAGGCAAAGAGCTTAGTCTCACTACCTTAGAGCTTTAAATAAAGTTTTATCAACTAACATTGCTCCTCTCCTAAATTCTTTATCCCTGAAATGAACAAAATTAATCCTACTGATCCCTCATTAAATACCTCCCACCCTCCCTTACTTCATTGACAAAACCTTAAATGGTGGAAAGAAAAGCATTCTCCGGTGAAGCAACCGAAGCTATCTTACTTTCCATTATCAGCATCTTACTAAACCAAGAGTAAAGGCAATTGGTCAGGCAATCATGGGTAATTAAATGTTTATTCATTCATTCTAAAAAAAAATTGTTATTATATATATATATATATAGTTTCTCGACCACTGATACTTCAAATTCACATAAGGGGTTATTGAGGATTTTGGTCATAAAACATACAACTCCTGATCATCAGCCGACGTTTCGCCAAAAGTTGTTTGGCATTTTCAAGGCTAAAAAACAATTTATTAAACGACATAAGTAAAGCAAGATAAATACATCATCGGGCACCATCCAACAGAAAACAAACGACACAAACAACAATTATAGTACCCAGAGAACCACAAAAGTATCATAAAATACCTAGTGTTATTATGAGTATTATTATTATTATTTAAAAAACAGACATTTGTCGTTTAAACCTAATTGCGTATTATTAATTATTCAGAACACCAAAACACCACATTTTCAAAACAGCAAAAACCACAACAGACAGTAATAAACACAGCAAATTACAAAAATGTATTTCTGAATTTCTTTTAATTTTTGACTCTTTTTTTCATGGTTTTAGACTAAACAAGACTAAGATCTTTCAACCGTAACAAGCGGTCTTCGTCAGAGGGGTAAAAAATTATTATCCCCCCTCCCCCTTATATATGTATATATATATATATATAATTTCGAACAGCAAAATACAATCGCAAATGGCTTATTATTTTTGAAAAAATTATTTATTAAAAATATTAACAAAAATGTATACATCCATAAGGATAATTTGTAGAGGTATTGATGTACTGGCAAATCCTAGCATATACATAGGATATATGTACCATGAGTTTATCAGAAGGATAACAGAAACAACCTGCTCTAATAACCACTTGTTTACAAAACATCAATCAAAATTATACTCATTACTGCTAAGTAAGGAAAAATTGTTATTTGTTAAAGAAGTAAGCGAGACTTAATAAAGTAAAGTGCTAAAACATTATTAAGTTGACTGACTTGCTCTAAAGGGAGTCAGGTTTTTAGTAAATGTCACCTGCTGACCAATCAGGAAATTGAAACAAGCACTCGGCTAAGAAGTTAGTGGAGCGACCTGTAAACAATGAAAGGGGCCACTCCCTTCCGGTATCGTGTTCACATAGCACTCAATGGAGTAAAGACACGTCTGGCTTTATAATACAGCCTAACTGCCTTCTCAACGACCAGCACAATATCACTAACCAGGCTAGCCCATTAACTGTCTGACTACAACTATCAATATGCTAACGATACTATCTACAACACATCAATATGCTAACGATAGTACCTACATCCTATCAATATGCTAACGATACTACCTATATCAATTCGCAAACATAACTACTTACAACCTATCAATATGCTAACAGTACTACCTACAACACATCAATATGCTAACGATAGTACCTACAACACTATCAATATGCTAACCATACTACCTATATCAATTCGCAAACATAACTACTTACAACCTATCAATGTGCTAACAGTACTACCTACAACCTATCAACATGCTAACAATACTAACCTACAACCTATCGATATGCTAACGAATAATGCCTACAACCTATCAATATGCTTTTGCGTCTGATATCAACGATAACAACAAAGAAATTTAGTCGCCCGTCAACTTACTTTTTCTCATTATGCCATTCATGAATAAACAAATTTATTATTGGGAGTGTCGTAGCAGGTATTTTTGCCGCGCAGGGCGGTCGTCAGATTTGCCACCCTCCCCCCACCCTCCGCTTGCTAGGCCACTGATTATTGGATAACTGACTGATGCCATACACATGCTGAGTTCAGCTGTTTATAGTTAATTCATCGAAGTGAAGCAAAATTTTGAGTAGTCAGTACTTGAATGGATGACCGACCACATATGAGCAATACCGTATTATATGTATCCACCCTCGTTAAAAGGGTACCAAATCATAAATGAGCCATATTTCCAACCCTTGAAAAGGACAAGAGGATTGCAGTCTATGTATTAATCTACTCATTAGTAAAAAAACAAAGACTGTGTCTACATAGTTGTCAAATTAAATAGATAATCATATATTAAATAAAAGGGATAGTCCCATATAAATCTCACATGAAACAGTTCCAAAGACGTATGCAAAACAGTTATTAAAAACTAAAAACTATGAAATATTTGAAAAACCGTGTGCAAAATACTAATAAAGGTTCTACCAAGAAGCTTTATTTCCCAACAGAGACAGAAAGGATTAAGAAAAGATAAAACATACGTATAAAAACCACTATAACTCTAACTGACCAAGGGAAATGTAAAGATTATCTTGCCAGTTTTAAAAACATTGACTAGCCAACTTGTCAATGTGGAGCAAATTTCCTAAACTGGCATTATTATCTTGTATAAATGCCCAATACACGAAAAAGAAAGGTCCATGTTGAAAAAAGAAGTCATTGTACAAGGGGAAAAGTAGCCAATGATTGAGCGCGAAATGATCATTGATCACCTTCCACGTGAATAAATCGAGTGTCAGAGTGGGTATTGAACCTCGGACTTAACAGTTCAGAGGCGAGCACGTTACCACTTAGCTAACCTCCCCAATCCCCATTTGTCTGAGTTATTTCAATTAAAAGTACAATACAGTAATCCCTAGCTAGTTCGCGTTACAGTTTTCGCGGAGTCCTGGAATCTTCAATTAAAAATTAAAAAATATAAAAAAATACGCCTCATAATGAAAAAGTACAGCAGTTAGTATTAGAGAAGAAAATATACAGGATTCTTCTTGTACGATCGAGAAAGATATCAAACAACCAGTGACTTGCTGGGTCAAAATATATTCTACAGTATTAAATTAAAGGCTAATAAAAGCTATTAAAAAATATTCAATAAAGACTAAAAATTAATGAAAAATATTAAAACATAATGAATTGTAACAAGAGAATAATATTCTACAGTATTAAATTAAAGGCTAATGAAAGCTATTAAAAAATATACAATAAAGACTAAAAATTAATGAAAAATATTAAAACATAATCAATTGTAACAAGAGAATAATAATAATGTCAAAAAGTAGAAGTTGAAATTAATAAAAAAATAATCAAAAATGTTTCCTCTGATCTGATTGGTTAATTCACATCGCCAATCTAATAAGAAAAATATTTTTTTTATTTTTTTCTTTTTGTTTTTCATTTTTATTTACATTACAGTAGAGTAAGGTCAGGATTCTCTCTCTGTTGGAAAGGTCGTTGTTTGAGCTTTAGAGGCTTTTTATAAAGGCGTGTCCATTATTCGTGGATGTTCGCTTTTCGCGGGTGTCTTCGGTCCCCATTATCCGCAAAAAGTGAGGGATTTACTGTACATAGAAATATTACCAAGACATTGTCTTCCCTCGCAAATAGTTTAATACTGACGAGGAAGAAAAACAAATCCAAATCAAAAGATTTTTTTTTAAAGAGGAATATATTAAGGTGACATGTTACCACTTATGATTTATTCCTCCATTATTCGTGGATTTTCGCTTTTCGCGGGTGTCTTCGGTCCCAATTAACCGCGAAAAATCAGGTATTACTGTCCTATTTATGAATATTACCCGTGTATGAAGTTTAAAAAATTTTGAACTGTGTTAACAGATAAAAATATACCACAGATTTCAGTCACGACAATATTTTATTAAAAATCAATAATACAGTAAAATCATAGCATGATAGCTTGAAAGTAGGAGCGATAGGTGTGCTCATACCGTGTCTTTAATTATTGTAAATATTTAACAAAGCTGATACAGGGCTAACAACATACAGACAAATGTTTAATAGCCTATAACCTGCAGTTAGAGAACTGAATAAAACCCTGAGTCATGCAAAGGTTTGAATATTTAAAGACCTGGAACACAAAGCATTGTCTTCCGGGAAAAACAGTTTGGTTTTCTTTAATGTCCTCATGCAACAATAGCTGTATATTCTTCCTCAAATCATCTTATACCGGTAGAATAATTGTGCCTTTTACATTCCCACGAAATCTCTTTTACTCTTTGTTATCCTTCTTGATGACAGAGGCAAATTAGTTTCAGTTATTAAAATTATACTCTCTTGAAAATCTAAGCATAGTTCAATTCATACGTCTATATGAAATAGGAATGACATGAAGAAAATTACTATTTTCCAAAAACTTCAAAATTTTCCCAGAACGATGTCTGAAAAGGTAAAGAGTAAATTGGTTAAAGGTATCGTAACCAACCAGAGCTATAGTTTTGGATTCAGCACTGAATTTATAGCTAAAAGAGTCGAAATGAATGTGTTAAGGAATGTAACTTTTGTAGTTGGACTAGGAGTAAACGTATTAGAATCATATACAGATAAGATACTACCGAGCCCGACCGGACCAGAAAAAGTCGGATCCAAAATATCAATTACGAGTACTATGTTGGGGTCAGGTCGGGCTCAAGTTTGTCTCTCACTAGCTTTGTCTTAATAAATATATATTTAAATATTATGCATACTAAAACGACGTATGAATATTGAAATAAGGAATATTTGTTATAAAATAAATAATTTGAATAAAATAGGCGACAGGGATATAGTCGGGCTTAGGCCGGTTCGGGGTTTAATACCCGTGGACCTGGGACGGGTAGGGTTGGATTTTTTAGGCCCGATCTTTCCTCTACAATCGTAGGAATCGGAGACAATGATTTATTCAAGATTCTGTTGTTAAAGTAAATATTACCAGTACATATATATTGATATTGTAACCTGAGTCGCTGTGATAATTTAAGATTGTAAGATGTCAAGTAAGAAGTAAATATATTTCTAGAGGAGTTAGAGTCAATGAGTTGGTGATGAATGAAAACCCCGGAGTCGGAGTCACCAGTAAATATATTTCTAGAGGAGTTGGAATTAATGAGTTGGTGATGAATGAAAACTCTGGAGTCGGAGTCACCAGTAAATATATTTCTAGAGGAGTTGGAGTTAATTAGTTGATGATGAATGAAAACTCCGGAGTCGGAGTCACCAGTAAATATATTTCTGGAAGAGTTGGAGTTAATGAGTTGGTGATGAATGAAAACTCCGGAGTCGTCGGAGTCACCAGTAAATATATTTCTAGAGGAGTTGGAGTTAATGAGTTGGTGATGAATGAAAACTCCGGAGTCGGAGTCACCAGTAAATATATTTCTAGAAAAATCAGATCATAACGTCTTCAAGGACAATAGATGTACAGTGGGAATACAAATCCGTAACTACCATACATTGAATTGAATTGATTTAATTCTTAAAATGTTTTTTAAAAAGGAAATATTTAGAGTAAAACCAGAGTCAGGAAAAACTATATTGACACTGGAGTCAGATTTAACGCGTCATTTACAAGTGGTCAGGGTAGCCCAGTAGCTTACGTGCTCTCCTCCTGACTTGTAGATCCAGTCCTTGATCGAGCTCGGTTCGACACCTACTTTGGTCCTCGACTTATTTTACAGGGAGGTTAAAACAAAATTCAACTAAGTCAACCCTTGGAGAGGGCGTTAAGCAGTTGGGCCCAAGTCTGTTTGATATCAGGTATTCGTTAAAAATCCTTAATTTAGGTAAATATACTTCAACTAGACAGAATCTAGGATTGCCAATGTAGAATATTTACTGATACTCAGTGGTAACGCAATGGGCCAATCTTTTGCCAATGTGCGTCCTTTCGCAGATCAACCACTATAATCTAACCTGCCTGTATAAGTGAAAGCCATGGTATCAGATTTACAGTCAACTATAAATTATTTCAACAAAAGTCCGAGTCTAAAAGTAATGTTATTCAAGAATGAAAGCAGTAAAGTGAAATCAGGCACAGAGGTAAATTTATTACTATAAGAGCAGGAGCTTGAGTCGCAATTTAAAAAGTGACATAAGATATGCAGACCGCATAACGTTAGATAAGTGAGAGCTTACTCTGCAACAGAGGTAAGCTTACCCCTGCAAAAAGCCCGATTCCGACCCAACCCAAAATTCGGGGCGGGTTGCTTTCGTTCGGGTCGGGTTGGGCCGACATAGGACATACCTATTAATATATTATGTATACCACAACGATGTATGGATTATTAAACTAAGGAATATTTTTTATAAAATAAATAATTTTGATAAAACAGGTAACAGAGATTTGCTTGGCCGGTGGATAATAAACTCCAACATGTATCCGACCCGGGTATATATTGGGTCGAGTTCGACTTTATTACCCGTTGGCTTCGGTAGGGTCAGGCTGGATTTTTAAGACCCGATTTTACCTCTACCCCGAACACACTCTTAATATCACAACTTATTTAAGACTATTATATAGAGATATTCAAAACACACTCCACTAAAGGTAATCTCATTATAAGTTTTAGAATATAGCGAAGCAAGAGCACGGACGGACTGTACATTTCTAAAGGCTTCAAATGGATTACAAGGGTTTCCGATTTTCAACAAATAACGCCTCTTCTGGGAATATAGGAAACATTACTCATTTTCTTCAATCGCAGAAAGGAATTACTAATAAAATTGTATGTATTGTAAACAATGAATTAGTATCATAAAAATTGACACAGTATTCACAAATAATGACTAATAAATACGATGAAAGGAGTTAAAAAAAAAAAAGAAAATGTATAGTGATAACAAAATTAAAAAAAATATTAATAAAATATGAGCTTTGTGATACCACACAGTGAATATTCTACACTGAAGTCCTAAATTTTGCCTAACTCCAGTATATTTCAAGTAAGGATCTTTAACGAATACCTGGGGATAACGGATTAAAACATAGAAAGTTCATAATTAATCATTCTTTACTTGTGCAATCTGTTATAGTGTGGTATTTAATCATGATGGGGAATTTCAAAAATTGAGTTTAAATCATTAGTTGTGCAATCCGTAATTGTGTGGTATTTACTCATTCTGAGGTAAAATGGATAAACAAAAAAAGTCTCCACACAAATGAAGTTTTATTCAACAATAACAACGCGTTTCAAACATTTTGTGTTCAAACTTGTGATGAACACAAAGTGTTCGAAACGCGTTGTTGTTGTTGAATAAAACTTCATTAGTGTGGAAACTTTTGTTTGTTTATCCATTTTACCTAAGAAAAAGAGTTTAATATCTTTTATCCCAGGGTCGACTTGCCCAGATTTGTTCCACCTCCCGAGTGAATAAATCGAGGGACAGTGTGGGTATTGAACCCTGGATCTACCAAACCAGAGGCGAGCACATTGCCACTGGGCTACCCTGGCCCCTGAGGCAGCAAGTAAGAATCCAGACAACTGCTACATACTATCCCTTTCACTGGTGCCAAACAGTAACACTTCATGTTCTTGAAGGTTGTATTTCAAAACATGATTTTATTACCCTGTGCTATTTTTTTTTATCAGTTATACGTGCGTATACCCGATACAAAAGACGTATATAATATGAAGGCAGGAGGCATCGCCCTGCCTTCCTGAGGGGCTCTTCGCGATGGTCGAAATATCGATGTGAGTTATGTCAGTGTCTTTCTGTGTGTTTCCTTCGTTTTGAATTTATTTTATTTAAAAAAGTCCTTTAAATGTTTCTTTTAATTGTGGTATATATATATATATATATATATATATATATATATATAAAAAGCTTTCACATAAACACGTGAAATAACAATCAATGATCAAACCACAATAAGAAATGGGAAAACAAGACTAAGATCTTTCAACCGTAACAAGCGGTCTTCGTCAGAGTCAAAAACCCAGTTGGGTTTTTGACTCTGACGAAGACCGCTTGTTACGGTTGAAAGATCTTAGTCTTGTTTTCCCATTTCTTATTGTGGTTTGATCATATATTATATATATATATATATATCACTTTAACACATAGAAAAGAACACAGAAAGACACTACAGAACTCACTTCGATATTTCGACATCCGTCGTCATCGGGAAGAAGTGCGAAGTACTCGCGTTGAGAAGCAAACTACTACTGGCCTCCAGAGTAACTCGTGGAACCACCGCAATGCTGCTCCCCAGCGGAGGAGAGGAAAAATAGAAATCCTTCCAATATTTATTTAGAAAACAAGATAAAAAATATATAAAAATTTTAATTTTATGGGGATGAAAAAGGTTTGTCCTTCTTTCAAAGGAGGCTGCTAGCTTTAATTCAAGTGATACGTGATAAATTTGAAAATGCACTGGCACATATAGGAAGTAAGGTGGTGTCAGAAAAGGAGTTTCGAAAGTTATGGAGTTTAAGACAAAGCATAGGCAACATACTTTAAAATTGATCGTGGTATTTGATATTTGTTTAGTTTGAGTAGACTTTCAAATCTATGGTTTTTGGCACCACTTTTTGATATGGTTAATAGTCGTTACATGTTTGATTCTACATAGGGAGTACTCATTTTTCTTCGTCTTCTAAAATTTACAGGAATGGTTATCCTTCTGCCTCGAGCGGGGTCATGCAGCCCTATCACAGGCTGCATCGACTTTATTTCCACAGGTTCATTGAACCAGAGGCTAAAAGGCCTCTGATCTTACCTGTAGCTGAGCAAGTTCAGTAGGACCATTGGTCCGGAGTTTGGTGAAACAAGTCGGTACTACGGGCGGCGAGGGCCCCTGGAGGGTTCACTCTCCAGCCCGCCTCAGAGGTCGGACTGTTAGTGGCTGTTGGTTCTCACCAAAGTTAGTTAGACTCTTGTGGTCGCTGTGTTAGAAGCAGTAACTTATCGTGCGAATGCCTGCTTAGCATACCGGGGAGCTAGAGACCCTAGTGGGAACAAGCCAGGAACTCAGCTGAACGGACAGGGCAACTGGTACTTGCTTTATAGACGCTTTGGCTTTTGACGGGATCTCAGAGTGGGGACGATTAGATACCACCCCTCTCGAGCCCTTTATTTTATCCATAGAGAAACCTTAAAAGCTCTCTCGCACTTTTTACACAGACCAAGGCGGCGTTTAGCCAACGACAGATTTGTAATATTATTATGAATTTCTAATTTGAAATTCACTAGAATAGGTGTTTAACGTAAACAATTTCACAGAAATAAACGGAAAAGAGTAAGGTCTTATGAGATTCAAGAAGAGATAAATACCTCAGAGGATAGAGATGACTAGTACTCATAATGCAGAGGACCGACTGCCGCCAAGCCTTGACGAACGTGACCTGAAAAAAAAAATAAAGTTAATTAGCAAACAGCCGTGTAGTAAACAAACAGCGATTAGTAGTAAATACAACATTATGAAAAGCCCTCTTCAAACTGTATAGAAGACTATGATATTGGGATCCAAACATGAAACGTTTGGAGTTTGAGTGAAAGTAGAAGTCAGATTGTCGTAATATATATAAATATACTCTGTCAAACCAGAATCTTGGTTTATTTGTCAAGCTATTAATATGACTTCTTGATGACGACGAAGGTCAAAATACTGAAATGAAACTTTGTCGACGTTTTTATATGTTTCTTATACTTGATTAAATATGCATCTATAAAAAGAAAACTCTTAGGAAACAGTATAATAATTCGTGTCGATATATCGACAAATTTTCGTCATCGTGAAGCGGTATGTAATCTGATTTAGAAGGGAAAACCACACACACACTCACGCACGTACACAAACACACTCATAACACTCTCCCACTCTCTTTCACTCTCGCTTTCTCAGACACACAAACACACACTCTCTCTCGTTCTTTCTCTGTCTCTCTCTCTCTCACTCTCTCTCAACTCTCTGCCTTTCTTACTACACTCACACACGCACACAAACACACACACTCTCTCTCGTTCTTTCTCTGTCTCTCTCTTCTTTCTCTCTCACTCTCTGCCTTTCTTACACAACACAAACTCTACGGCACACAACACTACTATAACTCTCTCGTTCTATTCTCAATCTCTCTCTCTCTCTCGTCTTCTCATCTCTCTCTCTACTCACTCTCTGCACTTCTTACAAACACTCACACAAACACACTCATAACACTCTCCCACTCTCTTTCACTTTCGCTTTCTCAGACACACAAACACACACTCTCTCTCGTTCTTTCTCTCGTCACTCTCTGCTTTCTTACACACACACACTCCGCACGACACAAACACACTCATACACTCTCCCACTCTCTTTCACTCTCGCTTTCTCAGACACACAAACACACACTCTCTCTCGTTCTTTCTCTTCTCTCTCTCTCTCACTCTCTGCCTTTCTTACACACACTCACACACCCCACACAACTCATCACACACTCTCCTCTTTCTCTGTCTCTCTCTTTCTTTCTCTCTCACTCTCTGCCTTTCTTACACACACACTCACGCACGCACACAAACACACTCATATACTCTCTCTCGTTCTTTCTCTCTCTCTCTCACTCTCTGCCTTTCTTACACAACACTCACACAAACACACTCATACACTCTCCCACTCTCTTTCACTTTCGCTTTCTCAGACACACAAACACACACACTCTCGTTCTTTCTCTCTCTCTCTTTCTTTCTCTCTCACTCTCTGCCTTTCTTAGACACACACTCACGCACGCACACAAACACACTCATACACTCTCCCACTCTCTTTCACTTCCGCTTTCTCAGACACACAAACATACACTCTCTCTCGTTCTTTCTCTCTCTCACTCTCTACCTTTCTCTCTCTCACACACACACACTGACTGTGCCCTCGATCACTAGATCCCTACCCGAAATATACTTGTTAGGCAAAATGTCAGACTCTCAATGTTAAATCAATTTGATAATACATTATACCACTGTTTTTTTAGCTATCAATAATAGATAATATATTTCTATTTTGATAATGAAAATACAAAGTTTTGAAACGTAGGACTGTAGGATTTAATTGTTTTAACCAGACCATGAAAAGTCCTCGAACATTGGTTGTGTAGTGTATCAAAATCATTATTAATCCTAAAATAAGTTTAGAATCACAATATTAGGACTGAATAATTTATGTCAAGGTTGAAAAATCATTTCCTCGTCAACCTTCAGATTGAATTGTAAAATGACTCGTAATGTAGATATATAAAATCAACATTACGATTGGATAACCATTCCTGTCAACTTTAGAAAACGAAGAAAAATTGTTATTCTCTATGTAGAATCAAACATATAATGTGACTTTTGATCATATCTAAAAACTGCTGCCTAAAATAACAAATCAGCCATGATTTCATAGCATGAATGTTCATTCAACAGGCCTATAAGCATGGATTTATAAAAAAAAAATACGATGTCCCCTCTTAAATCCATGTCAATTGTTAGCTCAAGATTTACACACTTTGATTTTGTTAACTTATACGTATGCCAAACATTATTTCTTTCATACGACATTAAACATACATTGTGTAACAACCCTTATTTGCTTCAGTAATAAAGGCTGACAAAAATAAACAAATTTCAAAATATACGAGATAAAATGAATGATGAAAACTCAGGTTAGGCAGGCAGCTGTCATAATGTTAAAGACAATGAGCAAGACTGGAGACAATGAGAATAGAAGAGGAAGAGACTGAGGCATAACTAATGGGGAAACAAAGCAGAGAAAATTACACAGCACAAAAATAAAAAAAATAAAAACCAACAATAATACATTGGTAATGTTACTAATAACTTTAACCTAAATAATAGTAGTAATGATTATTTAGTTATCAGTTTTTATTGTTTTTCAGAAAAATTTGTCTTTTATCAAAACACGTTTTCCTTATCAAACTGTTTTTCATGAAATGATATCAATGAATTATAAATTCTTATTATGATGTAAGCGACATATTTCTGAAACAAATATTTTCTTTCTGTTTTAATTAACTATCTAATAAGAATTAAGAGGCTCCCAATCTCCCGTTTTTCATCTTCCTCTATTCATTAGGTTTGAGTAGAAGTCCCACAAGGGAACATACAAAAGCTAAACATTGCCCCTTTGTGATACCGCACATTGAGCATTCTACATTACGAGTCCTAAATGTTTGCCCAACTTAAGTGTATTTAGATTAGGGGTTCCTTAACCAATACCTGATATATTTTGCAGGCTCAGGAGCGACGTCTTAACGTCCTCTCTGAGAGATGACGTACTGAGATCTATTCAACTCCCGCGTGAAAAAATCTATGGTCAGAGTGGGTATTGAACCCTGGACCTACCAGTCCAGAATCAAGCACACTGTCACTGGGCTAATCTGACACACATCTTCCTTCTTAACTACTTTTCTTCTTTCCTCTATTTATTTCTCTAAAATGATAGTTATCAGGGTATTCAGCCAGCCTTCTTTCCTATTCTACGTTAAAGTCTCCCAGCATGAAGATGAATATAGTCCAGAACAGTATAGTATAATACACACTGTTGTTAATTTCACTGAATGAACCAAACACATACATAGTATTCTTTTTAAGCAACTTTAAACAATGTGACTTGAAATTACTTTAGCTGCTTAATAAACCAATTGAATTAGATAAATATTCCAGCCATGTTTTTGGCGATCTTCATGATTTCTTCATTTGCTTCCAACACCCACACACGTACAGGTTGTCACCTTCAGTGTTGTCCTAAGGGCGCAAAGTATAATTTTTTTCTTACTTCATACTCCCTTTGGTAGAGAGTAAGCAAAATAACAGGGTAGATTCCACATTAAGAATCCTAAATTTCGTCTAATCAAGTTATATTAGAGTATGCATTTTTAATAAGAAAGTAAACTCATACAGGCTTGGGACCGACAACTGTACACACAATTTATCACATTCCACAATACAAATCAAAGGAACAGGACAGCGATTTGAACCTCCGATCCTACGAACCTAAGGTAAACACATCTCACCCAACCAGTACAAAGGTTACGGCAGCATTAATATCAAGTCATATTTGGCCTAAATCTACAGTACTAAACATAATATCTAAGTTTGTACTCTAAAGTTGGACTAAAATAAAAATTTGTACTTAAAAGAGCTCACTTTGGAAGAAACTAGGAATATATATCCGAGACCTCTGCACTCAGCAAAAGTGCTGGGTTTTTTGTAGGCACCGAAGCTAACTGGAGTGCTTTAGTACAGAAAGGGGGCACGAGCCAGGAGGGTGCCTGGCATTTTATTGAGGGAATAAAAATTAAAATAATAAAAAGTTACCAAAAAAACCTATTTTAGTTATCAAATCTATTTTGTAAGTTTTATCAAAAAAGAAATATTCTTGTTATTAATAAAAAGATTTCACATAAACACGTGAAATAACAATCAATGAACAAACACAATATGAAATAGGAAAACAAGACTAAGATCTTTCAACCGTAACAAGCGATCTTCGTTAGAGTCAGTTGGGTTTTTGACTCTGATGAAGACCGCTTGTGGTTTGATCATTGTATTGTGGTTGTATTGATCATGTATTGTGGTTTGGTCATTGATTGTTATTAATAATTGTAAATATTTTTTTTTGTAAAATAATATGACTAATTATTATTATTATTAATATTCATTACTCCCTGTTAAATATGTACTGATTCATCACAGTCCTTACGTTATAACCTTAACAAAAGACTTATGGTATGGAAAGGCAGCCAAACTTTAACGATGGATAAAGTCGTAAATCTACAGAAGGTAACTTAAGAACCTAAAAACTTCTAAGTTACGTCTACTTATATAACTGGAATGTAAATAAGGTGAAGGTTCATCAGTGAAAGTATACTCTCATATTACCAAGAAAGGACAACTCATTCATTGATGACGTAGCAGGAAGGAAGCGAGTGGAGTAGTGAAAACAAAACACTAACAATGATAGATGAGCTACAAATAAAACTTTACGTGTAAACGACTTCGTATAGCTACTGATATGATCGGTAAAATACCGGAAGTATTACTACTCGACAAAAGGAGTGAATAGTCAATTTATTGACTTTTAAATTAAATATCGAAAGATAAGCGGGACAAAAATATCCATATAGAAGGGATGAGTCAGCGATGTTTTGTTAAAGGCTGAGCACTGGTGCATGGGGGGGAGGTACTTATGAAGAACTATTTCAGACGTACTGTGAGGTCTCTTGCGTGACTTTCAGTAGACACGTCATCCACTTGCGTTCCGCTGTCTGAACTCGTCACGCACTCTAACTGCTGAGTAATCCAACATCGCACCAATTAATTCCCCTCCCTCCACCCAATTGCCAACAATATCTTTAAATACTAGAAGAGTTAAAAATGTTTTTTTTTTAAACTTCTCTTATAAAATTATAAGAAATACCAACTGTTCAACCATTATAAATCATCTAATTTGACACCGCATTGCCCTTCTAGTAGAGCAAACGAGTGTCTACTGTACTCTGAACCATATACTTATACCTATACTATGCGCCTGTATACCTAGTCGATTATAATGGATTAAGTAGACCATCTCATCAGGCACGTTTGTTCTCTCAAGTAATATAGTTGTTGATTTTCTGGATCTCGAGCGAACTTTTTTCGGTCTAACTTTAAAACTTGTTACACAAACTAAGATTTTACTGTCTGAAAAATTTTTTACATACGATTAAAACCATTATCCTAGGTAAATAAACACGCAGGAATGCCCTCGGTTAGGCTTTGTACACTCCATATCGGTATAACTCTAACCATCTCGCTGCTAAAACTGCACCTCATTTCACCCAATCGTATAAAGACGTGTCTGCCATTCTCTACTAATAACTAAATAGACTTTTGATACATGGAAGCTACATATCATTATTGCAGGATTGCAATTGTGAACAATTGAATATAACCAAGAGTTTCCACATTCGTTTTGTTCCCTCCTCTGACCATTTTTTTTTTTATTCATAAAAGCGATCCTCCAGCGGGTGATAACGTTAGCCGTTTACCGGCTTTTTGTTTGATCGGTGATTCTACAATGGGAGTACTAAATTTTAACTAACTCAAGTACATTTCAAGTAGGGATCTTTAACGAGTACCTGACAAATACAGGCTCGGGACCGACGGCTTTACGTCCTCATTCGTGCTTAGCATTGCGTTGCCTGTCCTCGCGAGGTCCATCTCGGGCACCTCCATGGTTTCAATGGAGGTAGCTAAAGGGCAACTTGTCAACAAGGTGGTCTGGCTTGACTAAGCTGTTATGGCACAAAATGCCGAGGAACGCGAAGATCAAAATAGGCTCAGAGGGACGACGTACTCAAATTTATTCATCTCCCACGTGAATAAATCGAGGGCCAGGTGAGGATCGAACCCCAGAATACAAGCCCAGAGGCGAGCACGTTAACTACTGAGCTAACCTGGTCGGCCCAATGGCCATAACATCATCGTTGTTTACCCGACTATCCTCTACAAGACTCAAGCAAAATACCAAGTGTATAATCAGACTGTACAAGGTGTCGAATGGAGCCATTCAAAGAACGCCAGACGCCGACTTAAGTTAAGAATTTAGCTCATGTCCATTCTGTATTCTATTTCGAAATCCAGGAGTGTTCCTCACGCAGAGGAGAACGTTGACTATTCAACGAGCATTCCTTTCATTATGTATGTCAGTGTTGTGCAAACAAACAAGACCTGCGAATTCAAATCAGTTGCAAAAAAAACCTTAACATGTCATTCAGAAAGGATATTATCTGCAATAGTTCTTTCTGAATGGAAATAACCATCAATACTTCAAATAAAGAAAAACAAATTACTCGCATCAATATATTCGTAAATTCAAGTAGAGGAAAAGCATTTATATATTGGGACTTCCGAGCTAGCAAGCAGTTATTGTGCGGTATTTACTCATGATTAGATAGGAAAAGAAACACTAACACATCCACACACAAAAGATTTAATCACACAAAGCATTTCAAACACTTAGTGTTCATCATCAGGTTACATCTGCGGAAATAAAGACCATGAACAGTTAGTTTTGAAGACGCTTTAGTGATTAAATCCTTTGTGTGGAAGACTTAGTGTTTCTTTTTCCTCTCTAATCATAATACTAGAATTTGTATATACTGTAAACAGTCAAACAGGGGGCGAGGTTAGCTGAGTGGTTAACGTACTCGCCTCTGGACTGGTAGTCAGGGGTTCGATCCCCACCTTGCCCATGATTTATTCACGCAGAAGGTTAATAAATCTGAGTACGTTCCTCGGAGAGGACGTTAAACCGTCGGCCCCGAGCCTGTACGATGTCAGGTACACGTTAAAGATCCTTACTCTAAATAAGCTTGAGTTAGGCAAAATATAGGACTCCGAATGTAGAATTAATCTTCATGGGTGATATTAAAAAAGGGTCAATGTTTAGTCTATATGTGTTGCCTTGTAGGACTGCCACTGCAACCTAAACTAATGTAATAGTTCGTCACAGAAGTATTGCAAACTAAGGAACGTAATAAAAACGAAACAGTCTCTCCAGTCACAACTAGCCGAATTTCCTCAACTTCGACGTAAAAGGATTTGACCACTTGAGTTGAGTTGCTCAAACTTTCGTTTTACTACCCTTTTTAATGCTTCATTACTTTCCTACAAATTTACAGATCAATATCATCAGCCTTATTCCATTTGACACACGAAATACAAATATATAAAAATCGTTGATTGAATAAAATAGTTTTTTCTTTCGAGAAACACAATTTTCTGCTTACCATGAATTGTTATTCTCCTTTATTTTTTTATCCTAATATATAAATCTTAGACAATTGGAACTGACCTAGAAATTCTATCAACTTCAGTAAACTGGACTTTCAAATTTTCAAATTGAAACATTTGTAAATATATTTAGTTTAATAAATTTCATAATTTGTTATAGAATAAAATCTTCCCGTCAATATATTGCCACACCTATCAAAACAAGTTATATTAATAGTAATACCATTAATCATTCACATAAAAATCATATTCACTCGTTAAATCACCTCTTTGATATATACCCCAGTATATCCAGGGTAGCCCAGTGGCTTGCATACTCACCTCTGGAATAAGAATAATAGAATAACTAAGATTAGTTACTTAAATTGATGTTTTACTTATTTATGTCATAAAATAAATGATTTTTTTTTTATTTTTAAATGATTTTTATTTTGCTAAATATACTTACTGTTTATATATCTTGAATCATGTTAAGAATACTATATCAAAAGCTTGGGCCATATAATAATCTGTTTCCTTGCCTTAATAAGAAGAAACAACAATTAAAATTATCCCTGCAATCATGTTCTGCGAATTTCAATAACTGTTGCTATAATTTCTGAGTGATACAAAGGGTCACGGGTAGTCTAGTTGCCAAATAAACGCTAATATTGAAGAAATATACATAAATACGTTCTATATTTCTATAAGAGGAAAGATTCTCGAATGGAGATAGGGCAGTGACCGAAGACTAACCAGTCTGACTATCTTTGTCTTATTTTTATTATAATTTTTATGCGAAGTGCTATGGGCCGTTCCATTTGCTTATTTTAAAATAAAAAAATTCTTAATAAAACATTTATTGTTATCTACCCTATGTCATTACATATGATAAAAATTCCAAAATTAATATAATTTTGCATTAATAAAAATAGGATATAAGATTAAAAATAATAATTATTAAGTTGTCGGATTTTTTACCTTCATCTTACTAAAAACTCACACTTCAATATAAGTAGCTTATTGAAGTGTGATGTAATAAGTAGCGTATTACATGAATTAAAATACGAAAAAAAGTAAAACACAGAGTAAAGAAACACACAGATTAACTTTTCAAAGAGTATGTCTTCAAGAGAGAAAGAGAGATCAATACGCCAGAGATGCAACGGAAGGAAACTCCAACATCTACAACATGCTTGTTCTTACTCCTTTAGGAAACGGATTTTCCAATTATTACAGTTTGTGTGTGTGCTTTTTTAATCTGTTAGTTTTCTTCGTATTTTAACTTGTAGTGTTCACATTGGATAATTTTTGCAAATTTAAAGTAAATAAATCATTAGATGTAAACGTCTGTTTAAAATTCGAATGACAACCAATGATTAATTGAATTATTATTTCAAGGCATCAATTGCATAATATAAAATGTTAGCTTGCAGTGGCAGTCCCACCAGAGAACACACAGGCTGAACATTGGTCCTTTGTGATACCACACAACGAATATTATACTTTTGTAGTCCTACATTTTGACTAAACCAAGTGTTTTTAGGGTAGAGATCATTAACGAGTATCTGATATCGTAAGCTTGGTTAAGTACCCACTACTTAACTACCCACGGGCCGGACTTTATTATCCGTGGGCCTGGGTCGGGTGAGGCTATAATACCCGAGGGTCTGGGTTGGGTTGGGCTATAATACCCAAGGGTCTGGGTCGGGTGAGGCTATACTACCCGAGGGACTGGGTTGGGTCGGGTTATAATACACGCAGGCCTTGGTCGGGTGAGGCTATAATACCCGAGGGTCTGGGTCGGGTCGGGCTAGGCCATGGTCGGGTGAGGATATAATACACGCGGGCTTGGGTCGTGCGAGGCTAATCTACCCGAGGGTCTGGGTCGGGTCGGGCTATAATACACGGAGACCTTAGTCGGGTGAGGCTATAATACCCGAGGGTCTGGGTCGGGTCAGGCTATAATACACGCGGGCCTGGGTCGTGTGAGGCTATACTCCCCGAGGGTCTGGGTCGGGTCGGGCTATAATACACGCAGACCTTAGTCGGGTGAGGCTATAATACCCGAGGGTCTGGGTCGGGTCAGGCTATAATACACGAGGGTCTGGGTCGTGTGAGGCTATACTCCCCGAGGGTCTGGGTCGGGTCGGGCTATAATATACGCGGGCCTGGGTCGTGTGAGGCTAATCTACCCGAGGGTCTGGGTCGGGTCGGACTATAATAAACGCGGGCCTGGGTCGTGTGAGGCTAATCTACTCGAGGGTCTGGGTCGGGTCGGGCTATATAACACGCGGGCCTTGGTCGGGTGAGGCTATAATACCCGAGGGTCTGGGTCGGGTCGGGCTATAATACACGCGGGCCTGGGTCGCGTGAGGCTATACTACCCGAGGGTCTGGGTCGGGTCGGGCTATAATACCCGCGGGCCTGGGTCGGGTCGGGTTGGATTATTTAGGCCCGAACTTACCTGTAGTGTTATATTTTGTTATATCTTAATATCGTGCTCAAGGAGTTTCTTTCCCTCACCCCTCCCTCCGACACTTAAAATATTTTAAACACCCTTTTGACATTAATGGATTTGAACAAGCAAACATATTTAACAGTAAAAAAGTGACTAATTTAATTCTGTATTACGAAAAAAGTATTTTCATCTATTCTGATAGAATATATGGGACATATATGGGATGGTAATGAAATGTATTTCTAACATGAGAATTGCAGTTCTCCAGGTCAGACGCTTGGTTTGCCATAAACTAGGGCAGAACTGTTGATTAACTGAACAATAAGTCTCTGATGAGTACAGCAACTTTGTTTTAGTTGCAGGAGTTACATATTCTAAATGTTAAAGCACAACACTTTAGTTATCAGCAAACTAATACAATTAGCAATATACTTCAACAACATGCCCCAACGCTAAACAATCTATTTCAAGTTTAAATTTATTATTACTTACTAAACTTGCATGATATGTAGGGAGCCAGGGTAGCTGAGTGACATGCATGCTCGTCTCAGGACTGGTAGATACCTGGTTCGATTATCACCTTCATTTATTCGTAAGGAAGGTGAAAAAAATCCAAACACATTTTCACTGACCCTGTATAACAACAGAAACTCGTTAAAGGTCGCTTCTCTAAAAACACTTGACTTTTGGCCAAAATTTAGTACTCTTAATGCAGAATCAATCATCTTTGTGTGATATCACGAAGGGCCTATGTGTGTTCCCTTGTGAGACTCTCACGGCAACCTAAAGGGTTGTCTACGACTACTTCTTCAACCTAACCTAACCTAAACATCTGGTTCTAAAAAGTATAAAACCACAAGGAAAAATTAAAACAAAAAAAATGCTTTGAGGCTATATCTCCATATCTGGTCTTGTTGGGGTTGAAAGTTGAGATGGAATTCGGGTGGGAATACCGGCTTTCGCGAGTATGACGTATATTTTGAGCTACAAAAAACAATACAATATACTTTTTTTAAAAATATTTTAACATTTAATATTTCAAGATCGCATAAAGATCTTCCAAATTTAGAACGAAAACACTAAAAAAATAACTAACACAAATAAAATCACATAAATATTTTTTAAAAGTAATTTTTTTTTCCCAAGACACTCGGAGCCGCAGGTTTCCGACCCCCTGATCTAAACTATACTCACAGATTGATAATCATCAAACAACGTGCAAATTTCTTTCATTAAATTTAATAATTTTATTAATAATAACTTACAATAAGTGTCACTAATGGTCAAGTTATCACTAAGTGGTTCTAGTTGCTTTGTATAAATTTAGTGGAAGATTTTTAATTTACTAAGCTCAAAACAATTCAAATTCAAAACAGGTTTTTGAGGATAAGGTGCAAAAATTAATCACTTTAGATTACAAGTCGACGTTTCGCTGAAATTTGTTAAGCATTCTCAAGGTTTTTTTTTTAAAAGAACTATTAACGCATTTTCTTTCAAAAAAGCTGTGAGAATGTTGAACAATTATCTGCAAAACATCGACTTGTAATCTGAAGTAATCAATTTTTTGACCTATTCCAAAAAAAAAGAATGTTGTATTTGAACAATCAGTGGTCATTAAGCTATATCTATCATAAGAATTGAATCAATTATAATATAACCTGTTACAGTTCACAGGCATTCAACAGAAACACATCTTGCAAGTGTTCACCGATTGTTCACGCCAATTAATTATAATCAGTAAAATATAGTACTGTACTAATATTAAAGAAAACAAACGAATTAATTGGACCACTCAAAATTCTTTATTTGTTGGCAATAATATACTTCAAATATTTTTTTATGACATTTTTCTTATAATAGTTAGCATCTGTGTATATAAAATACAAAGTTTGTCTTTCTGCCAGCTATAGAAATAATACTGGGGACATTCAGATACAAAGAAACATATGGATCTTATATAACTTTATTCGTGGGAACTAACTGCGGTATTTTGATTTTGATCAGGGTCCTATGTTTCTAAAATGGGGGTCCTAGAAGCAAAGCTTCCACTAACACCTTTCTATTTCCATTCCTGGAAGAAGTTTTTTTTCCACTTCAACTACAAAAATAATTGTTATAAGAAGCGATTTTAAATTATTATTTTTTTACAATTAACGGGGATGTATACAGGGAATGAGTGGTCACCCGTTGGTGCCACTCCATAACATGGTTAGCCTCACAGCTGGTTTAACTTAGAAGGTCTCGTGGCCATTTTCTTTTTAAGCGCCTATGGGGGTTTGAGGGTATTACAGGTGAGTAAAGGGTTTGAGCGAGTGGATTGGGGTGGGTTTGTAATCTGTTGTGGAATAATTTGTAAGTTCTGGACAGATGGGACTTTGAGGTCTTGGTGTATTATTTTGTTGGGGACGTAAAAAGGTTAAGTTTGAGAGTTTTCTGATAATTTTTGACTGTAGGGATTGCAACGGTTGTATGTTGGGTGGTTTGGTGGAACCCCAGATGGAAGAAGTTAAAAAATATTTTATAACTGAAACTTATTCAAATTTCCCCGAGAAAGTTAATGCCATAATTTTGATTTTAATCTACTTTCCTATACCGTCGTTTTAATGTTGAATAAAAAAATGTGCGCAATTTATAAACAGTTTAATAATATATTTTTGTTTTGCGTAATCTATAATTTACATTCTGTACTCATTTCCTTTATCTGAAAAAAACTTAAGTCAACGGAACTATAGAACATTAAAATTGTTTTCGTTACATGTAATTTATTATTATAGTTGGAATTAAATTGTTTCCCGGGCAACACCGGATAGATCAGCTAGTATTATATAAAAACACAATAGTTTATTGGTTTTCTCCTATCGTTCAATCCAGTTCATTTTCTATGTGTAGTTTTCTGAGCTTTAGTTTGCGGTTAGATAATTAACTTACTTGCCTTTAGTACTGAAGACTGAAAATCTGAATTCTTTAAATAATAATATATTTTTCAAAAAATATATGAAAAACCTCTCCTCTCACAGAGGACTTAAACCTCTCTGCCCCCAGATCTCCAACATGTTAGGTATTCCTTAAAGATCTCTAAAATAATAAACATAGAAGTCTTAAACCACAGTAAGACATAACAAAAAAATTCTAACAACTTTCAAATTAAACAAGTAGTCTTTGGTTGTTTTATTTCTTAAAAAAATAAAATCAATATATACTTTAAATTAAATACTCGAAATATCATGAATTAATAATAGATAAAAGTATATTCTAAACTAATTTCTTTTACTTAGACAGTAATTAGAAATTTATTTTACTAAAATATAATAAATAAAAGATCATAAATTTCTACTAAAATAAATTAGAAAGTATACTCAAATTTCTTTTACAGTTTACAGAGACAACAGACTTTCAGTATCTTGTTTCATTTGAAAGATATTAGTTTTTTTCTGATATCTTAATGTGGTTTTTGTAATTCACGTTTTTTGTGAAATCTTTTTAATAATAATAAACATAGGTTAGTAAACATATGTTTAATATAATTATAATTAAATATAACACAGGTTATATTTAAGAATTCTAGTAAAGGGCTATCCACTTCTGCACCAGTGCTTAGCTAGGACGCGTATATAAATGTTTGCAGAGATTATGTTGACAAATAATCTAGGATTCTTGATGAAATGGGTACCAAATAACAAATGAGTCACACTTTCCACACCTAGAACAACACTACAACAGGTGAAAACCCATCAGTGTAGTTGTTTAAAACAGACAAAGCAAATAGTAATAGGTTACAGTTGTAAAAACATCTCCAAATGTTTTGTGAACATTAATACACATACAGCTTCTTTGGGCTGTTAAAATAAATTACAAATGGGTTACTAAAGACATAAATTAAAAAGATCAAGGGACCAAGAAATATTATCAACAGGCAAACCAAATAAAACACAACAGACATTATATACTGACCCCCATAATCACATTAGTAATGTAATTAAGAAACAGTAGATCCGTGAACTGGAACTGCTAAGTACAACGTATACTACAGTGCATGGAAAGGTTCGTTAGTCGTTGGTTGGAGTTACCTAAGAAATAAAAGTAAAATCAGTAAACATTTGAACATGTCTGATATCTATATTGTAGGCTGGATTTCAATTCAACCACAAGTTGATAACCATTGAGTCAATAATGTTTAAAAACAGCTTTCAAGTATATTCTGTCATCTTTTGGAAGATCACTGATTTGGCTCTTGAAATTTCTCACTATCCAAATCCCTCATAAAGACTTCTAGTTTCTTTTTAAAAAGCCTTTAGATAATCAAACATAAAACATCAAACGTCTTACCAGAGCCCTGGAATTTAAAATTAAAGCCATTTAAATGTTCACAAAAATTTGAGTCAAACAATTGTTAGTAACAAACATATTAGTAATTAAAAAAAAAAACAATCAAACTAGATTGTTCATTCAACGAATTGTTTCAGAACCAAACCTCCGCTAAGCTATCAAATATTGTTGTACATTTTCAGTTCTTTATATACAGATTCTGGCACATTCATTATAATTTGAAATTGTCTTTTATTCAAAGCCTGATCAGAAATGTAATTAAACAACTTTGGGAACGTTTTGTATCACTTTTTGAAGTTTCTTCAGACCAGTTTTTGCATACAAAGCCTCTTCATGTATGATACAATGAAAAACTATCAGTGAATGTCAAACTTCTTTTAAAAATAGATTTACAAAATCTGCCTTCTCATCAGACAAGCTAAAGGCACCATCAATAGTGATGTATATGAAACACAATAGTGAGTTCTTGTGAAAATCTTTTATGTGCGTTGTTTCTATGGGTTTAGTTTATCCAGTTTATAGAATCGTTTTATGTAATTGCTAATTAACAAAATAGTAATATTTAACACTAAACTAATTAAGTAAACTTTAAAAATACAAAAATAAGTTTAAAAGGAATCTGTACTTACTATTTGAAGTATTATTTAAAGAATTAACTGGTTAACACAAAAAGAGACGCCATCCATTAAACTAGGAGTGAAAAAAGGCGCCTTTTTTAGGATGACCAAGGTTTAGATTCTCTCTAATCAATGCCATCTAAATTACTTCATTTTAAAATAGTCCCCTTCTTTTAATTTTTCTTATATAAACAATAATTTAATATAAAAAGAAATATTATGAAACTATTTCTTTACAAATAAGAGATCTTAATATATTCTTTAAAGTAATTATCCCAAATGTTATAAATTAATAAAAGTAAACTCCAAATCTATTTCTTTTAAAAGCTGTCTGAATATTCATGTTCACTGAAAGTCTAGTGAAGTCTATTTATCTTTTACAATGGTTGAATAATCAGTATAACAGTAAAACCAATTGATATTTACAAAAGAATTATCAATATATTATCTGTTAAATGTTTTATGATAGGAATACAGTTAATTATCAAATTACTAAGGGAATTCATTTATTATGAGTCTATGGTATTTTGTAATGCAAAATTATTTATTTATCTGAGATGCACCTACACTTTAGGTACTCATCTGACAAATAAAAAGTCGGTGTTGAGAAAAATCATTAAATGGAGGAATATGAGAGGTCTTTGACTGCCAGAAATAAGCTGCTAACTACCCACTTCTGCACTAGTGCTTAGCTGAGACGAGTATATAAATGTTTGCAGAGATTATGTTGACAAATAATAAAAATTTCACAAAATCAACATCAAATTTGTCCTTTTAATTATTAAATGTCGCTTGTGCATGAAACATATAATTGCATGAAGCTTCAAAATATATGTGCACATCTCCAAAACCCAAAGTGAAGTTTGATATTATACAAACAGACGTTGCAAGTTCATTATAAGAGATGTTTACAACCAGGGCTATTCATGGTCCATGATCATGAAAACATTAACACTTGTTGTCTGAATAATACTGCCACATACATGAAACATTCATACAAATATAGGAACATATTGCACTAACATCTTTATGGACAAGTATGAAACTTGAGAATATCGGTTTTGAAGGAGTAGATTTTAACATTAAATCCAGATAGACGTAAAATAAGTTAATAACTTTCTTTCATTAAAAGTTAAGTTCTTATAGCATGTTATAATATAGAGAGTTACCTCAAAAAAATAATTTTAACAATTTAATTAAGACATTTTCAAAGAATGCTCAATTAAAATTAGTTTCATTTGAAAGTACTTCAAAGTAACAATAAACAAATTTAAATCATTAGTTGTGTAATCCGTAATTGTGTGGTATTTACTCATTCTGAGGTAAAATGGATAAACCAACAAAAGTCTCCACACAAATGAAGTTTTATTCAACGCATTTCGAACACTTTGTGTTCATCATCAGGAAGACACCAAGTCTTAGTTTATCCAGTTTATGGAATCGTTTTATGTAATTGCTAATTATCAAAATAGTAATATTTAATACTAAACTAATTAAGTAAACTTTAAAAATACAAAAATAAGTTTAAAAGGAATCTGTACTTACTATTTGAAGTATTATTTAAAGAATTAACTGGTTAACACAAAAAGAGACGGAAGACACCAAGTCTTCCTGATGATGAACACAAAGTGTTCGAAATGCGTTGAATAAAACTTCATTTGTGTGGAGACTTTTGTTGGTTTATCCATTTTACCTCAGAAACAAATTTAAGTTTAAGATACCTTCCAATCAAATTTGTATCGAAAAAAATTATTTTCAGTGAAAAAATGCTTCATTAAAAAGTAATTTGGCAACAAAAAAAATGGTATTTTAGCATAGTACTATCTACTACCATATTAAATTACATTACTAATTCGTATCACAGGACAAACAATAGACATCCTTAAGCAATATTTTTTTAGAAAAATAAAAAACAAAATCACATATCACACGATTATCCCAGCAGACTGATGCAATTTTATCGACCGAAGTAAGCTTCATTCGTTGAAATTTAACTATTAGAGAATTAATTGTAAATTTGTCAGACGAAAATTCTGAGCAACATTTCAAAAAATGCTCAGGTCAATACTCGAAACATCAGGCAATCTAAGAACTTTTCTAATACATAATCCAGTTTCACTTTCACCCGAAACAAATTAAATATCTCCAACGGTAACAAGTTGTGTTGGCATAAAAAGGATAAAGTTACTTGAAACCCGTTTTATCGTAAAATTTTGCAATCACGTAAACAAAATATCACTGGAAGTGATACATTATTTCAATCTAAGGTTTATAAAAAAAACCCCTGATAACAAGGTATCAAGGAAATACTGCCTTAAAAAACTAGAGGGGATTACTTTCCAGTAAAATATAGGAAACACATCAATTAAAGTACAGGTCAAACTTCAATGTAAATAACATTCAATTGAGAAGACAATGTTCAAAGCCGGGTCTGAGCATAAACAAATAGGCTTACCAACAAATATTATTTACAATAAATAAGATAGCATAGCATATACTAACAAAACAATACTCACCTATAATCAACATTAATTACACAAAACAAAATAAAACACAACTACTCTCGTTATCCTTTAAATTCATTACACAATCTAAAACTAGCAAACAAACTAATTCAAGCAGTCAGTTAAACTAGCAGGTTATCAACCGAACAATAAATAACCTATAACACTCCTCAAACAATTAAATTAACAATGTAATTATTTTTTTATATATATATTATCTGCTCTATTTATAATAACACATTATGTAGTTATATACCATGTAATGGAAATTATATTTTAGAATGCATTTTTAAAAACTAAAAATAGTAAATTTTATTACATAAGTAACATTAATTATGCATGCCAGAAAGTTTAAAAAAATTAATCACTACTAAATATCATATTATGATAGATTGATCTCAGTTATAGTGTATCTTAGATTACGGTAAAACTGTTTTGATTCCTTTCAAATGTATTGTGATAACAGCAGATCTGTCTTGACCATTGATAAAGTTCTGGGTTAAACGTTATCTGAGTTTAAATTATAATACGATAAAATGTTTTGCCCTTAAGTATAATTTAATAATTTTGGATAGTTGTTACAGTCATATTGCAAATAAATATTTCTTCTGGTAAGTATCTTTCTTTTATAAAGAAATCTTAAGTGTGTAAGCAGTAAACATTCCATTATAACGTATAATTGTGTTTACTCCTCTTAATTTTATTAAATTAAGTATAAGTGATTGATATATTACAGTGTGTGCGCTAGAAATTTTAGTTTGTTTATCTAGTTCGCTTTTAGAGGTTATGAGTCTACGTTTTATTTTAATAACAATCGTCTACTCCTAACATTACGAATTAGTGAGAAAAATATTTCACAGAAGTTAATATTTTAGAAAGTTACGATTTATCAATACTTCGCTGTTTATTTAAAATCCTTCAAGAGTATGTTTGTGCTTGCGCAGTGTGTGATTCTCTTAATAGAATTAAGTATTAAATATCAAATATATTATTAGCTTTTCAGTAACCTATAAAATAAAAGCATATATTATACCTTTGTTATATGTAACTTCTGAAGGTTGGTTATTGTATTTCTCAAAGTTATCTCATACTTTTTATAAGTTGTTGACAAAGTTTACGATTTAAATATCTATTTTGTCCTTAAGAATCATTTGTTTGATTTCTCAAATGCGACACATTTTCTCTTAACATTTTACAATTCTTCTTATTGTACGAAACAATCCTTATCAAAGTGACTGCACTTCATACATTTAAAATAACTCTTATTTTATATAATTTATGTAACATAAAAAATACATACAATGTAAGTTTTTATAACTTAAATTATTGCATTCGTTAAGGAAGTTTTGCAATACTTTTTTTAGCGAACAGTATTCTACCAAAGAATTGAGGTATTCAAAATTGATTTTCAGAAATGTAGATATAAACTTGGAACTGCGTAATTCTCAAAGGTCAGTTTTAATGAATTCAGTTGTATAGCTTCACATTATTATGATTGATTTGATAAATGTTTGTACCATGTTTTATTATTCTTATGAAATAATTATGTTTCGCTTTCTTTTCTTAGGTGTATATGGATTCCCAAAAAAGTTTGTTATTGGGATGTTACTTTTTTTATTTATGCTTCTATATGAATTCAAAGTTAAAGGAAAATACATTAGTCTAGATGCAGTTATTAATGTACTTTTGTTGTACTTACTTTTTTTTCATCAAATTTCTAATGTCTTAATGGTTGCTTTGTTGGTTCTTATTTCTCTGTAATGGTTTTCTATATTTTATTTAATCTTTGCAATAGATTATTTAGTTGATTGGTAAGTGAAATATATGTGTTTATCTTATTTGTAACATATGATAGTTTACTTACAGGTAATTCTTCTTAAATCCATTTGTCTGTTGATCATCTTTCCTTTGATGTTTCATCACATTGATTTGTGTTTTTGCTTTTTATATTAAAAGAAGTAGCACTTTTCACTGAAATTACTAGGTTTAATTCAATTTTAACTATTTTTGCTGACATCTTCATATATTGAGTTAGTTTATTAAGTTTTTGGCACCACAGTTTAATGAGGAGTCTATAAATTTACCAACATCTTTTGAAGTAGCTTATTGCTATGATCAGAATGTTATTATTTACTCTCATAACTAGTGAGTATGTTGAATGAAAATATAATAATATATAACTTGAAAAGGCAATTTAAAACAGTTATATTAAAAGTAGCAAAAAGCGCGTACTGGAATTCACTTGCATCTGCAGTGCTTACAAGTAATCATACAGTGTTGATAGAAACGTGAACTATTCATTAAACAAAATCACTAAATTAATTCAAAGAATCGTATTGACGAGGCTGATTCTGAATTTCATATTTTATTTTTTTATTAATAAGATATATCATAATAAAATACTGCACTTCTTTTTTTTTCTTTTGAATGAAAAGTATTTGAGGTTGATCATTTCGATAGGTTGTTTAACTACGGTTTCTAAAATTCCATTCAGATGACAGACAAAATGAATGTATATAACTTATTTCAAATGAGCGTAATCATTTTATTTTTTTTTTCTTTTAGTGCATGTCACCTAATGACTATGAAAATATCTCAACATTCATTCATTCATTTTCAAGAATAAAGGAGGTTGTAAGAAATTTAGTACTATCGTTACCAAAAAAAAAACAATTAGTCGATTATCGTTTTTAAAGATTTCACACAGCCAAACAGAAACAAAGTCAATAAAAATATTACAGAAAAAGTAGACATATATCCTAAAATATACACTTTGATATTTCTTTTTTTAGATCGATTCATTGTGGTGAAGTTTACAAGTTTTTAGAAGGATATATAACATGCTTTTAAATTCTCTTTATTAACAACTTGTGTCTTTTTAAAAAAATATCTAGTTCACAACATTTGTATTATTTTAACAAGTAACATATTAGCAATTGTCCATTGTACAATTGATCTGTATAAAAACATCTAGTATTTACATGATTTGCTTTAAATCTATGTATTTTAAACAGCATTTGTTTTAGTGAACACAATTTTTTTCATTACCTTTTTTTTTTAGTTTTGATAGTTTCCACACCCAAGGTTGAAAGCACACTTTTTTTTTGTTAGTAATATTTTTCTTGCAAATATGCAAAACATGTCCTTTTACCATTGCAAAAACTGATACTTTTAAATAAGTATTTAATCAGATATTTGTCGTAATAGTAAAATTTTGGGAAATTAATAAAATATAAAACTTGATAGCAAGTAACATATATATACATTATTTAATAATGAATATAATACACCTTTTAAAATGGAAGTTTTTTTTTTGTTTGTTTTGTTTTGTTTTTTTTTTTAGAAAAAGAAAAAAAAATAAAAGTTATCCCTCATCCACAAGCAGTTAAATCATATTTGGTCTTGTAGTGTTATATTGATATTGAATAAGTGGTTGTGTGGTTTACTGGTTAAGGCAGACAGTGCGTACAAGGGCCTCGGTGACGCTGTAGGGGTCACAGTTAGACGAGGGTCGTCTGTCCTCCAGGTAGCCTTTCTTCTCTTCTGCCACTGAGCGTGGAATCCTTACACTGGCTCCTCTGTTCGCCACTCCTAAAAATTTAATAGAGTTACTAGTACAAGCATCGTTGTCATATCTTTATATTTCTGTACTTTTAATCCATTTATATATACATATATCAATGATAAAACCATAATATTAAATGTGAAAACAAGACTAAGATCTTACAAACCATAACAAGCGGTCTTCGTCAGAGTCAAAAACACAACTTTGGGGTTGGGTTTTTGACTCTGACGAAGACCGCTTGTTACGGTTGAAAGATCTTAGTCTTGTTTTCCCATTTCATATTGTGGTTCGATCATTCTTTGTTATTCCACGTGTTTATGTGAAATATATATATATATATAAAATTATCGTCCAAACCACAATAAGAAATGAGAAAAAAAGATTAAGATGCCAGTTGTGATTTGACTCTGACGTTAATACGAAGGCCAATTCATATATAGATTTATGAATATAAATGATGTAAATATATATATATATTTACTGACTGATATATAGAACTGACCGAGTCAAATTCTATATAAGCAGATCAAGACTCCTTCAATTTTAGGAAGATTAAATTCAGACAGGGATGCCAGCAATCCTGAAGACTTCGATCAGCCAGGTTAACTTGTTATTATATTTTTTGTGTTTGTTCATTTAGCTCTCTGATGATGTTGTAACGAAAGGTATTAGAGCATTTTAAATATTGATATTGGATATATATTTAAAAATAAATATATATACCACAATGTATATTTGTTTATTGTGGTATTTAATTCATATATTACATCAAGAGTTATTGTTGATTAAAATATATATATATAAAATAAATTCAAAACGAAGGAAACACACATAAAGACACAGACATAACTCACATCGATTTTCGACCATCGTCGTCATCAGGAGGTGTGAAGAGCGAAGAGTCCCGCAGGAAAGCAAGGCGGTGACTCATCGCTCCTGCGGGACTCTTCGCTCTTCACACCTCCTGATGACGACGATGGTCGAAATATCGATGTGAGTTATGTCTGTGTCTTTCTGTGTGTTTCCTTCGTTTTGAATTTATTTTATATATATATATATACAATTGGAATGATGTATCGACCACCTGTCTAATAGTATAGGACTAAAAGAAATCAGGATTCGGGCAGTCTTCCAGATTCAAACTCTCAAATACCGAAGTTTCTATTTTTAAAGTTCTTTGACGCTGAATATCAGTCAAACTGTTAGTATTTCAAAATGCTTTATTTATGGAATAATTTAAAATTATATTGAGTTTCCAAGCGTATACCTGCAGAGAAGTCATGAATGGAGGATGTTTCATGTTTGCCTGTCAGTCTTCTCTCGTTGTCCTTGCCTCCTCTGGGGTCATAGGCCTTGATATGTCTCAAGTGTTGTTTCGACAGTTTGTCTATCGCCTCCTCAATGACACTATCGAAATTCACACCAATTATTTATATATATATATATATATATATATATATATATCTAACGAAAAGAGAAAAATCATCATTTGTTTTCTTGACCCAATATTCATATGGCATAACTTTTCATTCTTTCTTTTTTTTTTCTGTTGAGGGTTAAGGTCTTATGATTGAAACTAATTCTCTCGCCGACGTTTCGACATATATTTATGTCATATTTAGGACTACATTTCATTATAAATAGTGCTAATTGTAAAAAAAAACTTGTTATAGTCCTGAAGATGACATAAATATTTGTCGAAACGTTGGTGAGAAAAGTAGTTTCAATCATAAGACCTCAACCCAAAAGAAAAAAATTTAATGAAAAGAGAAAATATAAACAGATATCTATATACAAATATTTATTTAAATAAAATAAATTCAAAACGAAGGAAACACACAGACACAGACATAACTCACATCGATATTTCGACCATCGTCGTCATCAGGAGGTGTGAAGAGCGAAGAGAGAAGAAGGAGGTGTCATCACACCTCCTGATGACGACGATGGTCGAAATATCGATGTGAGTTATGTCTGTGTCTGTGTGTTTCCTTCGTTTTGAATTTATTTTATTTAAAAAAAGTCCGCAGTACCGTTTCTTTTAATTGTAAATATTTATTTATTTATTTATATATTTGGATATATATAAAAACGTTCAAACCACAATAAAAAAATGAGAAAAAAAGACTAAGATCTTTCAAGTGTAACAAACATTCTTAGTCAGAATCATATCTCAGCCCAACTCAGTAGGGATTTGACTCTGACGAAGTCCGCTTGTTACGGTTGAAAGATCTTAGTCTTTTTTCTCATTTCTTATTGTGGTTTGAACTTTGATTGTTATTTCACATGTTTATTGTGAAATATATATATGCACACATGGCATTTTGTGATAAATAATGAGAAAGGGGAGTATTGAACATATCTGTCACAGGATAAATGTTATAAAAAAAAAGCATCTGTCACAGGACAAATGTTATAAAAAAAAAGCAATTGGAGTACTTACTATTCTTTAATGAAATCATGTTTACTAACTTTTGGAGTGCAAGTCGTTTGCAATGGATCAAACATAAATTTTAAGAAGTAATTTTTTTTTTATTATAATATGTATATATATATTTAAAAGTTGGTATTACTTGTTCATTTAAACATATATTGTTATATAACGCCCCATATTTGGCTTGTATCTGTCTTCCTTTAGAAATATTAGAATGTACGACCCAGCAGTTCGTGAACAAAGTTTTATTTTAGAGTACACGAAGAAATTCTTAGAATACGAAGGCAAGAAAAATTAAGAAAAGTCAGAACAAATATATATATATACATTTCACGATGAATCACAAACACAGAAAACCAAGTGCGCTTGGTGTCCCTATCTCAACTCTCCTGTTACGGTTCAACCGAAAATTAGAGACAGTAAGTGTGTTTGTCCCTTAGTTCTGTGTTTGTGATTCAATCTGAAATGTTTGTTGTCCTTTAGGATCGTTTTCCTGTTTACAATATATATATAAAACATAGTTTTCTTTTTTATTGAGATTTGGTCTACCAAACAAAAAAGAAAAATAGTATTGAATATATGTGGTCGAGATAAGAAAATATTTTATTATATATATATTAATATCAATGCAGTACCAACTACAATTCCCAAAATTAAATAGTTATCAAGAAAAAAGGAATCATCACATCAAACTAAAATTTCAGTAACATATTATTAAAATTAATTATTTACTAGATAAGTTGTAAAATACTTTATTTTAAATGTCTATCAAACTTAGTCCACTTAAGCATATTTCAAAAATGGCCCACGACTTGATTTAATGCTTTAAAATGGCTTGAAATTTGTGTTAATGTTCGAAACTGGGTCACGATTGGAAAGATAATGGTTCAAAATGGATGGCGATTTGGGTTAATGTTGTATCTAATGCTTCGTGTAAGGGAAGTTTTAGCAAATCAAGTTCATTACAAATTGTTCTAGAACAATTATCAAATAAGAGCTCTTTCTATCGTCATTTCAGATCAATTATCGAATTAACACTCTCTATTATCCCAATATAATGCGTTTTTAAAGATATCAATTATAATTTGCTGAAATTAATAAAAAGTTCAGTATAAACAAAATTACAAATCAAGTTAAATTCAGAGGATTAAATAGAAATTATTACAGAAAATGTAGGGATGTATAATTTAGGTACAGGAAAACCACGAGTAATTCAAAGAAGATATTTTTAAATGTGCGTATTTTAAAAAAGTGTATTATTTAATTAAATGTTGATGCCTATTATACAATTTACAGTACACTTCGTTACAGACTGGTGTTCAGTCTCCAATAATACTGATTTAATTGGGATAGATATTTATGTGTGTCATCACTATTTTTTAAAATGCGAAAAAATCTTAAAAAGGTTTTAGGATTATAAGATATCAAAAGCGACATTGACTTAGTAAAACAGTAGAAGTAATAGGCAACCTTTTAGGTTACAGTAGCTGTCCCACGAAGGAAGACACATAGGCCGAATATTGGGCTCTTTGTGATACAATACAATGAAGATTGATTCTACATAGGGAGTCCTAAATTTTGCCTAACTCATGTATATTTAGAATAGAAAACTTTAACGAGTACCTGATATCGGATAGGCTCGAGACGGATGGTTTAACGTCCTCTCCGAGAGATAGCGTGCTTAGATTTATTTTATTCACCTCTCTCGTGAATAAATCCAGGGTCAGGTTGGTATCGAACCCCAGACCTACCAGTTCAGAGGTGAGTATACAAAAGAAAAATGTCGGTAACCTGGCTCCTTTTGCTTTTAGTAAAACTGCAAATAAGTAATACCATTTTTTTTTCGTACAAAAGACAAATGTCGGATTTTGGACAATTTATAGTAAAAGAAAGGAAAGTATGGGATACTAGTATTTAATGTGGTTCGCTTGGTCAGTGTACGCAAATTTGTGTTATTGTAACAGAGGAATGTGTTTATGGCATAGGAGAGGTGCCAGGAATTATGCTCTGATTTTAGCAGTCAAGTATATATATTATTTTTTTTTTCAAAATCTGCAAGTTATTTGTTATAAACAAAAAATCACATAAAAAACATGTTTGACGATGCTAAATTGTACAATTTTATAGTATCCAGAGAATGTATACCCATTGTTTTAGATATTATAAGTTTGTGCTTTTATTGGTGTTACACACTTTAATGTTTTTGATATTTCATTTATTTATTTGTTTCAGAACTTTGTGATGGAGCATGGAATGTAGCCGGCCAAAAGGTTTTTGAAGGAGAGACGTTTTAATTGAAAATTATTGAAAAATGGACAGTTCTGAAGAAATGGATGTTAAATTAAAAGAATCAAGGAAACGGAAGAAAAATAATGATTCTGGAACATCAGAAGATCCTGATTCTGACAGTAGTTCAGATATATCTGACTCAAGCTCGAAAAAACATAAATCAATTAAAACAAGAAAAAAGAAACATTCGAAAAAACTGGTTAAAAAAAGGAAGAAGAAAGAAAAGAAGAAACGAAAGAAAAAAGAAAAGAAATTGAAAAAGCAAAAAGAAAGGAATAAAGAAACAGAGAAAAATATGTCCGAAGATAATAATGAAATAATGGGACCTAAAGTTCCTTCGCATATTGGATTAGATAAAAAAATGGTCCCAATGACTAAAGAAGAATGGGAGAAAAAACAAAATGAAGTGAAACGAGTTTACGACGAAGAAAGTGGCAGATATAGACTGATTAAAGGAGAGGGGGAAATTTTAGAGGAAATCGTTTCCAAAGAAAGACATCAGCAAATAAACAAAACAGCAACTCTTGGAGATGGCTCTTACTTCCAGAATCAGCTGTCGAAAATGTAGCCTACTAGCCAAGTCAGCTTTTCTTTTTATTTTAATTAACGTTATCATGTTGGTTTTTTTAAAAAAAAATAAATTTTCTCATTCACTATTATAGTATATTGCAGATAAAAGGTTTTACTGAGAGTAAAAAAAAAACTCTTAATTTCATTGTATTGCACAATTTTTGTTAGTGTGTTAATATTAAATTAAGATGGCTGGCTGTCCAACTTAATGTTTATTATAATGTCAGTGTATTTGATACTGATAAATAAATATCATTTTTTTTTTTTAAATGAAATGAAAGGAAATGGGAAAGAAATATGAGCTTTTCGAAGTAGGTGATTAAAAAATAATTAAGGCCAAGAGAAAGAGAGAGAGAAAAGGAGCAAGAAAAAGTATTTTCAAGTCCAAATGGAAAATTCAAAATGGTTAGAATTAAGTGGACTGTGTTGGCTAATATGCTTTCTAATTTGTATTTAATATCAATGAAGTAATCAAAATGATATTCAACAGTTGTTCAAAAAGGGAAAATCTATTCATTTATTGTTTTTAAGGACATGAATCAAAAAGTCTGGACATAAAAGTTGTTTTTTTTTTAAGAAGCATTTCGAACATGTAGAGTTTCTTCTCAGATACATCAAATCATCTGGTGTGAGAAGAGAAGGGAAAGGGAAGATTTATTACTGAACACTCTCCCTCTCTCCCTCTCCCTCTCTCTCTCTCTCTCTCTCTCTCACCCTCTTGGTTTTTAAGATTTAATATAACCAAAGAAGAACACTCTGTGTTCGAAATGCGCTGTTTTTTTAAAAAAAAAAAAATGAATACCATATGGGAAGGCTTTTTTCTGTATTTAACAAAAATAATTTTCAGTTCATTTAATGTTGAATGAATGTTATATTATTCATTAGTACTTCATTTCGTTTTTTTTTTTCATAAAATTAAAATAACTAATTTTGGTAAAATACAGCAGTCAGTGATTCACCTCTTATAATGCAGTACTTTTAATAAATGATACAGCTAATTAGTGCTCCTTACCAGTTTGTTTTGTATAACTGTATATGCGGGATTTATCAGGACTTCTATAAACATAAATTCCATATGTGTCACATTCATAGCTTTACGTCAGTTACAAGTTTAAAGTATTTCTTAGAAATGCAACATTTGATTTCGAAGTAATTAAGTCCATACTTATAAAATCCCACATGCATAATTGATTTTCCATTTGTACTTAAAACATCTTTACTTTCATATCTTCCAAAAATCATTTTTTTTTTTTTTTGGATTACGTTTACCTCGAAATGCCTCTGATTTTTCCTGCTTCCTTTATTATATAGTAATTTCTTTTATGGTGAGTCACCTATTCTCTTCTTGTGACATTTCGGCATATATATATATATTCACTGTTTTGTTATTGAGGGCTAGGTCAAATAAAAGAAAATAAACTCCTTCTAGGCCGACGTTTCGATGTATTTGTACATCATCTTCAGGGCTAAAATTAGAGTAAGACTGTAATACATTTATCAAAACAATCTACAACTCACATAGAGAAATAACACACATTTTGTTTTGATAAATGTATTACAGTCTTACTCTAATTTTAGCCCTGAAGATGATGTACAAATACATCGAAACGTCGGCCTAGAAAGGAGTTTATTTTCTTTTATTTGACCTAGCCCTCAATAACAAAACAGTGAATAGAATAGAAGAGGTCAATAACAATTTTTGAGTTTATATATATATATATATACCTAAAGGTCACAACAATCACAGATTACTCTAAATATAGAAAAAACAATCAACAAAATCAAATGAAAAAAGTTCTTTGACAACGAGTTACCTGAAAAAGAAATCTAATATTTCTTTGTTCGTTTGATTTTAGAGTGTTTTTGATGTATGGAGTTAGTTATGCCTTCAAGAGTGTAACTGTTAAGACAAGGTTTAATTCTTTGAGTAATTAATTATAACTAGTGAATGGTCTATTTATTAAGTAAGTTACTTAACTAAAAGTCCCTCCATTTTTGTAAAATAAGTTTAATGTTATATAATTTAATACTTATTAAATTCTATTATCATATACAAAAAATGTTCATAGAATGGATATAAATTTAAATGTTCATGTAAAAATAATGAAATAACTGCAAGAAGGTGTTATTATTAAATTTTATGATATTAAAATGGGTTTGAAAAAGTAATTTTGTTTATGTGCTTTATTGAACACAATGAGTGAAATGTTAGCATTTTTTTTTTATCGTGTAATAAATATATGTAATATACGTTTATTTCAGCAATCAAGTGATGTATATACATAAATTGTTTGATGTTTGATAAGGAGGTTGCATGAATGTATGAAATGACTGGGTGTTGAGGAATTGTTGAGCAGATAGCTTTCTTATTGGAATTTTAAAGAAATAATACAAAGATAGATAGCCAGCGACTGTGCTTTGTACTTTGCTGTTTACTTTTGAAATGCAGTCATGGAATGTTGGCTGTACTTTTGAAAGTATTAAGTCAAGATTACTTAAAACAGTGTTTCTAAAAATTAGTTTAAGTTTAAACCACGATATTGCAAGTGCCACGAGTTTGGTGTCACCCATTCAAGTGCTAAGTACCCCCAATGTTGCTTAACTTCATTGCTAAGATCATTTGCTTTTTATTCTAAATGAAATGTTTTCCTGTTATGAACATGGGTATTGAATTTAATTAATTAACAGTAATTAGCGTGTTTTATAGTATTTATTTAAAAAAAGACGTTAATTTTACTACTATTTATTGTATTAGTTATTTATTATGTGACAAAAGTGTTCAATGAAACATGTAAAGTTCGTGAAATGAAAATTTCGTACATTTTACGAATGTACTTTAGTAAATATCTAGAAAAATATTGTAGTTTTTGGTTTGATTTATTTCCATTGAACTTTCCTTACATTATTCATTTACCTAAATAACATTTTGATTGATTTACCTTCTTTTTTCTTATTCCGTTTATTTCATAAGTGGTAAACGTGTCACCTTAATATATTCCTCTTTAAAAAAAAAACCTTTTGATTTAGATTTGTTTTTCTTCCTCGTCAGTATTAAACTATTTGCGAGGGAAGACAATGTCTTGGTAATATTTCTATGTACAGTAAATCCCTCACTTTTCGCGGATAATGGGGACCGAAGACACCGCGAAAAGCGAAGATCCGCGAATAATCGACGCCTTTAAAAAAGCCTCTAAAGCTCAAACAACGACCTTTTCAACAATGAGAGAATCCTGACCTTACTGAATACTGTACTGTGTTGTAAATAAAAATAAAAAACAAAAGAAATAAATAATAAAAAAAAATTACGTCTTTACCGACTATATGAGAGAAAGAGAGAGAGAATTATACCCTTAATGTATTGTACAGTAAATAATAATGCAAGTAAATAAAATAAAATAATCGTAACTATCATTATTTTAATTTACAGATGAAAAGGCCTATTTTTTACTTCTATTTTTTTGATATTTTTATTATTGTCTTGTTACAATTGATTATGTTTTAATATTTTTCATTAGTTTTTAGTCTTTATTGAATATTTTTTAATAGCTTTTATTAGCCTTTAATTTAATGCTGTAGAACAGGGCTTCTTAAACTGTGGGTCGCGACCCCCAGGGGGGTCGCGAGACTACTGAAAGGGGGTCGCAAAGATCTGATGCTTTGATACTGATATAATTATATATATGTGAAATGAATGGGTACGTATTCTTTAATCCTTATTTTATTTACATTGTAAAATAGTGCGATATTACATCTACATCTACGGTTAATATATATTTCATTATATGGAGGAGGGGGTCGTTTAAAATTTCCTAAGCTTGAAGGGGGTCGCAATATAAAAAAGTTTAAGAAGCTCTGCTGTAGAATATATTTTGACCCAGAAAGTCACTGGTTGTTTGATATGTTTCTCGATCGTACAAGAAGAATCCTGTATATTTTCTTCTCTAATACTAACTACTATACTTTTTCATTACGAGTTGTATTTTTTTTTATTTTTTACTGCATGTACAGTTGAATATTTTTTTATATTTTTTTAATTTAACATTTCAGACCCCGCGAACTAGAGAGGGATTACTGTATTCAGCATAGGAGATAAACAATATCAACATAGTTTTACATAGTATGTAAAATTTTAATAAACTTTTGAAACCTTCTGTCAAAAAAAAGTATAAAGTATGTATGTTGCTTTTTTAATTTGATGAGATTGATTAAAAATTTGTAGCATACAAATTATCAACAATTAATAAGGAATTGACAATTTTTTTTTCAATTTTTCAACATTTACTACTTTTAATTTTGTTCAATTCTTAGAAAAAAATTAAAAAAAATTTTTTTTGCATGCTAAATGCATTTGGAAGACCTGGGACTTTTTTTTAATTGTCATTTTATAATAATGTTTTTGTTTGTAGAGTCAATCACGTGGGATGGACATTTCTTTTATGACAAGAAATTTTGATAAAAAGTTTTTTTAATGAAATTCTACTAAAAGAAATCTATTAGGCAAGAACTTTATAGGTAAAAAATAATTATTTCCTATGTAATGCTGCCTGTATCTATGATGGCATAATTACCATCGTGAATACACGATACATTTCTCTTGATAAGCGATATGGACCGAGCTCTTGAGTAAAGTTACTTTGTTTTCTAACGCCCTCACTTATAAGGTTTTCACCTTTTATTGCAGTTCTAGGGGCGGAAATGATGGCTCATTTATTATTTGGCACCCATTTTAGTAATAGACGAGCCACATTACCTGTTGTTTCTACATTGCGAGTCCTAAATTTTGCCTAAATCAATTGTATTTACAGTAAGGATATTTAAAGAGTATGTGACATCGTACAGGCTCAGGACCAACGGTTTAACGTCCGTGACCAGATTTATTCACCTCCCACATGATTAAATCTAGTGTTAGAGTGGGTTTCGAACCCGGACCTACCAGTTCACAGGCGATTATGTTAACCACTGAGCTAACCCTGGCTCCTTGCTTGAGTACAACAATTCACATTGCACGCAGGCTCAAGTTACGAATTCTGTGTTTTCAGAGATGTTAAAAAAAAGAAGAAACACTTCTGTTCTATCAACAATTTCCCTCAACCCTTAATAATTCATATATTTCGACTTATTATACTCTTAAATTTTGATTAAAAACATTAAATGACATGAAATATACTTATCCTTTAAAAGACTGTTAACATTAGACCCGTACAAATATACCAAGACCGACTCATAACAATGATGAAATTAGCATAACGCAGATGAGTATCACTGTCGCTTGTATTAACATATAGTTCGCTTATAGTGCGAGGTTTATTCCTTCACCACTTGTAAATGTGTTACCACTTAATTGTTTTACGACTACAATCTAAAAGCATTTGTGTTTTTATTTTCACGAATTTATTTATGAACTAATACTTTACAAATTTGTGTTTGTGTTGTGTTTTCTCTTCAGATAGTAATTGTTTTAGCCTTAATTCTAAGCTTTAACTTAAAATATAAAAAAAAAAATTAATTTGTTGAATGATCTCTTGGAATTAAATATGAACTTTAATACATTAATTATTCAATGTTTTAAAAAACCTTTCTTTGTAATTAATAGACTGAGTTTCCCATAACCTGTTAATAATAAAAGACTTATTTGTATTTTATCAAGCAGTTTGTAAGTATTTTACAGCAGTTTTCTATTATTGTACATGTTGATCTTCCATTATATATGTATATTGTCAAGGGAAAAATATTTTCAATGAAAATGCAAATTCAAGTATATTTAAATTTGGTTTTTAAACTACTAATAAAAGTAAATATATCTTTTAGAATCACAAAGATGTCTTGACAGGAAACCAAGTAAATTCAGCTAAATGAAACAAAAAGGTATATAGCATTTGTGTTCTTTAGAATTATATTTCATAAAAGCCTCGAAAGTTGTATATCTGTTAAATGAGGTTCTGTATCTGATATTTAAAATAAAAATGATTTGTTTCTACTATTGAACATAACGTTGATGTATACATAAACTATAATAAATATTGCTGGAATAAAATTCTTAATGATATCCATTGATGGAACAAGACATCGTCATGAGGAGAAAACCAAGATAAGATCAAGCTAAGCCAGTCTTGACTTAAATACTCGTATGTCATACTGAATACCCTTCTTCATCTTTTCTTATCATGTTCCCCTGATGACTTCGTTCTAAATATCCATTCATGTTGTGTTCTCTCATATATACATATATATATATATATACTTCGAATAAAATGAAAGGTCCGTGTGGACAATAACACATAGAAAAGAACACAGAAAGACACTACAGAACTCACTTCAATATTTCGACATCCGTCGTCATCGGGAAGAAGTGCGAAGTACTCGCGTTGAGAAGCAAACTTCTCAAACTCGCGGTGAGTAGCAGTTTGCTTCTCAACGCGAGTACTTCGCACTTCTTCCCGATGACGACGGATGTCGAAATATCGAAGTGAGTTCTGTAGTGTCTTTCTGTGTTCTTTTCTATGTGTTAAAGTGTATATATATAGATACCAGTTCAAAATACAAGAAGAGTAACACACAGAGTAAGGAAACACACTTACAGACTTTCTCCTGAAGACGGATTACCCGAAAATTTGAGTCTGTAAGTGTGTTACCTTACTCTGTGTGTTACTCTTCTTGAATTTTGAACTCACATTGTGTCCAGTTTGGATCGTGTTTCATTTTGTTAAGTAATGTGATATATATATATATATAAAATAAAAGTTTATCAGGACTCGCTCAGTACTTTAGATTCAAATTAAACTCTATTGCCAACGTTTCGGTTTTTATTTAAAACCTTTTTCATAGGTAGAAGTAACAATTTTTGACTAAGAAAATTGAATTTACATTATTTAAAGGAACAACAATCTTAACCGGACAAAATCTTGGACTAAACTAAGATTGTTGTTTCTTTGAATAAAGTAAATTTCATTTTCTTGGTGAAAAAATTCTTACTTCTGCCTATAAAAAAGTTTTTAAAATAAAACCCAAATGTCGGCAATTAGAGTTTCATTTTTGAACCTAGATAATTGACCGAATTCAGATTAATTGTTACTGAAATCCACAGACTGTTTTCTTTGTAATGTAATCTCTAATATAATACTAAGTTTTTCTGTTTCAAAAAATTTATACTTCTGCCTACAAAAAAGGTTTTAAATAAGAACCGAAACGTTGGTAATAAGAGCTTAATTTGAATCTGAAGAACTGACCGAGTCCTGATAAATTTGTTTAATATATATATATATATATATATATTATATATATATATATATATATATATATATATATATATATGATCAAACCACAATAAGAAATGGGAAAACAAGACTAAGATCTTAGTCTTGTTTTCCCATTTCTTATTGTGGTTTGATTATTGATTGTTGTTTCACATGTTTATGTGAAATCTTTTTATATATATATAAATGGAAAGTATGGTAGGATGTATAACAGAAGGGATACTTACTAGTTGATATTTCGAATGATTCTTCATCATCTAGAGAAGAATACGAGACGAAGAGAGAAAGTGAGAGTGATATCTCCCAGGTGACTAACACAGGAGAGTGAGCAGAAGTGATTCACTTTCGAGATATCACACTCTTTCTTTATCTCTTAATTCTTCTCCTGACAAGGAACAACTGTTCGAAATGTCCACTGAAGTTAGGTATCTTTTTCCGTTATGTGTCCTTTATTACCTTTCCGTTTTTCTCTAAGTACGTTTGGATCTTATTCGAGTATATGTATTTCATATATAGTCTTATCTTTGACATTATTTTCTATTATTAGGGAAAACTTAAACAAAACGTTGCTTCCTGATCATATGGAAATAGTATTAAAGATGTTAAAAAGCAGTAAAAAATTCTTTTATGCGTTCCAGCATATCAAAAATTGTAAACTACATTTTCGAATTCATGCCATGACGTTAAAATTCCTTGTCAAACTGTTTTATAAGAATTAAAATCAAAGTTGATTGTGTTTAAAGATTTTGTTTTGCAAATGTTATATAGTCAAGTGTTTTCTGTCTATTCTCCCATTTGGTATATATTTATTTTTCTTGATTGAAACAAAATAAAGTTACTGTTGTTTTTGAACGCATTTGGTTAGATTTTAATAAAGTCTCTTTTAGCTTTTAATAAAGATTTTTTTAGTGTATTTACAAAAGAAAATAACAAAATTTAATCAATGAATTATAAAATAAATAAGATCTCTAAGAAGTTTCGAAATCAGTTGTATACAGTTACTCTTTTCTTTAGTTATCTGTACTTATATAAAGCAAATTAATGCTTGCTTCCTTACACAATAAATTAAAATTTTTCTCCATTTGTGTACATATTTAAGAAGCACTGGTTTATCCGAAATCAGTTTACTATCTTCCGCACATACGCTTATTTTTTTAGTATTTTTATTTTTCTTCACAAAAATCCATCGAAACTTTAAGCATTAAACATGTTAACCAAATACCTCCATAGGTGTTAAGATTGTTTGCCTACATGTACCAGTAATATAATTATAAATTTGTGAATCATTTTTATATCATGTTATCAGCACATTCCTTTTAAATTATTATTGAGAAATACATAAATTTTTTTTTTCTAATACCTGGTTATTGGTTTTTTTTTTGTAACATAAAACTTTTGTACAAATAAGTGTTTTATAAACTGTTTTCTAGTCATCCTTGTATTTGTTAATGTGAGTTATATTTGGTAGGAATTGCTCAACTTTCTCTTCAATTAGTTTTACTCTAGTTTTGTGTGTTTTTTTAGTCGGAACTTGTAGTGGTTTCAACCTTTTTATAAATAGTTGTACTGTTTACCAATATTTCAATGTATTCACAGAATAAATTTTTCTTTTTTTTTTAAAAAAAAATCTGCTTTTTTTTCTTTAAATTTTCCTAATTATATGTTTATAATTGTGATCTGTCATATTGATATTTACTAATCATCAGAAAATTCTCAGAAAATATTTCGATCCTAAATTTATCTTCTTAGTAGCATTTTTTTATCGAGTCGTGATAAACATTTTTATGAAACTGAAGAACTGACCGAGTCCTCATTGAAAAAATGTTTTGTTTCTACTGCACGACGGTCTATACTTTTATCAATAATTATATATATATTGTAAACAGGAAAACAAACATTTCACAGTATAACCACAGATACAGAAGAAAGAAACGAACACATCTACTGTCTGTAGTTTTTGGTTGAACCGTCATCAGGAGAGTTGAGATAGGGACACTAAGCGCACTTGCGAGACACTATCTCAACTCTCCTGATGACGGTTGAACCGAAAATTAGATACAATAAGTGTGTTCGTTTCTTTGTTCTGAGTCTGGTTTTTCTGTGAAACTTGTATACATATATATATATATACAATAAAATAAAAAACGAAGGAAACACACAGAAAGACACAGACATAACTCACATCGATATTTCGACAATCGTCGTCATCAGGAGGTGCGAAGAGCGAAGAGCGGTACCCTGTAGGGGTACCGCCCTGTCTTCCTGCGGGACTCTTCGCTCTTCGCACCTCCTGATGACGACGATTGTCGAAATATCGATGTGAGTTATGTCTGTGTCTTTCTGTGTGTTTCCTTCGTTTTTTATTTTATTGTAAAAAAGTCCGCTGGACCGTTTCTTTTAATTGTGGTATATATATATATATATATTTTGATAAAAGCATCGACCGTGGAATAGAAACAAAACTAAAGTTTATCGGGATGAACCTGAAGAACTGACCGAGTCCCGATAGACTTTAGTTTTGTAAATATATATATATATATATATATATATATATATATATATATATATATATATATAATATATATATACAAAGAATATATATATAAAGAATATATATAAATTAAGAATTAAATCCACGAACTAAATAATTTATAGAACGACAACTACATTTATCCTTATCCGAAATCATACTATTTAACCCACCATGGTTATATGATATTTGTAAAAATGAAGTTCCTTTTCGGTACTTTTCATTAAGCTTGCTTCATTTATCTAAAATGTTACTTTTTGAAAGATAGACAATTTTCATAAAACTAAACACTATTGATTTCAATCAATGATGTGTTTGGATGTTTTGAATAGTGTAACTTTTAAAAAAATTTGATATTTTAATAAAAGAAAAGATTAAAAACTATTACTGCTGACTTTTTTTAATGCATTAAAATCTGGAATCTGTACTTTTGTTTGGAAAATCACAATTCAAACTTGCTTGAACAAGTTTGATTTTGTACAACTAGGAATTCTTTACTCCCTCTGCCAATTTTAGTAACTTTATGAGAAAACTAAAAGCAGTTCAAGTGAAAACAGCAGAAATTCATTGGATACTTATCAATGACTTAATAAGTGGTAACATTAATTGTTATGAATTGATCTCAATAATTATTAATTTACCAATCAAAATTTTAAGAAAACATAATTTGTGATTTAAAAAGAGTAATATAAGGTATTATTATTCTAACTCATCTATTTACAAATGTTTAAGTTTTTTAAACATAGAGTATGATGCATATTCTCCTCATAGTCCATTAAGTTAGTAAAAATATTATTAGTGTTAATTTTAATAATAAAATACTGATATGTATTTTGTTATATATACATATATACATAATTTGTTATATATACATATTATGTAATATAATATGTATATAATCATCATTATTTTTTCTTTCTCTTATTTATCACCTTTTTTGATTTTATTAATTAATTATAGTTACAAATATTTTGAAATTATATTATTTCTTTGCTTATTTTATATTGTTTCTTTTTTTTCTTATTGTTTTAATGGTTGGACTAAACATTTATTTTTCGTTTGCATTAAATTTATAAAAGTTATTCTGCAAAGATTATATAAACATAAAATAAAATATTCATTACTTGTGCAATCTGTTAATATATGGCATTTACTCGTTTTGGGGGATTTCAAAAATTAGGTTTGCACACAAAAAATGGTATTAAACTTCACTACGGTTAAATTTAAGGCAGCCGGTATAGGGTGGTGATGTATTCTTTACTCCAGTGGTGGAGTTAGGAACAAGAGGGTTACAGAATTACGTTGGTCGAATTTCTCTCTGGTTCAATAGCTAAAAAACTTGCTGCCAACTCAGCAAAGAGTATCCGCATAATATTCAATAAAGGAACACCCAAGCAACCCCTGTAGTCTTCATTTGTCTCCATTTAATTCCATTCAAAATACTGGCCAAATACCTAGACATAATAGTAGGTAACATACTCACTTTACAACACAATCTGAACCCTAATATCAAATTTGTACCCTATCCTGAAGACGAGTAATACCCCACAGATAGTAAACAGGGTGATTCTTTGAGCTAGTAGTGCTCACGGAAGCTTGATCTGGTTCCAGGGTTGAAGAAGTAACAAAACTCTCATACATATGGTTCAAAATAAATGTACATGCCTTACGGTTGAAGTACCTTGGTATATTCAGAAATGTGGATATTCAAAGATACCTCAGCTTAGAATCAATTGTTGAATTTACTAATAGACTAGTGACCGATGGGAATAATAAAGTCTTAATCCATTTAAACCCCTTTGTACAGAGCCTAACTTTTAAGAATTTTTCGATCGTTTCAATCACAGAAGCTGTTATATAAATAGAAAGCCAAACCCTTCCTAGACTAACAACCCTTTGACAACTCTATGACATGTGTTTAAAAAGACCAAACGACCACGAAATAATATCAACTGACAAATAAACCAAACGCAACAGACACATACTAACCCCACAATCATACCAGTACAAGGGTTCTCATTTCTCCTTGGCCCATTCACCCCTATCGCCATTTCCCACAATCCCCTCCATACACTTTGATAACTTTACATTGATTATGTTTATAATAGAATTTTACAAATTAAATGCTAATTACAAATATTGATGGATATATCAAATATTAATTCAATCAAATTATTTAATTTATAATTAAAAGATCAAAACCTATAATGGCTTTCCTCCTCTGTAAACTTACTGTGGTCATAATTCACCCCTGGGGGTGGATTTCCTCCCCTTTGAGAACCCCTGCACTAGTACATTGATTCCAGTAGCAGCTCCTGGAACTGCTAAGTCTAAGGTGTACTATGGTGTCCGTTAGTCGTTCGTTTGACTAGTTGATAATCTTAATAACAATCAAAATAAATAATAATAATGTGGAATAAGTTACATAATTCCGTTGTTCTCCCTCATCGACTTGGTGGAGAAGTTACAATGGGCTCCTGCACCATTCCAGTCGCCTTCCATTGGCTTTGGGTCCAAGGTAACAACGACTCCAAACTCTTCAGCTACTCTGTGCAACAGGTATCGAGCCACCCACAACTCATCACCGCTGTTGATTCCTTCAGTCGGTCCAACTTGGAACTCCCACTAGACAAAACAAAACATCTTTAAATAATTATCGACAAAAACAGCTTACAAGTAACTTAACAATGTCTTAGCCATGAATGTTGGCTGCTACATCGAAACAAAGCATTATTTAAGATTGCCTCAAAGTCTTTTATGAAATAAAAACAATTGCTATAAGAAATATGTTATTGTTTCTTTCAAAGTAAGCAGTCCTTAATTAATGAATTAATGAAAAAAAAATAGTTATGCTGAATTGGTGTAAAAATTTGCATTCTAGAAAAAAAATTATCTTTACATTTCTAATCATTTCCATTTTTTTTATCTTTATATTTAAATAATATTTCCCTTTTTGTATTAGTAGTGTGACAAAAATTTCAATTTTATGCTGCTGATCGAAAAGATAACGATCTTTAAATATAGAAATGGAGAATAGCAAACCAAATATTATTTATGTATGTAAAAAGTTGGGGTTTTGACTCTGACGAAGACCGCTTGTTACGGTTGAAAGATCTTAGTCTTGTTTTCCCATTTCATATTGTAGTTTGAACATTGATTGTTATTTCACATGTTTATGTGAAATCTTTTCATCGATATATATATAGGAATGATCAAACCACAATATGAACTGGGAAATCTTTTTATATATTATATGCATAGCTCTATGTGAATAACAGGCAGGAACAGCATATACAGAAAAACTGATGTCGCCTAGGAACACAACCAAATAATTATTTGATACCTTATAATATATTCCTTAGATATTTATATTATATTTTATATTTATCCCTTATATTATTAAGTAAATTTTCAGATTAATGACTACTATAAGACAATCATACAACTGAAAATTCATCATTTAAATATCTCATTAAATTTTGTAAGGAAATATATACTGATAGTTGATTGGATATTACATGATCAAATAATCTTCTATAAAATTCAAACCACAACTCTAGAATGCTTATAAAATAATGTACAGGTATTTCAATTACTCTTACATTTACGATTCATTTTTCCATAAACAATTTTGAAACAATATTACTTTTTATATTTTTTGAAATATAAAATATATTTCTATTACTGTTTTAAAGATTTTTTCTTTAGAAAAAGTTATATAATAGGCATTTTTCCTTTAAATCTTTGAACTGTAGGTATCCAAAAAAAAAGGTTTAAATAATTATCAGAATGTAATTAACACATACTTATCAGGCTAATACGGAATAACAATTAATTCAAAAACAATAATAACTATTATAATAATAAGTACAGATATTATTAATAATATTTGAAACAGCAGTAACAATAATTCTTTTAATAACTAAATCATAATATTAGTTTTAACGGGAGAATGTTAACAATTGGTATTCAAATATAGCTACAATTACTTCAAGTTCAGAGGATTTTGGTCATAAAAATTCAACTCCTGATTATATGCCAACGTTTCGCCAAAAATTGTTTGTCATTTTCAAGGCTTGTTTTAGAGGAAACACTATTTAACCGTCCTATTTAACAGATGACTGAAATCGAACTTGAAAAATCAGTGGTCGAGAAGCTATATCAATATAACTACTTCCTTTCCTTTTGTTTCATTTCAAATTTTTTTTTCAATTATTTCGAATATATATATTTTTTAGATTAAAATTTGTTCTTTACATGATTATTAAAACTGTTTTCCTAAATTTTGTTGTTGTTATTGTTGCACTAAAAAAATAATTTCTACATCTAATAACTCTTGAACAGATCACATTTCATTCTGTGTCTTTAGTAACCATTCAACAATAATATGTAATAACAATGTTTCCATGATAAACAATCGTTCTATTTTAATAAATACCTAAAATAATATAGACATTTATTATATATTTACGTTATAATACTTTTTACAATTATATTCCATAAATTTATAATTTACCTGAAATAAATATTAATATTAGATAAAGAAATATTTTTTTTAAAAAAATAGAAATTTATAATTAAGTTTCTGATTTTGGCCAATAAATAAGAGAATTGATATTTTCATTTTATTGTACAATAAAATTGAAAATAAAATATAGATGAATATTGTGATAAGCATTTTGTAAACTTTTGATCAAATCATATTTTTCAGCATTTTGCTATAATTTTCTTTTTCATTTCGATTTTTCGTTCTGCATTCTTTTTTTTTTTTTTTGTTTATTAGAATTCTAATAGGTCTAGCACTTTTTGCCTAAACAAAAGATAATAATATTAATACTCCTCATTATCATTAACAGTGTAGCAAACAAAATATAATTTTCCTTCTTACATAAACCATTTATCAATTCCTTTTAATTTTATTGATAACTTATTTGTTACCAATACTTGTACAGATCACACTTCTATATTTAGTGCAACATTTTGCATTTAGTAAGTAGCCCAGCTTTGCGAAAGAGCTATAATCTCATATATTTATACAGTTTAATATAGATAAATAAACATAGTTAAAGTAAAAAATAAGCACCTGAAGTCCCTAATTTATTCATTATTAAAACTATTTATAGTTTTAAAAAAAACAAACATGTTTAATACAAGTTATCATATTAGCAAATATATAAACTTTTAAGGTGTGACAAGTAACAGCCCTTGAGACAGGTTTGGTTCAAGACTGATAGGAATTATTATAGGTCAAAAGACCTTCGTTGCACTTCGAAATTTCTAATATCATTTTATGCATTGTTACATTCTCTAGATATGGAGTCTACTAATAAGTTGTATTTTTTTCATGCTAGAAAATCATTGATAAATTCTCCTTATAACCAAAATTTCATTGTAAACCAAATCGTTTCAAACTGTGTTAGTTTTTTTTTCCTAATTATCTTTAAATACAGGAAAGGCAGAGGTGAGCATAAAAATCCCACATCTACATTCTCTCTACATAAGTAAGATACCTGAAGAAAACCACTACTTGTTCGAAACGTGTTCTTAAACAATAAAAACTTTGTTTTTGTGAGTTTGTTTCAATAATTTAAAAAATTTAGTACATATATAAGACGTTTTAAAGTACACCATCAAATAAAGTCCTTGGAATCTCAGCTATTTGTTTAAACAAAAAAAATAAAAATAAGGTAACTATTCATTGTATTAAAAATTAATTATGTGCCAAAACTTTTTATGCTTCTAATCTGAAAATTGAATGATTAAGGTTTAGAAAACACAATATATGTATAAATATATTATTTTTAAAACAGATCCTTAATATATATTGTTGTATAAATTATTTAAAGAGTATATATATATATACTGTAAACAGGAAAACGATCCAAAAGGACAAGAAACGCTTCACTGTAAATCACCGACACAGAACGAAGGAACGAACACACTTACTGTCTCTAATTTTCGGTTGAACCGTCATCAGGAGACTAGATCTGGTCGCTTCACAAGTGCGCTTGGTATCCCTATCTCAACTCTCCTGATGACGGTTCAACCGAAAATGAGAGACAGTAAGTGTGTTCGTTCCTTTGTTCTGTGTCTGTGATTTACCGTGAATCGTATGTATATATATCCTTATGTATATAAATAAAAGTATATTAAGTTTAATATAGATAAGGAAACAAAAAAATTAAAAACACAGACTTACAGTCTCTAATTTTCGGTTTGAACTGTGATCAGGAAAGATAGGAGAGGGACAACAAAAGCGCTGGTGCAGGGAAAGTTAGAGACCCCAACCGTCTTTCTACCAGTGCGCTGGTTTCCCTCTCTTATCTCTCCTAATGTTGGTTCAAACTGAAAATTTTTATTTACTTTTTCTTTGTTTTATTTGTTTCTTTATCTATATTGAACTTTATTTGTCCGTTTCGGATCATTTTTCGTCATAAATGTATTCTGTATGTATATATATTTTCGATTTGATTCTGGTTTTAAAAGTGAAATGTTGTAAGCGTTAACCTGAGATGGCATAACTTCTGCGTTTGTTCCAGAAATATTGATTCCAGCATAAAGACATGCTCTGTAATGGGCCTCAACGATATCTCTTCCATAAACCTTGCTGGCTCCTACTCCACAGTAGTAGGGACCCTGAAAAACGAAGACATAGTGAAATTTAAAAATATTGTTTTCTGGAAATAAATTAAAATGGTGGAAGGATTGTCGGGTTGCCACTGTAAGAATGAATAGAGGACGTGTTTGTTTCCCATGTGTTTGTTCACGGTGTGAAAGCAGTTCATCTAGCCTGCCCAGCTCTTTGTGGGGTAATATTGATTAATGACCAGCCATATCAATGCTGACAGTCTTAGGACTACCATACGACTTTTAGGAGCTGGGTCGTCCCCCTCCGAAGAGGGCAATACTTGTTACCCCGGGTCCAGAGCTTGCAGTGATAGTTAATTTGACCCATCAGAGCCTCATTATAGGAGTCTTCAGTACAAACAGAACGCCTCATCCAGAGATTGAAAATCTCTCGTTGGCTAAACGCCACCTGGTTCGAGTCAATAAAAGATTAGAGAGGCTTTAAGGTTTCTCTATTCGTAAAATAAAGGGCTCGAGAGAGGGTGTAAATCGTCCCCACTCTGAGATCCCATCAAAAGCCAAAGCGTCTATAAAACAAGTACCAGTCGTCTAGTCCATTCAGCTGAGTTCATGGCCCGTTCTCACTGCTAAGGATTTGGGATCTCTAGCTGCCCGGTATGTTAAGCAGCCATCCACCCGAGAAGTTACTGCTTCTCACACAGCGACCACAAGAATCTACCCAACTTGAGTGAGTTCCAACAGCCACTACGAGTCCAACCTCTGAGGCGGGCTGGAGAGTAAACCCTCCAGGAGACCCTGCCACCCGTAGTACCGACTTGTTTTAAGAGTTTCGGATCAAACTCCGGACCAATGGTCCTAATGAACCAGTTCAGCTGCAGGTAAGGTCAGTGACCTTTGTAGCCCCTGATTCAATGAACCTGTGGAAATAAAGCCGATGCAGCCTATAGTATGGCTGCATGGCCCCACTAGAGACGGGGTAATTAAAGAACAAAAAAATTTCATTTGAAGACTATCTACATTTCAAGATTAATACTAACCATTATTTGTATAGCTATACAGCTCTTTGTCCCTTCATCTGATCAAAGATTTGAATTACTTTGTTCTTTTAAGATTTGATTCATCATATATTGATAGGCTGTTTAAAAGAGAGAGCATAAATTAAATTAATTGAATAATTAATTATGGCGGTCATAAAAGAGAAACTGCTTATCCTCCCTTGCATCATGAAAACCTAAAGGAAGGTTTTTATTTGTTTCACTGCGCTCTCTGCATAATGAGTGGAAATCAACAGCTGTTCAGAGTTAAGACATAACTTTTAGGCCCTTCTTTGCGCTATTGACTCTCACAGTTAAATTCTTAACGTTGCATAACAAGTAAGTTATTTGTTCAGGAGTTATAAAGTTCAGGATTAAACGGGTCAGAAGACCTCAGTTCCTTATTAGTAAGAAGAAATGAAAATATATAAACACAGATACACTGATAACCTAATAAACGAACAAATCAATCACCAGACGGACATAATATTCAAACCAATAAATGGCATGAAAAGACGAAAGAACAGAGACCATTTGAACTGTAAAAGAACAAAAACAGATTAAAAAAAAGGTAATAAATTTAGGTATGTATTGGTACCATTGTTTCTAAAATAGGTATTTATGTGAGTCACTTTTGGGTCATAGTTTAGTCCCATTGATAATGCAGCCTCTGCGAAACCGGTCAGGCGACTCCACCAACGATATGTTATTCCTTACTAGTTGCAACAGACTTCATGGAATATTTCCAGTTTTTCTTACCTAAATGTTTCTGGAGACCATTCTCCGGAAATGCTGAGAGCCCTACTGAATGCAAGCATCAAGCCATGTCCGTCTGACTGGTATGATATATAAAAGCATGGGTTCACCTGGGGTCCAGGAAAGCAGTTCTTAGGCCATCCAAAAGGTCGTCCTACTGAATGCAAGCATCAAGCCATGTCCGTCTGACTACTATGATATATGAAAGCATGGGTTCACCTGGGGTCCAGGAAAGCCATTCTTAGGCCATCCAAAAGGTCGTCCTACTGAATGCAAGCATCAAGCCATGTCCGTATGACTACTATGATATATGAAAGCATGGGTTTACCTGGGGTCCAGGAAAGCAGTTCTTAGGCCATCCAAAAGGTCGTCCTACTGAATGCAAGCATCAAGCCATGTCCGTATGACTACTATGATATATGAAAGCATGGGTTTACCTGGAGTCCAGGAAAGCCGTTCTTAGGGCATCCAAAAGGTCGTCCTACAGAATGCAAGCATCAAGCCATGTCCGTATGACTACTATGATATATGAAAGCATGGGTTTACCTGGGGTCCAGGAAAGCAGTTCTTAGGCCATCCAAAAGGTCGTCCTACTGAATGCAAGCATCAAGCCATGTCCGTCTGACTACTATGATATATGAAAGCATGGGTTCACCTGGGGTCCAGGAAAGCCGTTCTTAGGCCATCCAAAAGGTCGTCCTACTGAATGCAAGCATCAAGCCATGTCCGTCTGACTACTATGATATATGAAAGCATGGGTTCACCTGGGGTCCAGGAAAGCCGTTCTTAGGCCATCCAAAAGGTCGTCCGTCCTACTGAATGCAAGCATCAAGCCATGTCCGTATGACTACTATGATATATGAAAGTATGGGTTCACCTGGGGTCCAGGGAAGCCGTTCTTAGGCCATCCAAAAGGTCGTCCCTCCATATCCAGAAGAGTGTATTCCTGCTCGATTCCAAACCAAGGTCTATGATCAGCTGCCTTCGTCATTGCGTCCATGCAGTTAAATCTCTTGTTAGTTTCTAAAACATTCAAATTTTTATTAACTTGTATAAAAATATATACTTGTATACATATGTATAATGTATACTTGCATAGCATAACTACAATTAGATTACGTAAGAGTATTTCCTAGGATTGCTATAATAATCCAATGATACAATATATATATATATATATATATATATATATATATATATATAATAAAATAAAAAACGAAGGAAACACACAGAAAGACACAGACATAACTCACATCGATATTTCGACAATCGTCGTCATCAGGAGGTGCGAAGAGCGAAGAGCGAAGAGTCCCGCAGGAAGACAGGGCGGTACTGAACTCGGAAACCGCAGCCAGTACCCCACCACTTACCACCAAGCGGGGGAAGGGAGGGAAGGAAATGAAGAGCCAAATTAAGACGTAAAAGGAACGAGTAAAAATTATAACTATAAAAAATTATAAAAAAGTAGATAAATCAAATTAAAATTAATAAAAATAATAAATAAAAAGTAAAATAAAAAATAATAAATAAATAAATAAAAAATAATAAATAAAAAATAATAAATAAAAAATAATAAATAAATAAATAAATCATAAATAAATTATCGGTTGAGGTTGAGTCCGGGGGAAGAGCGAGCATCAAGTAAGCATATGTATGCCTCCTCTGAAGCTCTTAGGGTAACTTTATTGTTGGATTCGGGGATCTGTTTCAGGATCTGAACCCTGAAACAGTCATTGAAACTGAGTCCATGCGAGTTCGCATGGATGGCTACAGGATAGCTACTGCGTTGACCGACTGAAGCCCTATGACCATTCATACGAAGGCTCAACTTATTAGAAGTTAAGCCAACGTAAAAGGAGTCACACTGAGTGCAATCCAGTCGGTAAACACAGTTGCTCGAGGTACAGGAGGAATTGACCTGAACCGGGTAGGAACTATGGTGGAGAGGGGAATCGAAGGAAGGATTAGGATTAACAATCAGGCAAGTTTGACAGCCACGGCGTCCACATTGTTTCATTCCAGGAACAGGATTGGAAGGCTGAGGGGAAATATGAGAGAAAATGCTTTTTAGATTGGCAGGTTTACGGTAGGAAATAGAAGGGGGGTGATTAAAGATGGAAGAAGTAGAAGTAGAAGTAGACAGAATCGGAAAAGACTCCTTAATAACAGCACGAAGCTTATAAGCGCCAGGGAAGTAGGTTGTCAGGAAGAAGGAAGCGTTACTTCTATCCCTCTTGGGTCTGGGTTGGTGGGAGATGTCAGCCGGTAAAACACGACTATCAATGAAGGAGCGAGGATAGCCTCGTTCAGAAAATTTGTCCTTTAAGAGGTTAAGGTGATGTCTGCGGTCTTGGAGATTATTGCAGATATTGTGAATACGGAGGGACAAGGATCGAGGTATAGACTTTAGGATCAAGGTAAAGTCTATACCTCGATCCTTGTCCCTCCGTATTCACAATATCTGCAATAATCTCCAAGACCGCAGACATCACCTTAACCTCTTAAAGGACAAATTTTCTGAACGAGGCTATCCTCGCTCCTTCATTGATAGTCGTGTTTTACCGGCTGACATCTCCCACCAACCCAGACCCAAGAGGGATAGAAGTAACGCTTCCTTCTTCCTGACAACCTACTTCCCTGGCGCTTATAAGCTTCGTGCTGTTATTAAGGAGTCTTTTCCGATTCTGTCTACTTCTACTTCTACTTCTTCCATCTTTAATCACCCCCCTTCTATTTCCTACCGTAAACCTGCCAATCTAAAAAGCATTTTCTCTCATATTTCCCCTCAGCCTTCCAATCCTGTTCCTGGAATGAAACAATGTGGACGCCGTGGCTGTCAAACTTGCCTGATTGTTAATCCTAATCCTTCCTTCGATTCCCCTCTCCACCATAGTTCCTACCCGGTTCAGGTCAATTCCTCCTGTACCTCGAGCAACTGTGTTTACCGACTGGATTGCACTCAGTGTGACTCCTTTTACGTTGGCTTAACTTCTAATAAGTTGAGCCTTCGTATGAATGGTCATAGGGCTTCAGTCGGTCAACGCAGTAGCTATCCTGTAGCCATCCATGCGAACTCGCATGGACTCAGTTTCAATGACTGTTTCAGGGTTCAGATCCTGAAACAGATCCCCGAATCCAACAATAAAGTTACCCTAAGAGCTTCAGAGGAGGCATACATATGCTTACTTGATGCTCGCTCTTCCCCCGGACTCAACCTCAACCGATAATTTATTTATGATTTATTTATTTATTTATTATTTTTTATTTATTATTTTTTATTTATTATTTTTTATTTATTTATTTATTATTTTTTATTTTACTTTTTATTTATTATTTTTATTAATTTTAATTTGATTTATCTACTTTTTTATAATTTTTTATAGTTATAATTTTTACTCGTTCCTTTTACGTCTTAATTTGGCTCTTCATTTCCTTCCCTCCCTTCCCCCGCTTGGTGGTAAGTGGTGGGGTACTGGCTGCGGTTTCCGAGTTCAGTACCGCCCTGTCTTCCTGCGGGACTCTTCGCTCTTCGCTCTTCGCACCTCCTGATGACGACGATTGTCGAAATATCGATGTGAGTTATGTCTGTGTCTTTCTGTGTGTTTCCTTCGTTTTTTATTTTATTGTAAAAAAGTCCGCTGGACCGTTTCTTTTAATTGTATATATATATATATATACTTTTTCGTTGGAAATACGATCCAAAACGGACAAATATAGTTCAATATAGACAAAGAAACATATAGAAATCAAAATAACACACTTACAGTCTCTAATTTTTGGTTGAACTGTCTTCAGGAGAGATAAGAGAGAGAAACCAATGTTTTCCCAATGTTTGCCCAATCGCATACAGTGCGCTTGGTTTCTCTTTCTTATCGTTCCTGAAGACGGTTCAACCGAAAATTAGAGACTGTAAGTGTGTTCTTTTGATTTCTCTATGTTTCTTTATCTATATTGAACTATATATATATACCAATTAAATGAAACGATTCCATGAACTAAATAAACTATGTTGAAACAAAAAACACTCAGAAATGAAACAGAAACTCACTATTATATTTCGATGTCCTCGTCATCAGGAAGATAGAAACGAGTCGCTCCGCAGGTAGACAACGACTCATAATATTAATTACTTCAAGTTTATAAAATGAACAAAAGAGAAACGAGTCGTTGTCTGCGACTCGTTTCTATCTTCCTGATGATGAGGACATCGAAATATAATAGTGAGTTTCTGTTTCATTTCTGAGTGTTCTTTGTGTCAATATAGTTTATATATATATATATATATATATATATATATATATATATATATATATATATACAGTATTATGTAAGTTTTCTTAAAAACTTTTGGTTATAAAATATAACCAAAAATACATAATACGCACAAAACAGTACAAACCGCTTAACAAATGCTATTCTTCATTGTATTTCATCGTCAGATTATAATAGTTTTGTTAATTCATATTTTCTCCTTTGTTCATTTTATAAACTTGAAGTAATTAATATTATAATATAACTCTAGCTTAGAGGGCTTGGTGTAAGTTTCATTAATAGCCCAGCGGTAAAGCTCTAAGAATAGAGAGATTGAATTAGTAATGCTTTAGGTAGACTATAAATAGACTTTTTTATTTTAGTTAATTGTGTTTGGGAAGTAGTAGTCATAAAGCTGATTTATTTGAATCATAAGAAACAATAGGTAATTTAAGTTAACATCAAACAAACTATGCGACCTATCTGGAAAACAGTACGAACTTATATCTATGGGACATTGTACTTCATATTTCTTTAACCATTTATTAATACGTATATTGAGTTAAAAATTTACGCTTCAGTGAGCATTAGTCAAAAGTAACTTCGAGTTTACCTTTTTCATAGCCCGATTAGCTCAGTTGGTAACACCGGGGTTCAACACCCACATGAACCCCGATTTATTCATGACGTATGTGAATAAATGTGAGCACGTCATCCCTCAGGGAAGACGTTAAATCATCGATTTCAAGCCTGTACGATATCAGGTATTCGTTAATGATCTCTGCTCTACATACACTTGAACTAGGAAAGATTTAGGACTCCCAATGTAGAATTAACCCGGTGATATAGCATGCTCATTACTAAGATTGGAGTGAAACAATAAATGAGCCACGATTTCCGCTCCTAAAAGTGCGCTAAAAGATGAATGGCTATAAGTGTGAGGATTGGAAAACAAACAAACAGTTGGCTTCTTCAAAAATTGTGGTCAGATGACTGGACTACAGTCATTGCTTTATGGGCTATCAGTTGATGACGCTCTCGGCCTCCTTTGGTAACTGGATGGATCAGGAATACCTACGCCCTGACTAGTCATAAATCAGCACTATTATCAGAAATCTCAAAAGCATTTCAGTAGGGTCCACTCTTTTGTATATTCTTAAACCAAATTCTCCTAGTCCCTTCAACACACAGATAGCTTTACTCGAAACACAGATTCAGGGACACTTGACTTTCTAGGACTTAGAGAAACTGTAAGCTGACACATCCTGCTCTCCTGAATCCATTCAAGCCCAGGAGGGCAGGTGCCTAGATACCTACATCCAGGGCCCACTGTTTAGTATACACTTAAAACCAGGTCCCCTGGGTCCTTAAACATCCGGATGGTTTTACTCGACACATACAGCCAGAGACCCTGAATTTTCTAGGCTGAGAAACACCGGACAGCTAACACATTCGAACCAAGGAGAACATATGCACATATATCTATATTTAGTGCCGACAGTTTTGCACACACTTAAAACCTTGGATCCTTCAAAACCCGAATAGGTTTACTAGATATAGGCACTCAGGGCTTCTGGGCTTTCTAAACCAATAGAAACTATCATGTGCTACATCAGGGTCCAGCAAAACAGGTATCAAGATACGTACAACTACGTTCCACCGTTTTGTATACACTTAAACCTGGGTCTCGGATGGATTTACAAAACACACAGACCCAGAGATAATGAACATTTTTGACCGAGGGACACTGCATAGCTGACAAAGAAGAACATATCCACAGATACCTACAGTTAAGGCCTACCGATTTATAAACACATAAAACCGGGTGCTCCTGGATCCTTCAACACTCAAATAGGATTACTATACACAGGTACCTAGTGGTGCAGGGCTTTATAGACCATATGGACTGGACAGCTGATATACCCGGACCCAGGAGAGCTCGTATCTATTGACCTACATTCAGGATCCTCCATTTTTAGCCTCCTAAACTTAAGCCCATGGATTCTTAAACAACCGGATCCAGACGAAGTGAACTTAATAGTCACCTATACAGACGACTTGATTTTCTACATTCTCGGTCATAGTGGTACTCTACTTCCAGACCTTTTGACCTAGAACTAGAATTCTGTTCTCTAGGACCCAGAGAAGGTGTACAACTTATGAAGATAGACTCAGGGGCCATGTACTTCCTGGAAACGCTGATTTAAGAGGTCATAATTTCTTAGTCCTTCAAAATGAGAAGTACTGAACTGTTTAGGTACTCAAATAGTTGGAAAACTGTCCCAGGCTACTGGACTCCTTGATGGAAAGATTAAGGTACAATAAGGTTTCCTGTACACCCAGGCAAAGATCCATTACACCACCAGCACTATTCTAGATAGTACCCAAACTCCATGAGATCTTATAAATTCTGACCCAGAATTCTAGTTATAGGTCAAAGGGATTGGGAGTACAGTACCACTATGGTTGAGACTGTAGGAAATCTAGTCGTCTACATAGGTGACTATTAAGTCCAGTTCCTCTGGACCTGGGTGTTTAAGAATCCATGGGGCCTGGGTATAGGAGTCTAAAAGCTGAGTACCCAAGTGCACTGACTCCTACACCCTCTTTTACTCAACGGTCTCTCACAATCATTTATACTGAAAACATAATAGATAGAGTACTCTGAAATGTTCATATATCACTAACATAACGACACGATAAAGGCTTTATTTTTATCTTTGTATCTACTTTACAAATACTATCAAATGTTCTGGTTATTAACAAATATCAGTTAATCTAGGGCTAAAACTTAAATAAAAATCAATTAGAACGGAATGCAGACTGCTTGCTCATTGAAACACAAATCGCCTAAAGGTATTCCCTTCACAGCATTGATTACTGCAAACATAGCGTGAGGAATGCCTATTTACATAATCAATACGAACGATATTGTTCTTGATAGCTATTGACAAGTGCTATGCATTTCATAGACAAACAAGTTTAACTTGGATAACAACTAGATTTTTCTCTGGAATGATGAACGATAGAGTCATGTAGGATTTACAGCTTTAGCTTTATCAACCACTTCAAAAGATAACCCGTTTACTAATGTTGATCTCTCGTCTAGTATTCAAATGCTGTTGACAAGGCTTGTATGAAACAAATTGTCTTCATTTATTCTTCCGTTTCATGTAATTAACAGTGTTAAATAAATTGGAATAAAATATTTTGATAAATTATATAATAGTTTATGATTAGAGAGGAATAAGAAACTCAAGGTTTACTACACACAAATGTTTTATAATACAACGCGTTTCGAGCTATCAGTCTTCATCTTCAGGTTGCATGTACAATACAAATACAAATCTGTATAAACTTATTGAATTTAAATAAAGAAAAGGGGCCAGGTTTGCTCAATGGTTAAGGCACTCGCCTCTGAACTGGTGGGTCCGTGGTTACTTACCCACTCTGGTTTTCGATTTATACACTTAGGAGGTGAATAAATCTGAACCTTTTGTCCCTCGAAGAGAACGTATGAGACTGTACGATGTCAGGTACTCGTTAAAGATCCCTACTCTAAATACATTTGTGTTAGGCAAAATTTAAGACCCCTATCGTAAGACCCCTATAGTAGAAACAAAAAGACCGTATGGGCTGACGTTTTCAACCCGCTAGGGGATCGGTTAAAACAAATAAAAAAAATAAATAAATAAAGTAAAAACAACCAAAGTTTAAACTAAAATATGAACGAAAAGAATTTACATACCTCTATGTTTTAATTACATAGTTTATTTTACCAGTTTATTTTTCATAGTTCAGTTATTTTACCTATTTCTGGTAAATTATAATTATTTGTAACGTAAACTGTCTTTGTTGCGTACTCCAAGTGTTTGATATTTTTTTTATATTTATCCTTGAGTATACTATATGAAGGTTATAGTATACTATATAGTACGGTTTATAGTATACTATATTTGTAAGGTTCAAATGAAATTTCTTTAGTGGATACTATGGATTGAGGAAAATATTGAGAACTACTTGTATTAGATATTGAAAAACTAAAAGCATTGGTGTGTCATTAATAATGAAACTTTCTAAAATAATGTGTTCCGAATTGTGAAAAGCAATTGCAAAAGTTCGAACAGAACAGTCTAGTGACTATGAGTTCTGAAAAGGACATACATACATAACTTGGATATACAGTTGTGTTTTAGTGACATGGAGTGAGTACTTATTGATGTCCCAAGGCCTTCCAAGAGCCGGTCTTTTGTTAGAAACACATTTCAAACATTCATCTACTTTCAAAGAACATTGTATGTTCCAAATAACTTGTTTTTGTTAAAGTCCTTACTATATATAGAGTTTTTTTTTTAACTTTTCCCGATTTGAATAATCTAATATTATCTTTTTCCCTCCCGTAATTGTTTTTTAATATAAATTAGTTTGAAAAATAAATCAATAGTTTAAATTGACATCCAATTTACATTGTTTTTCTTTTCTTACCTGAAATAAAAAAAAAAAAGACTCAAGGTTTTAGTTGTAAGCATTTTTTAAAAAAACTGGAATAAATATGAATACTCAGAGATGATTACATGATGCGAGATTTATAGTGGTGTATAATTGGTGTCCCTGAAATAGTTGTCTACCTTGGGGCCCATCTACTCTATTTGATGTTCATTTCTTTGGAAACAACCAACTTTTTTTTTTTTTTTTTTGAGGTTCATTAAGTGACTGCATTGTGTTTGCTTAGATCTGGTGCTTGTTAAGTTCCCACTTAACGGGCTAATAGAATCCTTTGTATTAAATATATTTCTTCTGGGTTATACAGGTTGTGGAATGTCATTGCACTAGTTCAACATTTCAACGATGGTTTGACGGTTGTGTGGATGGTCTTCTGACAGCTGCAGTAGATAATGATTACAATTCACTCTCCCCTCTGTGTCATTTATTACGAGAGTATAAGGTCTCTGTCGTATGATAAATATCCCACTCATAATTCCATCTTTCAAGACTGTTCATTCTAACGTCATCTAACAACATGGTTACATTCATTCTTTGGTGTAATGGCTTGAAAGCTAAGGTGCACAGCGATCAAAACAGGTTACATTCATTCTTGAAGTGTCAGATGAAAACCTCATCTAGTAAACCACACGTATGACTTTCACATAATCGTCAAGAAGCCTCACAGCTGTCAGCAAATAATAACCAATTAGTTCAATAACTATCACCTGTTTTGTTTATCATCTACTTTTTTTTGTGTTCACGTGATTATTATCTGCTTTTTTTGTGTTAACGTGATTATTATCTGCTTTTTTTGTGTTAACGTGATTATTATCTGCTTTTTTTGTGTTCACGTGATTATTATCTGCTTTTTTGTGTTAACATGATTATTATCTGCTTTTTTTGTGTTCATATGATTATCTGTTTTTTTATCCACGTGATTATTATCTGTTTTTTTTTGTGTTCACACGTGCTTATTAACTGTTTTTTTTTTTATCCACGTGATTATAATCTGTTTTTCTTTGTGCTCACGTGATTTTTATCTGCTTTTTTTGTGTCAACGTGAATATTATCTGCTTTTTGTTATCCACGTGATTATTATCTGTTTTTTTTTGTGTTCACACGTGCTTATTAACTGTTTTTTTTTTATCCACGTGATTATAATCTGTTTTTCTTTGTGCTCACGTGACTTTTATCTGCTTTTTTTTGTGTTAACGTGATTATTATCTGCTTTTTTTTTATTCACGTGATTTTTATCTGCTTTTTTTGTTCAAGTGATTATTATCGGCTCTTTTGCTTTCGTACGCGATTATTATCACCTGTTTTGAGATCGCAGGGGGCACGAGTGATTATTGTCTACTTTTTTGTCATTTCTGTATTGCATATCATCTTTGTTATAGTAAATTTCACCCTAACTGTGATAACTTTGAAGTTAACCGGAATTGATAGAACTATTGAAATTATAGAAAACCCAAATTTTAAAATTTAGTAATTATATCACTTGTGTATTTGAAATATTCTGCAATTTGAGATGCAATGATATTTTGACTGGAATGCAATACAAACATGAAAGTAAAAATAGCTGATATTTCGATATGAAAAAGAAAAGTCAAATAGAATTTTAGTTGGCAGACCCTAATGAAATACAGTTCATTAATATAATATAATAATTTAATGATAACATATATAATTAATTATAATACATTAATTATAATTAATTATCATAATATAATTAATGTTTTGATTTCGTAGAGTGTATGTAATTTCTATACAATTTATCGACTGTCGTCAAACACAATGTTGAGGGGAGTAGTCCAACAGACAGCGTGCACGCCTTTAATTATTAACTTGGAAATTCGATTCTTGGTCAGTGCTTTAGATTTTTCATGCGTTGGTTGACAAAATCCTTTAAACGCCTTTCCTCAGAAAGGACATAAAACTGTCTAGCTTAAACTTTACGATGTCAGGCTTTTGGTTAAAGACATCTCTCCAACAAACTTGAGTAATTTATAATTTAGAACTCCTGACGTAAAATCAACCCCGGCAATGTTGCACCATGACTAAAATAGACCCTAAATAACAAATGAGAGGCACTTTCAACCTCTAGAATAACAATCCAGGTGAAAACGCATAAGTCTTCTAATCTAGCAAACAAACAACAATGCACTTACTAAAAATTACGCAATAATTACACAACTGTAATTATAAGACTAAACATATGACTTACTCTTGGCATATTAACCATAAAAAAGGTTATTTCAAATTTATGAAAGAAAGTACGATCTCAAGACCTCAGCAACACAAGATAAAATCCAAATGGAGTAATATCATTAATGTCATTAAAGTGAAAACTACGAGATACAGGACGGCATTCTCCAAATATCAAGTTCTACTATACTCGTACACTTGCAGCAGTTTACCCCTGTCGATATGACTCGTCAAATTTCAAATTATCCTCTTATCTAATTAATTAGGTAAACCGAGTAAATGTAACAATTCTACTAAATTTATTTTAATGTTTATTATAAAATAAATCATATTTCTAAAAATATGATTAAATTATCGTACTAACTTATTGGCAAAGCCTTCACATTACCTAATTTCAATCAGAAAAGTAATTATATATGGTTCATGACCTTCTATATTTGAATTTATAATATATTTAATTAATAAAACTTTGACTATGTGGTATAGTTATTTATAATTTCCAATTATGAGTGTACACCACATAATAACTGTTCACTGAACAACAAGAGAAGTAAGATATCCTTTTATTTCAATATCCTTAATCCTCTATTTATGCGATGTTCTATAAATCACGTCGTTAAATGAACTATCACCTCTTGACGCATATATGGTTTTCCTATTTTACTCTTTTTTAATGAAATTATATCGTCTTCAGGTATTCTTATGAGAAAGAGGTAGTTTCAAAGCATATAAGAGCATTATCAAATCTTTAAGGATTTGAAATAATTCCTAAATGATACCGTTACGGAATCTTTATGGATTTAATATGATTGCCATTTCAAAAATATTTCTCTATATCGTATTTGACAGTAAAAAACACAAACTTGATACAACTGTAATATTATCGTAAAGAAACATACAATACAGAACAAACAATACTATGAGTACTAAACTATATTTCTGCATTAAACTTAGGGTGTGTGTGTGTGTGTGTGTGCAAATAAATAAATATAAATATAAATATAAAAATAAATATAAAAAAAACAAATGTTTAAAAAACATAAAAAAATATTACCAACATTTTCTAAGTATATTTCTTTCTTCTCTCTTGCCTCAAAGATTGTGCTTTTAACAGGTTCTTGTTTTTTTGAGTAATTATTAACTGAGTACGTCATTAAGTGACGAGTCGCTGTGTATCCTTACTTCATTAGGTAAAGGCGACGATGCATAAAGACTCATTCGACGAGTATATATGTTGTATTGCTTTAACATATACATTGTATTGTTCAAGCAGGAAAGTAGGTTCTGATAAAAATGCCTAATATAATGGTAACTAACTAGGAAAAAACTAATAGGATCAAACTATTTTTTCTCAAGATCAAATATTTTTACGTAGACAACATTTCTAAGCCCACAAAATGCTATTGAAATATGCTATATATTGTAGACTGAAGTAGTCTATTATAAAAGGAGTAGTTGTCATGATTTAATAATAAATATTTATACGGACCTGAAGTAAAAAACGATTAGATGTTAGAAAAAAAATAGCATCCACATATAGTGTTAAAAAGTTTGTTTGCAAAGCTTAATACTGATTTTTCATTCATATATCAATACAGAATCTTTATTGATACATAAATGGAGCTCAGACATATTTGGGTTCGTAACTTTTAAATTTTTTTTTTTAAAAAAGCCTCTGATGTGTGAAACCCCAAACGAAGCACTTATATTACATCCTTATATTATTTCAACTAGGTTGTATTTTGTGTCTGAACTTCAAGATTTCAATAGTTTGTCATCTTTCAGTAGAAAAAAAATCATAAACAGAACTTCGTTTAAAAAATTAGAACTTACGTTATTTATAGTTATGACGTAATAAAAAAGACTACTTCAAAGACAAAATATATCATATAGGAAATCATATCAAATCCTTAAAGATTTCATAGTAGTCTTATATGATTTTAACTGCCACTTTCTCATGAGAATACCCGTATACGATATAATTTAATTAAAAAAAAAAAAGTAAAAAAGAGAAAACCACATATGTGTCAAGAGGTGATAGTTCATTTAACGACGTGATTTTTAGAACACCGTCGTATATCGAGGACTAAGGATATTTAAATAAAAGGATATATTACTTCTGTTGTTGTTCACTGAACAGTTATTATGTGGTATACACTTATAATTGGAAATTATAAATGGATTTACTATATAATCAAAGCAATAGTAACGTGGGACAGTCATTGTCAAGGCAAAGAAAATACCAATAGATCGACATTTCTGGCATAAAAAGGAGCATTGGCTATAAAGTGAGCACACTTGTTCTGGACAATCTGGAGTCGGTTTTTGTTAGTTATCGCAGAGTTGTACCAGACAGAACATCCATAGGTCATGGCACTTCTTATAACCGACTTGTAGACGTGATAACTCCTTCACCGCATGAGGAGTATCCCTTGATTTAAGGATGGGGGTATAAATGACACAGCAACGCTGTACCCACAGACTCAGAACACGGACGGGTTCTTTAGTAGTAGACCTACTGAATGCACCACGGTCCACTGCTCTCTCCTATTAAAGAGCCCTCACTGATTTCGACCTCTAAAGTTAACACGACAGTATCATGGCAGTATTGTTCAGATTACTTACCAGTTGGTTTCATGTTGTACTTGAAAGTTTCACAAAGCACAAGTTTGTTGTTTCCTAACAGGAAGGGGTCTCTGTACATGGCAACTGGTTTGAGGTAGATATCACTATTACTTCCTTCAGACTGGTACGTTGAGCTTCCATCATAATTCCACATAGGCAAGTCTGAAACACATGGATAAACAAATCAAATATGCTCTATTAAACACTAATAAATCATAAATGTTTTTAAAAAGTAAGCGCGGCAATATACTTATCAGCTGAAACGAAATACAATAATAAACATTTACCAATAGAGATTGTGAGTATCCCTCAACTATAAGCATAATAGTGCTGTCATAACGACAGTAAATTTCAGCAATATTCAATGATGTTACTACTTTCATAGGTTCAACATGTGCCGTTCGTATTCCCGTAATGCTCTTCAACCATGGTTCGCACACTTTCGACATTATTTATTTATTTCTTTTTTTTTAATCTTTAAACCGATCCCCTAGCGGGTGATATCGTCAGCCGTTTACCGGTTTTTTTTTTGATCGGTAATTCCACAGATTTTACATTAGGTGTCCTAAATTTTGCCTAAATCAAGTGCATATCGAGTAGGGATCTATAACAAGTACCTGGCATCGTACAGACTCGGGACCGACAGCTTAACGTCCTCTCCGTGGGATCACGTACTCAGATTTATTTACCTCACGCGTGAATAAATCGAGGACCAGGCGGGGATCGAACCCCGGACCTAACAGTTCAGAGGCGAATACGTTAACCACTGAGCTACCCTTACTCCCGTCATAACTTTACTCCTACAAAAGCCGTAACATCTATAAGTGTAGACACAAAATCTCAGTAAACAATACCATTACCATCTCATCCAAATATATCTACCTTACCAACATTAGTTTTACGAGTATTATTAGTGAATCAGCTTATAGAAATTAAAATTAAAAATTTACTGACTCCTGAAAATGAGTTGTTTTGATGAATAAAGGTAGACATTTTGATGAATAAAGTCTTTATTTGAATACACAAAAAAGTAATTTTACAGTTATGAGGCCAAGGTAGCCCAATAGCTTGTGTACTCGCCTCTGGCCTGGTAGATCTTGGGTTCGATTCTCATTCAGGATTCAATTTCTTCACCTGAGAGTTAAACAAATCCAAATACGTCATCTCTTGAAAAGGATGTTAAGCCTTAGATCTCAAGCCTGTACTACGTGAGGTAATTATCTAAGATCTCTACTCTAAATAAACATTTAGGGCTTCTAATTTCGAATTAACCGGGTAATGTGGTTAGCTTATTACTAAAATTGCAGCAAAGTAATAAATGAGCCACACATTTCACCCCTATACTAGGTCTAAAAGGTGAATACCTAAGTGTGAGCAGTAAAAACAAAATTAAATCTTTTAAAGTTGGCACTATCACGATATCGGCTTCATTGATTGTTTGTTAACTGGAATTTGTTCATAGAGCCGTCATCAAATACTTTCGTACTAGAGTTGTGGCAGCACTAAAATAATCTGAAACTCACAATCCCGCCAACTTTATTCATTTTAATTAAGATGTTTTTCGGTTATTTGGACCATTCCCAGAGTAGTTTTACAATTTAGTTTAATTTAAAATAATACTCTTTATTACAAGTATATATATATTTATATTTTCAAACAAGTTAAAATATATTACTTTTGACAATTTTAATGTAGTTATCTTATAGGCGCATTATCAAATTCATTGAAAATTACTATAATGATATTGGATTTGTTTCAAGAAAGATATTCTCTTCTGAGTTTGAAAATAAATCTCACGAATTTTAGTGATTTATGGCTTATGCGACAGTGAAAAGTGTTATTTTGGTAAATCCCGATTCTGAAGGTTATTTTTACTGATATAATAATTGTAGAGCGTTTCTGGGAAGTATGAGCCTCTTTCACTGGACTGTTGAATAGATCTGTATATACCTAATGAGCTGAGAAGCGATTGCATGTGGTTTGAATACGTTCTTCAGCCTTCCTCAAGAGGCCGACACACAGCTAAAGCAACAACGAATCCCTCTTAATTTACTGTCTATGCAAGGCTAATAAATAACTAAACCTATTAAGAGGGTCAAAGAATCTACAAACTAACACACTAATTATATTTAAGGACTCTGGTGAGGTTATCTAAACAACTTTAAACAATCTACATAAAGTTTAAAATCTATTTAACTATCCACAGTCAATAAAACTAATTTTGAAGTGGCGTTATTTACTGCAGATAGTTTAGCATGGCTTTGAACTTAATGTGTATTGCTGCAGTTTAAGGCTTAAGGTAGACTACTGAATTTCTAATCGCCTGACTGTTTTTATATTTCCTTTAAAGATATCCGTTTTAAAGCATGTTGATGTGTGTATTTAGCTACTACTTTTTTGGACACAGAATGATTATTTCTTATTTTAAATGATTATTGACTGAATTTTTTAAATAATCTTTCGTACTGCCTGTCTAGTTTGGGAAAGCAATCTACACCCCAATGTCTTGCAAGTCTCCTTCCCAATCTAGTCCGCTATGTCTTGCTAGTCTACTCCACAATCTACTCCTCAATGTCTTGCCAGTCTACTCCCCATTCTACTCCTTAATTTCTTGCCAGTCTACTTCCCAAAACAGTTTGTTTTGAATGTAACATAAATATAATATAAATAGAATATTTTATAATATTAAAACACTGTAGCAAACTGACGAGGATATTTGACCTTATGTTTAATTCTTATGTTCAAATATTCTAACAGTCATTTTGCTACGCTTTGATGTATTTTTGTTTATGGTATCCTGATATACACATTTTTAAACTAAACAAGGAGCACTAAGTGCGTGCTGAAAACGTCAAAATACTATTTTTCGCGTAACCCCCCCCCCCCCCCCCCACTAATAACATTTAGTTAAGTGGATTTTAGTTAGAAATATGGATATTTTGACAGGTTGGCACGTTATAAGGTTTCTTGAATGTAGTTTGATGGTATTTAACTGTAGGAGGTTAGGTGGGTGTTTACAGAAAATATAAACAATCAACAAGTTACTCTGTTTTACAGTTGTTAGTGACATGTGATAGACTTTATTGTGATAGGCTTTATTGTGATATACTTTATTGTGATAGACTTTATTGTAATAGAGTTTATTGTGATAGACTTTATTGTGATAGACTTTATTGTGATAGGCTTTATTGTGATAGACTTTATTGTAATAGACTTTATTTTGATGGACTTTATTGTGATAGACTTTATTTTGATGGACTTTATTGCGATAGACTTTATTGTGATAGACTTTATTGTGCTGCTTGTTAAAACGAGAGCTAATTTTAACAAGATCGTTTAGTAATTATAAAATTTGTTAATTTTGTTTCAAGTACTGCTTTAATATGTATATTTAGCGTGATAAGAATATCAAGAGTGTTCCAACATTAGAAGAGGAAATATTATACTAAAAAGAATGTACCACTTGTAATTTCTTATCAGATTGTGTTATAACAAATTTATCATTTTTATTAAAATGATAAAATAAAGAGAGCAGATGAAAATAAATCAAGGCCTTAAACTAGTCAACGAGTTTATAAAAGTTTTGCCACCGTGTTTAATGATACTTCACACCAGGGGTCTTCAAACTTTTCATTACGTCAACCCCTTTCCAAGATATTTTTCCTCTTATCGACCTCCTATGAAAAAAATTATTATCGGAGGTGGAAATTATTATAGGAGGAAAATCAATGCGAAATTTCAACATTGATGTCAACAAATTTTTTGTTCATATTAGTAATGTCAAGAAATTAGGTGAACTGCATAGAAATCTAGTCGTTTCCAACATAAAATGAAATTCCTGAATGACTGTGCTATTAGGATGAAATTATAGTTATATGGCAGTATTTCTGGGATTTTTATATTATATTTGCCATAATGCCTCAAATGCAACATTGATGAAACTATATTACCTCTCATTGTACTGCTACAGAACAACACAAGAATATGCTGACAAACCTCTTTCTATTAAAATAGATGTGTTAAATGAAAAGGTGACCTTGGTGAGTTGCGATAAGACAGCTGATATTGGGTTCAAATTTAGAGAGTTTTAGCAAATCACCGCTTTTTTCCAAGTTAGGTCTGTTTTTCCGTTTTGTCAGAATTGTGTTTGCATGCGAAACACCAATTCAACAATGTAATTACGAATTATAAAGAGTTTTTCAAATTATATTTGCTTTTCACCCTTTCGTGTATTTGTGTTGTTATAAAAACTCAACCAAATATTTACTGACCATTCTTTTGCCACTATGAACTTATCGACCTCTAGTATCTTCATCACTGCCTCTACCCTCTCATCAACCCTTAGAGGTCGATATAGACCTCTTTTGAGACTCCTGTTCTAAGGGATAGCCACATTAAAATCAATTAATGTATATCATTAATACGGCAAACCGTCATACCTCATACGATGATGTTGAAGCATTTGGAGCGCTTTCGGACGTTGTCCATTTTCAATCGCAACTAACTAACTCGATTGAAGATGGACAACGTCCGAAAGCGCTCTAACCACTCTAAGATCATCTTACGAGGTATGACGGTTTGCCATATTAATAATATAAATCATACTAACCTCAGTGGTAATAATAATATGCATGTAAATAAAGTAAGATAATACATTGATAATGAGCCTGATAATATGTTTACATATATGAAAATTGAGTGCAGTCCATGCCATATTTTGTCTTAGTAATCCTAATATGATGTTTATATCATGCGCAATAATTTATCAGCGGTTGAAAAGAGCATGACGACTGTTTTTTTACACAATGCACTATAAAGTACAGGGCAATAATCGATAATCCGGCAATGAGTAAACCGGCACTACGTACGTCACCATAATTTCAAATTCCAATGGCCACCTGGCCAGCTTAAGCCACTAGCCGCTATCATTCGGGTGGCGCTGCTTTCTACAACAACAAACTTCAAAGCTCTTCCTATGTTACTTTATTTATGTAAAAAGGTTATATTATACCAGTCATGGATAATACCAAATAATAACTATATAATAACAGTGGTACTTCTCGTGCAGAAAATTCTAACACAAGTCATTGTCCATAACAGAAAACTTTGAAATCTTGACAAAACTCTGCCTCAAGGTATTTAAATGTTTTACATATACATACATTCGTAAATTCTAGTTTGAAAGTAACAGTGAAGATATTTTTTGTGTAAGTATACTGAATTAATTTTGTACTTGTGCTTTCTTTACCTGCATTAACTAACTAGTACTGATTTAAAGGATATTCTAAGTTTGCGATGACGTAGTTAACTACTGAGTTTCGTGTATTATAAGACAATAAATGACTAATCCGACACTCCCCCGGTCAAAATGATCCCGGATTAGAAATAGTCAACCTGTAACTCTTTTAGAGTTCAGTATAGACCAAAGGTTCCTAAAATGGGTTCCGCGGACACAGGGGTTCCTTAACGGATTGTCTGGGGTTCCGTGAAAAACATTTAGTAAAAACATTGTTCTATTTTTTTTTTTGTGGGTATGGATTGATTCTATATTTCTTGTGAACCATGAAACCGAATAATGTTTATATCTACATATACCCATAAGTAGAATTGGTCAAAATTTTATTCATATTTAGGATGAATCACTAGACAGTTTTTAGAACTATCTGATTCCCGAATTTCCTGCTATTGCAAAAGTAGCACATCACACTTGCTGCCATTTCCTACTACCTACTTATGTGGAACTGAATTTTCCCTTTAAACTGCCATATAAACCAAATACCGAAGTAGGCTTAATGCTGGGGCTAACTTGTGAATCAAACTCTCAACTATAAAGCCAAAAATGATTACAAAACAAACTCTGTGTTAAAATTGTTAGTAATTCTGTTTCATGTGTTATGCACTTGTGAAAAATATGAAAATTAAAATCTTTTGGTTTTGAATTTTCATTCAAAAAATACACATTGCAGTAAACAACTTTTTTAATTGTTTTTAAACATACATACTATTTAAAAAGGCATATGAAAATATTTATATTATGATTGTATGAAATCATTACAATCTAAGGTTTCCGGGAAAGTTACTGGAACCAAAAAGGGTTCCGCGTCGAAAAAATTTTGAAAACTCTGGTATAGACCAATATGCACAGTTCTTTTCCTGTTCCAGATACTCAGTTAAAAAATATAAAAAAATGCATTCAGAGAAGCTCAAAATGCATAAATCTGTATACTGAAATCATGAAACTAATTTTTTTGTTCATCATGAGAAAGAATCACCTACAGTAAACTATAATTCAATGTACATAAAAAACATAGAGAAATTAAAAACACACCCCTACAGTCTCTAATTTTCGGTTGAACCGTCTTCAGGAGAGATAAGAGAGGGAAACCAAGCGCACTGGTACATAGACGGTTAAAGACCCTATGTAAACTTACATAAAGTTTACTTACAGTAAACTATCATATTTAAAATATCACAAACTTATTCTATTTCTTTTAATATTTGTTTTCCCAGAATGAGATTATAAAAAGGCCTTTTAATGTTACAGTTGAGTGGAGTGATACAGGAAACTGTAATTGGTAAAATTGAAGGAGATGCTTGGAATGGTGCCCAATTACGACTAATGTGTGGTATTTTATATTGCATGTCACATGAGGAAGTAGTTGTTATGTTCTGCCATTTATCAACCAAGCACATTGTTTGGTCGGAGAAAAGTTTCCACGAATGTTGAATTGAAATGACTGTAAAATGACATTCAGACGTAGGATGACAGAATGTGATGGTAATAGACGCATAGAGGAGAGAGAATCCTTGCCAACTTATTAACCCAATAGACTCATGCTAAAAATCAATGGAGGGTTATACCTTTGTTCCCTATAGAAAAAAATGTCACGTTGTCAACATAAAAGTTAAAACTGCTTTTCTATGTAAAATTTTCCAAAGAAGACATTGAAAGCAGTCTCTAATCCGTACATGCTCCTTTTTATAACTTTTTCTTCAAAATAAATTTTTGTTTGTTAATTAATTACATTGTGGTGTTCACTTCTCAGTTACTGCAAGCATTGTATAAGTGTATATGACAGTCTTAAGTACGTTGTTCCTCAGAGAGGAAGTTAGACGTTTAGACGTCGGTCCCCGCTTGTTCAAAGTCAGGCACTCATTGTGCCTGCCTGCCTGTTAAACAAAATTGCTAACGGCAATCTATAACATATATTAAACATAAAATACAACAATCTCTTATACCTTTTATTACAGTAATACGGAATGACCTGTTATGAGAATTTCATTAAACTATTTTCCTTTTTTGGTTCAGAAGTAAATTATTTCTTTCCAGGAAAAAATGTTTTATATAACTTGATATCGTTGTTTCCATCGGATTTACAATATTTCTCATTGATGCCTCTTGAGATTAAAATGGCTGTAAGTAGCCTTAAATGAGTTTGAGAAGATTTGCAATATGACGAGGGTCTTTTCTTGAACATCACTAAAAATCTAGTAATGCTTAGAGGATACAAGCTCTTAAGTCAAAAGTTCTTCATAGTCCTTTCTACACACCAAATGAAACAATCTATTCAAACCTCAGGATTTCAACAGTTCATCAAGTGGTAATATCTCGCTACAAAGCCTCCCACAAAAATCTTTTTAAAAATAATAATCCCTTAGTCGTAAACATCTCCTCAATAAATATTCCAAGAAATTTCCAAAGACGTCTAAACAGAAAGTGACCAAGAGACTTATTGATGTAAATTATTCTAGTGACTTATAAATTTAATTTAATTTTATAACTTATTTCTCACGTCAGGAAGTATAATCGCTGGATTATTTCTTCCCTCCTGCATGCATGTGCAAGTGTATATATTTTTTTCATCATTGTCACTGGTAATATTACATTTACCTTGTTGGGACCATGTAAAAGAAAATAAAAAAAAACAACACTAAAGGTGATGCATATGTGTGGTTCTGCACAAAATATTTTTTTTTTTTTATTTCTTTTAAATTATCTTTATACACTAGTAAATATTTAAAACATACATATTATAATGTTACATAGTAATATTGTGTGTTTTACATTTATGATCGCTATTCATACTGCATGCGAAGTGCACTCTAAGCCAGTGACAATTATAAAACTATTAACTGTCTTAACCAGTATGGGAAATGACAGTATTCTTATCACTGATTTTAAATGGATGAGTATTTAAATTGTAAATGATTTGTGAGGGAAATTGAAATTAAAATGCACATTGCTGATTCATAACTCCTGACAGTTACAGAATGTTGATTTTGACCTTCAAACCGTGAACTCGTTTATTTCAAGCTGGAAATAGGGAACAAATGACTAGTTCATTTGTAAATTCTGATCACGTTTAAGGAGACTAAATCAAGTTTGCAATCATAAAGGTTGATGTTTATCAAAGCAGTGACTTGAATAATATGACATTACGTCATATTGATTTTATGTAACTAATGCTCCTGATAATTGAAATTATATGAATAAAACACAGTAACTAAAATGCTATTAATAAAAAGAAAGTTATTGAATTAATTATTTGTGTCTTAGTAAGAAAATTGGGTGAGTATATATGAATGAGTATCAGTCGTATATGAATGAGTGTGAATGAGTAAGGCTCGAAAAGTGAAGTTCAGGGAGTGTGAAAGGAGCAGAGCAATAAGTATAGCTATGAATAAGTGAGTGAGTATGAATAAATTAAGTGATAAACAAACGTGATTATGAATAGTGCTTCATAATAATCAAACAGTCATACAAACGCAATAACTTTATTATTAAATTAAAATCCTTCAAAGTGATTAAATCGAGGGCCAGAGTGGGTATTGAATCTCGGAACCAGTTCAGAGGCGAGTACGTTGCCATTGAGCTAAACAGGTCTCCTAATTTTAAATGTAGGTTAGGTTAGGTTGCAGTGGCAGTCCCCCACAAGGGGGGCACACATGGACTGAAGATTGACTCTTTGTGATACCACACATAGATGACTGATTCTACATTGGGAGTCCTAAATTTTGTCTAACTCAAGTGTATTTAGAATATGGATCTTTAAAGAGTATCTCATATTGTACAAAGCTCGGTACCGACGACTTAACGTCCTCTCTGAGGAACAACAACGCACTGAGATGTTTTTCGCCTCTTGCTTGAAGAAATCAAGGCCAGAATGAGAATCAAACTCGGGATCTACCAGTCTAGAGATGAGTACGCTGCCAGTGGGCTACCCTTGCTCTTGTGAAAAGTTGTTATTAATGTGAATATAATAACCAAATCGTTCAAAGCATTTTCACCTATCTGGCGCATGCCCGAGTTTCACAGTAGCAGTTCTTTTTAATTAAAACCTGACATCAAACAAGCTCGAGACCAACGGCTTAACGTCCTCTTTCAAAGGAAGGACATTCTCAGATGTATTTTCCTTACAAGTGAATAAATAGAAGTTCAGAGTGGGTATTGAACCTTGGACCAACCAGTTCAGAGGGCAGCACATTGCCACTGAGCTAAACTAGTCCCCAATTTTATATGTAATGAATGAATGAAACTAAGAAACTTAGTACAAGAATTATTTGAAAGTATGTTCCGACTGGTTGTGGCAAATTCAGTGTCATGTGAACATTAAAACCCTGATGTATACCAACAACCGGTAGGTTTTGAGCGTTAACACAAACTTTACATTGGTCATGTTGATGTACTCTGCCTATAATGTCTGTACAAAATGTTTAAAACAACAGACTACTCGTTTACGGTGAAATATGTTGGGTGATTTGGTTTTTGACGAGAAAGAATCTTTCAGTAGAGGATATTCATCGATGTATAAGTGAACTACGACCAAATTCTATGAATGGTAGTAAAGTGCGTAAGTGAAAGTTTTCAAGGACGGAAGGGAAAAGATCCATTATGAACCACTATCAGGTCAACCATTAGAGATTACTAAAAATTTGGTCAATGACCTGTAAGGTCCAGCACACTTTTCTATTACTCATCGCATTAGGGGCGTATACTTCACTTATCTCCAATGAATTACCTCAGTTGAAACATTCTCTATTGACAGAAACCAAATCACTGAACGTATTTCAATGTCGGAAATCAACATTCCGAACTGTCACAGTATGGAGTACCAATCCGTGATTCCGTGTTTCTCCGACGTTGCAATAAGTATGGCAACTTTATTTTCAGAATAACCTTCGTACGTTGTAAGTTGAATATTTATAAAAAAAAATTATTATTTAAAACAACAATGCTTTAAAACGACTAAACCTATATCGTAACATTACCAGAAATATCTTTAAATTAATCAATCATCTCCTCAAAATGGAGGTAGAAAATACAAAAAGTAGCCTATTTTACTAAAATTAATAAAGCACAATTTTTTAATTTACTTATTTATGAATTTAATACAGTTATACATTTTTTGAAATTGGGTAATTGGCTTTTTATTAATCTAGGGAGAGTATTCGAAACTTTTATTAAAATTTGAATATTTCTCGTTAATGTTCCGTTTTTCTATATCTAAGATCATTTGTAATTTCTTTTTTTTTTACTTTCTATTATTTTCTATCAGGATATAGATATATCCTTTATGGAAAAGTTTCAGAATAATATTACTGCAAGCTGTACCACTGTTACCTTGAAACAGCGTACATAAATCCAATTTAATTGTATGTCATGTATTCATGATGAAACTGTTAGAACATTTTACCATTTCTGATTTATTTGCCTTGTTTTAGAAACAATAAAATGGAAAATTTTATTTTTTTTTAAATTTTTGGAAAATAATGATAAATTTTCTTTATCATTAACCTTAAACCTTAAGTTTGATTTTAACTTCTTCTATTGCAATTAAACTTTATTAGAAATATATCTATGCTGATGTTATCTCTATTTATTCGTTAAATTTAACATGTTTATAATAGTTTCTGTTTCAAATACATATTAGGTTTAAAATGGAGGGAGAATTTAAGAAGTGATTTGTATTCATTTTATTTGAAAATAATGAAGAGAAAGATTATTTGGAAAGGTTAATTCAAATATATTCTCTACTGAGATAAATGATTTCGAATGACTATTAAAAATAAAAGAGATATAATAAAGTTACTTAGTTAAAAGAAAATTTATTTGGACATTACGAGTGTACGTGCTCAAAGCCATACGATGGGATATTAGCCAGCTACAGAATAAATTAAAATTTGATAATTCTACTTCAATAAATTTATTTATTAAATAACTGCATTATAAACTGGTAGTCTATCCTATCTTTGCATGAACGAACAAAAATATTGTAATTTATAATTTGGCTGAAGTTTCGTTAAAAATTCTGGCATAAAATTTTTGTTGTTTACGTATTTTAAAACTTTATTTTTATAGTATCTGCCCTAAATGTCAAGGTTCAACAAAAAAAAAAAAACAAGAAAAAAATCGTAAATAATTCATATTATTTGATGAAATATTATCTATCAATTTTCTATAATGTATATGAATTTCAAAAACAATACTTTTTAACAATTTATTATTAATTAGTTTATAGTTCTTAATAACACTTGGCAATTAAATATCATGAGACTTTAAAATAAAATAAATGGATATCTAATGACATGGCAATGACCAGCAATACTGACAAGTGCATTCAAATTGAGAGGAATAGCCAGCGACAACTTTACATCTGTACAGTTTTTTTTTAAAAACTTCGAGTAATTAGATGACGCACAAAGTAAATTGTTTCCAATCAAAATTATAATGAGTGACTGCTGTAATTGACTAAGGTTTTTAGATTCTTTCTAAATATATTTCTTCTTAAATAGTTTCAATATGAATATTTTGGTGCCAATTTTTTATATATCTAAAACTGTTTATAACTTAAATTGATTTTGACGTAAACATGATCTAAAAAAAAATTCGTCTTTATGGAGCTCTTGAAAGTAATAAGTACAGTGATTTCAGTCGTTAAGTTGTACACATAGAGTACACCTATATACAACTCAAAAATAGGGATAGAAATGCAAGATGCAATAACGAAGAATGCATTTAAGGTTAGTCTGCAACTCACATGCATAATACATAATATGAATGAATGAATATTTCTTTATTAAGGACCTTATGTCCAAGGTATACAAGACTGGGGTAGCCGTACGGAGAGCACTAGGTGCTCTCCACCAGGCTTTCACATGAATGAATGAATGAATGAATGAATGAATGAATGAATAAATTCTTTATTGGGAACTAGTTCCAGTTACAAATACTGGGGTAGCCGTACAGAGAGGACTAGGTCCTCTCCACCGGGCTTTTTCCCCTTCGTCCATTATATTGATAATTATATGCTAATAACTAATTATATTAATTATGTACTAATTACATAATAAATCTTTATAACAGTAATTCTAATACTAATCCTAATTTCTAATAATGAGTAACAATAATAATAATGACAATAATAATAATAACAACAGTAATAATAATAATAACAACAACAACAATAATAATAATATTAATAATAATAATAATAATAATAACGTTGGTTACTTTCCATCAGCCTGGAAACAGGCCAGGATAGTCCTTATCCCCAAACCGGGAAAGGATCCAACTCTAGCCAGTAACTACAGGCCTATAAGCTTGCTTAGTTCTCTAAGCAAGGTATTTGAGAAGGTCTTACTCAAACACGTATCCGAGTTTCTCCAATTCACAGATATCCAGTTTGGATACAAAAAGGGACACGGGTGCGTTCAGTTACTGCGACGCACCCTCAACTTCTTACACTACGCTAAGCAAAGAAAGCTTAGAACTTACACCCTAGCCATCGACCTTAACAAGGCCTTTGATTGCGTCTGGCACGAAGGCATTGTTAAGAAACTAGGAGACGCTGGACTTCCTCAATGGTTCCAAAGGATCGTTCACTCCTATCTAACTGAACGATCCTTTAGAGTCAAAGCCAGAGACACTTTATCCTCGCAGTACAAGATTGAGAGGGGGGTTCCCCAAGGCTCTTGTCTGGGGCCTATCCTTTTCAACTTCTACTTGCAGGACTTTCCCAAGTGGATAAAAAATAATAGAAACATACAGACACTAGAGGGTATCTATGCAGATGACATTTTGGTATCGTGCCGGTCATACTTCATAGATACCCCTCTAAGACAATTTCAGCAACATGTTGACAGGATGGTGCAATGGACTAAGGTTTGGAGGATGAATATTAATCCATCCAAATGCACCTTCACTGTCAACCTGCGCAAGAGACTCGGATACACACCTACACTGCGCATTCACGAACAACACATACCCGTAACAAATTCCTTTAGGTACCTTGGCGTTACCATTGACAAAAAACTATCCTTAAAAAACCATGTGAGCTGCACACTTGGCAAGGCGTACGGCGCCAGGAGTGACATCTACTATTTATTACGGCCTGGCTCTGGTTTCTCCCTTCGGACCAGGGTGAACCTCTACAAGGCACTTTTAAGGCCAATCGTCGCGTACGGGGTCACAGCCTGGGCTAAGCCGGCGGGTAAGTTGATGAAACGCATTTATGCGTTTCAGAATAAAACCCTCCGACTTATCCTGGGCGCACCACGCTACGCGACGAACGAGTTCCTGCATAGGGAAGTCAAGCTGGAGCGCCTCTCCAGGTTTGTCCGCAGGTTGGGCAGGAAAGAGGACAAAAGAAATGCCACTTCATCCAACCCTCTGATTGCCGCCATTCAGGGTTTATTACCCACTGAAGTTATGCAGGAGGAAGAGGCTGGGATGGCCAGAGCTGCGGCTGATATGGACAACAACCCAGTAGAGGAACTGGCAGTAGGCCTATGTTGACGCTGTCCTGCACAGGAGCCGGGGGAGAAGACGAGGAACAGCTTCTCAAAGGGAAGAAACGTAGTTCTGAACATTATTTAAATTATTGTTATTGTCAGTATTATTATTATAAAATCATTATTATTATTAGTATTATTATCACTTTGTTACTATTTTAAAATCATTATAATTATTGTTTCTAATACATTATACCTATATTATTATTATTACTATTCCTATTATTATTATTATTATTACTATTATCATTATTACTGTAATTGTTACTAATACTATATTATACTATTATTAATATATTTATAATTATTGTTAGTATAATTAATACTATTATTATTATTATTTTTTTTTTATTATTACAATTATTATTATTATTACTATTATTATTATTATTATTATTATTGTATCTTTTATGTACGAAGGGGAAAAAGCCTGGTGGAGAGCACCTAGTGTTCTCCGTACGGCTACCCCAGTCTTGTATACCTTGGACATAAGGTCCTTAATAAAGAAATATTCATTCATTCATTCAACTTTAAATTACACAAAGCACGACACAGAAAAGAGAATAAAAAGAACACTTACAGAGTTCAATATTTCGAACTGTTGTTCGTCATCAGGAGAGTAGACTAGAAGAGAGGACGAAGTGAGAGAGATCTCCCACGTCGAAGAACGGAGCGCGAATGAAGTTCGCGAATAAAACCGAAACGTTGGCAACGAGAGTTTGATTTTAATCATAGAAAATTGACCGAACCCTGATTAGAGAACACACCTATATAAACATAAAAGGTATGTACAAGGAAGGAAACAAAACAGCGATTATTTGTATTATTTAAATAAAATATACGTTGTTTTAGAACCAAATTCCAAGTAAAACCTGGCAGTACGAGTTAAATTCGTTCCCAGACCAAGCTGGTATTGCGATTTACTCGTATCTCGAAGCAATTGTCGAATTGAAATTAATATGAAAATAAATAATCTGTTCAATCCCAAAATTACTGATTTTTAAGGTTATTTTTTAAACAGAAAAGGTGTAATTAAAAGAAATAAAAAATACTGTAGGTGTAATATGAATAATAAAAATACAGCCCAGGATTAATTATGTTTTATTAATCTACTAAACATAAAAATGGGGACCAATTTAGGCATGAGGAGGACTGTCACTCGTACTCCAAATTTTTTTCTCGTCATACGAGACAAAATTCTTACGAATGGCTGCTCATACAGTTAATTGCTCGTACTACTAGGTTGTCTTGTATAACATTATGGAGGTCTATCTAAATATTTAAAAGTTCGTTAACCAAATGATTATTATTTTATATTAAAAAGAATTGTTAATATGTGTTAATTAATCCAGCAAAGGTGACCGACGATTATTTAAATATTTACAAAGAGATGCTTTTTCTGAGGAAAGAAATAAGATATTTGTAAAAAAAAAAAAAAAAAAAAAGGAAAGACAACTTGAAGGGATTGGCAAGCCTGCACCTTCATTACTCTCCAAAGGTGCTCAATCCATTCTGAAGCCCCCCCATTGGTCAAGAGCCTGTCAAGGAGTTCGCTTTAAAACTTTAATCTTTAAACACTGTCTAAGCGGCTTGTCTTTTCCTCTTGCATTTTTAACAATTGCTCCGGACCTTTTCTTTTATTTATTTACTAGAACACTCTACACAGTTCTATATTTTCAACAATTTCTTCAGATTTCTATTTATTCTATTGCTTGTGATTAAATGTAACCGATACCTGTCACTAATTTTTCTCCTTTCCTAGAAACCTATGGGTCTATACTATAATTCTCTATCCTCCACCTATTAAATGTCACTAATTTGTCTTGTCGCCTACAAAGCTATGAGTGCATAATATTTTTCACTATCTCGTGAGTACTGATATTGTCTGAGCTTGAGATCTCTGCTTTCTTTACCCATAACACATCCAGTACCTAAGTCCATCAGCTTCCTTGATATTAACAACACCATCAACAATAGCTGCCAATGATGTGAACAACACCCTCAACAATAGCTGCCAATGATGTGAACAACACCCTCAACAATAGCTGCATTGATGTTAACAACACCCTCAACAATAGCTGCATTGATGTGAACAACACCCTCAACAATAAATGCCTTGATGTTAACAACACCCTTAACAATAGCTGCCTTGATGTTAACAACACCCTCAACAATAGATGCCTTGATTCTTGATGTTAACAACACCCTCAACAATAGATGCCTTGATGTTAACAACACCCTCAACAATAGCTGCCTTGATGTTAACAACACCCTCAACAATAGCTGCCTTGATGTTAACAACACCCTCAACAATAGCTGCCTCATCAATAATCATCAACATCACTTATGTCCACCCCCTAATCCCAATAAATATTTTTAATTTCAACAACTTTCACCTTCTTCTTATAAAGAAGTCTATTCCTAGATCCCTCTCCTTCTAAATTTACCTCATTTGTAATAGACAACATGACACTAATAGATGATTGACATAATAATGGACAAATAAGTTCTTAAACTCAAAATTTTTTGCAAATAAATTCCCAAATGCCTCAGCAGCTTAGAGTGAGCATTGGCTAGAAAAAGAATTTTCCAATAATAATTCTTTTCAACAATAACACTCTGTAAATATACTATTTCCACCATAAAATCACTAATCAAACAAGCAGTATTAGGAAGAACAGTATATCCACTGTGTATCATTTCAATTGTCAATCTTTCTAAACAACAATCAATAGGGTTCGTTTGAATGAATAATCCTGTATGATTGCTTCAACTTTTTTTCTCTAAAGTACCAACATTTTAAGCACTTGATTCAACAATACCGATGCACGAATGTTACATTTCTTTTATCAGTTTATCTTCCCTAAACCGCCCTAGATTATAACGCTTTACAAATACCAATTTTTTAAATATCTTTCCGATAACACACGATTGGATAATAACATTATATATAAGTTACATTTTTAATTACTCTTTCTCACAAATACCTGATTAAATAATTTATTCATTTGAACTCTACGTTTCTTCTTTAGTAACTTTTTTAAATAACACTTGCTACAACAATAACGCGCTATGAATACTACCAACTCTTTCTCAACAAAGCATTGAAAAATAATACAAAAGATCAAAAACTTTATATGAATTCTATATTTTTAATTCGCAAATCTTTTTATACAATAAAGTCCATTTTTACCAGATTTATGTGTGTAGAGGAGTTTGTTTAAGCTTCACATCGTCTCTTAGTATGTTTTATATACAACATAAAAAAAAACCTAAGAAACAAAATATTTTCTGCTCTTCATGGAAAAATTTTTACTTTACAGTAAAGTTCCGTAAAAAACCTTTCTAAATAATTTATTTTTTATTTTTTTGTTCAGTTAGATGTATATAATTAAGTTTTACAAAAAAACTAATAATAAAAAAATCAAAACACTTTAATAAGTAATACATTTTATTATCATAGCAAATACAAATAACCGTAATTAATAAGTTTTTATTTTCTAAAACTGTATGTTATTCCTGTGATAAATAATTTTAATGTATTCTTATAATAATAGCATAAAATAACTGCATAATATATAAAACTAAATGAAATCCCTTTACTCTGTTAGTAATTGTGTCAGAGTAAATTTAAGATAAGTTAAGTTAACAAGCTATAAGTATCTCTATATCTCAAGGTTATACGAGATTAAACTTTTTTTGTAAGATTATGGAATAGATTAAAGCATCGCATAGACAGTTACAGTCTTAACTATTAATACAGATATGTATTATTTATATTATTTAAGTTAATGTTTGTTATTTGAAAATACGTAAGTTTTCTTATAAGTACGTTATACAGTTATAAATGAATAGGAGCAGATATTCATCAAAAACGATCGAGTTTTTATTTTATAAAGCCTCATTCAATCCATCTCTCTCTCTCTCTCTCTCTCTCTCTCTTTCTGTCATTCTTTCTTCTGTCTAAATGTTCAACCTTCTCTCTCTCTCTCACTCTCTCTCTCCCTCCCTCTCTCTATCTATCTTTCACTCTCTATCTCAGACTCACTTTCTCTCTCTCTCTCCCTCTCTCTCACTTTCTCTTCTTCTCTCTCTCTCACTCTCTCTCTTTCTGTCTCTCCCTCTCTCAGTGTACTTCTCCATTCACTCCCTCTCCTATTCCTAATGTTTACTCGTCTTTAGCACCCTCTCACTTTCTCTTCTCTCTCTCCCTCTCATTCTGTCATTCTATCTCCTGTCTCGATTTGCAACCTTCTCTCTCTCACTCTCTCTCACTTTCTCTTCTCTTCTCTTCTCTCTCTCTCTCTCTCTCTCTCTCTCTCTCTCTCTCCTCATTCTGTCATTCTATCTCCTGTCTCGATTTGCAACCTTTTCTCTCTCACTCTCTCTCTCTCTCTCTCTCTCTCTCTCTCTCTCAGTGTACTTCTCCATTCACTCCCTCTCCTATTCCTAATGTTTACTCGTCTTTAGCACCCTCTCACTTTCTCTTCTCTCTCTCTCTCTCTCATTCTGTCATTCTATCTCCTGTCTCGATTTGCAACCTTCTCTCTCTCACTTTCTCTTCTCTTCTCTTCTCTCTCTCTCTCTCTCTCTCTCTCTCTCTCTCTCTCATTCTGTCATTCTATCTCCTGTCTCGATTTGCAACCTTTTCTCTCTCACTCTCTCTCTCTCTCTCTCTCTCTCTCTGTGTACTTCTCCATTCACTCCCTCTCCTATTCCTAATGTTTACTCTTCTTTAGCACCCTCTCACTTTCTCTTCTCTCTCTCTCTCTCTCTCTCCTCTCTCTCTCTTCATTCTGTCATTCTATCTCCTGTCTCGATTTGCATTCTACCTCTCCTCTCTCTCATCTTTCTCTTCTCTCACTCTCTCTCTCTCTCTCTCTCTCTCTCTCTCTCTCTCTCTCTCTCTCTCTCTCTCTCTCTCTCTCTCTCTCTCTCATTCTGTCATTCTATCTCCTGTCTCGATTTGCAACCTTTTCTCTCTCACTCTCTCTCTCTCTCTCTCTCTCTGTGTACTTCTCCATTCACTCCCTCTCCTATTCCTAATGTTTACTCTTCTTTAGCACCCTCTCACTTTATCCACCACAATTCCCTCTCTTCATATTCTCTATCTTCTTTCATCTCTTTCCTCCATTACTCTCTCTCTCCTTCTTTCCACCTACCCCATTCTTCTTTTCCCATTCTCTTTCTTTATCACACACTCTCTCTCTCTTTCTGTATATTTTCTTTGATCCTATTCATTTTCCTAGTAGATTTGTAGCCACTCTACATATTTACAGTTTATGGCTCCATTAGTGATTCATTTCAAGTTAACATTTAGTAAATGTTCATTTCTTTTAAGTTTTCAGTTTTCACGGTCATTCACTATGGCTATCCTGCACTTGCATATATCAATGAGTTTGAATTTCAAATGTACTACCGTGAATCGGAGATTAACTCACTGATGGATTGAGTAGATCCCTTGCTAGCATATTTTCCATAACTCTAAATTAAAAGAAACTTTGTTCTACTGTTATCACAGAAAGGACGTGAAGCTGTAGTTACGAAGTCTGTTCGATCACAGTTATTCCTTACAGATTCCCTATTCTCATAAACTATGTATGATAATTTAGGACTCATGATGAAAAACCAAATCGGTAATGTGACTTACTCATAACTGAAATTGGTGCCAAATAACAAATGAGTCATACTTAAGATCACTAACAGTGTCGACTTCAAAAGCCATTGTGAGCTACCATATTCACCGCATCTCATCACTACATATTTCTTTTTAAGATGCCGTAAAATATACGTATTTTTCTACGTAATATCTGCTCTGTTTACGAAAAGAGTCTGTATATTTTTCTACTTTATCAAAAAGCCGATGTTTTGATTTGGTAAGCAGTTGAAGCACTTAATGGATTAAGCCTGTTTTTTTATAACTTATAAACGTAATATTTCTCCGTTTACAAAATAAATGTATGAATTTTAACGACATTTAAATTTTTAACAACTATATACTTACTTTTAAATTGTTCAACTGAATTTTAATTTAGAAAATGAAAGCTATACCTGTTGCCTTGGAGCATACAAAAGCGACGTGCAATGCCAAATGACCAAAGGCCGCAGTCACTGTCTCTTTGTTTACAAATATGAATCTTTGGCAGGGAAATTAGAAACGCTGCCAATATAGTTTAAAGATAGTACAGCGGTGAGTCAACCAAATGGATGAACACCATATCTCTTGTTAATATGTGCTAATTACCAAACGGATAATCAGTTTCTTCAAGCTAATATTGATCTTTCGAAATTTTCATTCCTTGTTTATTTGTCATAGTAAACAACCGGTTAATATTTTCAATTACCGACTTGAATAATGAGCTTATGTCATCTTACTTCTGAGTTGATGACACAAATCTACCTTTTTCTAGTTCTTTCTAGAATCAAAATATTAATTTAAAACAGAAAACAACTTTTTAAACTCTTACAAAAAAAGGAAAGGAAGAAGTATTTTTTTAGTTCTTTTTTTGTTTATATATATAGTGAGTCGTTATCAGCCTTTGGAGCGATTCACATCTATTCCTGACGACGAGGACATCAAAATATGGTAGTGAGTTCAGTGATTTCTTTTTTGTGTGTTCTTTTGAAAATTCTAGTTTATATACTATATAATATATAATATTGATAAAAGTATCAACCGTGAAATAGAAACAAAATTAAAGTTTATCAGAACTCGGTCAGTTTTTCAGGTTTAAATTAAACTCTCATTGGAAACGTTTCGTTCATAAAGATTTTAAATAAAAACCGAAACGTTGGTAATGAGAGCTTAATTTAAACCTGAAGAACTGACCGAGTCTTGATAAACTTTAATGTTGTATCTATATATTATATGTATACAAAGATTTCACAAAAAAAACACTTGAAATACAATCAATATTCAAACCACAAAAAGAAATGAGAAAAAAGACTAAGATCTTTCAGCCTTAACAAGCGGTCTTCGTCAGAGTCAAAAACCCAACTGTGACGATTATATATATATATAAATTATTATAATCTGTCTTTGTATTTTAGTTCTATTGAGTTTTAATTTATAAGCACAAAACAAATTGCTCAAAATGTTAAAAAGTATTCGGAATAGTGTTACTTGAAAATTTCAAAATTTTGTGCTAAAACATTGCAACAGACGTGATTTTATAAATTAATGACTCTACCTACCCTATTGTTATTTTTAATTCCTTCTTTAGTTCATACTTCAACTCTCAATTGAAAGATTATTAACAATCCTAGTTATGAATGTTAATTATGTCACTTTCATGTCTAACGACTATGAAATGTACTCAGTGGTTTACCTTATATGTTTTTTGAGTAACAATTTTGTTAAGTCTTTGAACATAGAATGAAAAGTTTGCTTTTTCGTAGTATTCACGAACCATTCTTGTTACCATTCATGCCAATTCGTTTAGTCTCAAAATAAATTCTAAACCTCAGGTAGTCAGTCAATTTCTCCGTTACAAAGTACAAGTAACTCCACTCAGAAGTAAAAGCTTCTAAAGGGAAACCAATACTCGACTTTTAGGAGCATACTCTCACAATCTATTTCATTACATGTGCAATCTGTTATACTGTGGTATTTACTCATATTGAGGAATTTAAAAATTACATTTCCACACAAAAAAATGTTTAACATGAATACTAAAGAAAGCATTTCGAACACTTAGTGTTCTTCCTCAGATTAATATCTGCATTCTGGAGAGTAGATCTACAGGAGTAGACCTACATTTAGCTCTAAAATTTCAAATATTTATATGACACGTATGTGCGATTTGTTTATGTTGCATTAAAATAAATGAAGTAAATGAATAGAATACCTATCAGTTTGATAGTACCTTACCACAGAGTTTGATAAAACATCAATACGATATCCACATTAAAACAGAGTCAAAACTAAACTGATTGTTCACGAGTTTAATATTATTTTTACTTTTACTAAATTTGAGTGTAGGCAACTCTAAATGTTTTCTACCAGTAATGACGTAGGAAATTGTTCATTAAAATCTCTGAAAAAGAATTTAAAGTTAATGGTATTTACAAGATTCCGTATATATATTGTCCCTGTGGAGTAAAGAAGTCAATGAAATAGTCTCCACTTATAGACTTAATTTGTATTAATAATACAAACAACGCGTTTCGAATAGTAGTGTTCTTCTGCAGGCATAAACTACTATATACAATGACATCAGACAGTAATCTGTCATAACTCTTTATTATCAGATAACTCTCTTATGTCATGGAATTTTTTAGTTAATGCCTGAAGAAGAACACTAAATGTTCGAAACACGTTGGTACATTATTAAATTACTATTATGGAGACTATTTCATCAGCTTTCTTACCCTAAAATGAGTAAATACCACATAATAACTGACAACATTGCATTACAAATATTGTCATATAATATACACTTGTCCGACAGGTAAATCGTTAAAATAATATGCAATAATAATAAATTTACTTAACATTAAATAAAGTTATCATAAAGATTAACAATCATAGTTAAGAATGTTTAACTGTGTCACTTTGATTTCTAATGACTATGAATTGTACCCAGTGTGTTAACCTTATATGTCGTTTCAGTAACAATTTTGTTGTCTTTGAACCTAGAATGAAATTTTTGCTTCTTCGTAGTCATATTCTTGTTACCATTAACACCACAATAAGAAATGGGAAAACAAGACTAAGATCTAATGGGAAAACAAGACTAAGATCTAATGGGACAACAAGACTAAGATCTAATGGGAAAACAAAACTAAGATCTAATGGGAAAACAAAACTAAGATCTAATAGGAAAACAAGACTAAGATCTAATGGGAAAACAAGACTAAGATCTAATGGGAAAACAAGACTAAGATCTAATGGGAAAAACAAGACTAAGATCTAATGGGAAAACAAGACTAAGATCTAATGGGAAAACAAAACTAAGATCTAATGGGAAAACAAGACTAAGATCTAATGGGAAAACAAGACTAAGATCTAATGGGAAAACAAGACTAAGATCTAATGGGAAAACAAAACTAAGATCTAATGGGAAAACAAGACTAAGATCTAATGGGAAAACAAGACTAAGATCTAATGGGAAAACAAGACTAAGATCTAATGGGAAAACAAGACTAAGATCTAATGGGAAAACAAGACTAAGATCTAATGGGAAAACAAGGCTAAGATCGAATGGGAAAACAAGTCTAAGATCTAATGGGAAAACAAGACTAAGATCTAATGGGAAAACAAGACTAAGATCTAATGGGAAACAAGACTAAGATCTAATGGGAAAACAAGACAAAGATCTAATGGAAAAACAAGACTAAGATCTAATGGGAAAACAAGACTAAGATCTAATGGAAAAACAAGACTAAGATCTAATGGGAAAACAAGGCTAAGATCTAATGCGAAAACAAGACTAAGATCTAATGGGAAACAAGGCTAAGATCTAATGCGAAAACAAGACTAAGATCTAATGGGAAAACAAGACTAAGATCTAATGGGAAAACAAGACTAAGATCTAATGGGAAAACAAGACTAAGATCTAATGGGAAAACAAGACTAAGATCTAATGGGAAAACAAGGCTAAGATCTAATGCGAAAACAAGAGTAAGATCTAATGGGAAAACAAGGCTAAGATCTAATGCGAAAACAAGACTAAGATCTAATGGGAAAACAAGACTAAGATCTAATGGGAAAACAAGACTAAGATCTAATGGGAAAACAAGACTAAGATCTAATGCGAAAACAAGACAAAGATCTAATGGGAAAACAAGACTAAGATCTAATGGGAAAACAAGACTAAGATCTAATGGGAAAGCAAGACTAAGATCTAATGGGAAAACAAGGCTAAGATCTAATGCGAAAACAAGACTAAGATCTAATGGGAAAACAAGACTAAGATCTAATGGGAAAACAAGGCTAAGATCTAATGCGAAAACAAGACTAAGATCTAATGGGAAAACAAGACTAAGATCTAATGGGAAAACAAGACTAAGATCTAATGCGAAAACAAGACTAAGATCTAATCGGAAAGCAATACTAAGATCTAATGGGAAAACAATACTAAAATCTAATGGGAAAACAAGACTAAGATCTAATGGGAAAACCAGACAGTTGAGTTTTTGACTCTGAAGAAGACCGCTTGTTTCATACGTGCTTTTCATGTTAAAATGAAAGCTACGTAGTTAGCTATAAGCAAAGAAGTGTCTGATTTTTGTATATGAGTGATAATAATCATGTATAAATATGATAGAAGTTGAAATAATTTTGCACAAAAGAACGATATTATTAAGTAATATCATAGAGTCTTCTTTAATTAAATAAACCAGTAAAATACCCTTCAAAACGGTTTATTAGACTCAGCATTTGCGAAAAGTAATAGCCGACCTGTTAGAACTTCTTTTTGCACCCTGACTTCCCTCAGACATTAATTTACTTTAATTCTCCCTGACGTATACTTCTTTAATTGACTGATAGCTTTAATAATAATATTTTGTTATTATTTATTATATAACACTTCCTCTGAACAACTTCTATTCCAATTCCACCCAATTATAAGGAAGTAGTTGTAAAGTGAAAAACATTAGTAATAAAGTTGTTTTCATTATATCATAGTTTTAGTCAAAATTATTTATTACCATGGCAAAATATGTCTAACAGAAGATCTGCTACAAATTTTTTTATTATATATATATAGCCGTAATAATTTTCAATTAGAATTACGATATTTGAGTTTTTTTTTATGTGTATGCTCAATAGTAAATGTATTTCTTCAGTTATATCATTGTATTAGTATATGGTCTTTAGTATTATTTTTAACTTAAAACTGTTTTTGCTAAATAGATTGTTTTTGTACAAGTGTAGAAGTGATGTGATTTTGGAAAAAATAATACAATTAATAAAATGATTTAACTGTGTAACGACAATGACATTCTATATATATATATATATAAATATTTCACACTAACACGTGAAATAACAATCAATGATCAAATCACAATAAGAAATGGGAAAACAAGACAGTTGGGTTTTTGACTCAGACGAAGACCGCTTGTTACGGTTGAAAGATCTTAGTCTTGTTTTCCCATTTCTTATTGTGGTTTGATAATATATATATTGATAAAAAATGTTTTGACTGCGAAATAGAAACAGAATGAAATATATCAGGACTCGGTCAGTTCTTCAGTTCTCGTTCACAACGTTTCAGTTCTTATGTAAAACCTTTCTTAAAGGCCTACAAAACAGAGGAAATATAATAAATAATAAATCAAACAAGAAATCACAATAGAAATTTTGACAATAGGTTAGTGAGAAAAGCTACAGAAGTATAAAATTTTTAAACAGTAAAATCAAGTATTACATTAAAGATTATTTCTTATATTTTCTTTGTTTTGTAGGTCTATGATAAAGGTTTTAAATGAAAACTGAAACGTTGGGAATGAGAGTTTAATTTGAAGCTGAAGAACTGACCCAGTCCTAATAAACTTTAATTTTGCATAATATATAGCAGCATATTTGTTCTGATTTAAAATTGAATAAGTAATAACAAGTGATTTTATCTGTTGACCTTTAATTATTATTGTCTAAAATAAGATAACATTTGAAAATGTGAATTCTTAGTATGATACGATATTGCTTAAAAAAAATTATCAGATGTCAGATAAAAAATTTCAATACCAGATATCTACACCTTAGTCCGCAAGTTTTAATTATGGTTTTGGTCTAATTGAGAGTGATATTCAAAAATAATCCATTTGTGATTTCAAGATTTTTTTATCAGTCTCCTTTTATTTGGATCTTTTTAGTAGGCAGTTTTATATTTTTCTATCATAATTAAATTTTAAAGAATTTAATATTCCTTAATATTCTTTTTCTACTCCAGTTTACTTGAATTTTCAGAAATCGAATGTTTACTAGTGAAAAAACCCTTTCGGGTACTATAAATAACAATTTACAAAAAAAATTTATTGCAAAAAATTATTATACCATTTAAAGGCGAAAAAATATTAATGCTAACATATAACCTCTAAATTATAGTATTCCAACGTTTCAATCAACTTTGATCACCTTCAGGGAGTTTAGTTATTTTATAGTCTAGTTATTTATATATTGCAACCATAGTATGAACAGATGGAAGTTAAGAGTCATATTTTATTGCTTTCTAGAAATCAAATTATACATCCCCCCCCCTCCCCAATTAATACCCTTACTTCCCTTACAGGATTAACAGGTTATGGTGATTTTTAATATAATAAAAAGAAAAACTATCTGTTGGTACTGATCAAATAGTTGATAGCTTTGGAATGAGTAGTATCAGTACAAAAAAAAAATCATATTTTTTCTATTCAATATATGCTATACGAGTATGTGAAATTTAAATAATGTTATATGTGTCATATAAATAGACCTAGTTATATGTGCAATTTAATTGATGTTATGTGTGTGATTCAAATAGACCTAGTTATATGTGTAATTTAATTAATGTTATATGTATAATTGAATTTGTTTTGCATCACAAGTAGAGTTAGAAATACTTTGTGTTTCGTCGTTAATATATATGGACATCATTTTCTATAAAACAATGTAGTTCATTTACGATAGAATACATTTTTACTTGGTTTGTTACTTCACAAAACAATACTGTCTACTTACGATGGGCTACATTTTCCATAGTATTATATTTCAAAAAACAAATATGCAGGTTATATTCTGTACATGTTATAATTAAATTAATATCAAATTAGATATATTTTTTTTTTGTCAACACTGTGACTGGTTTTGAGTTCAATTATATAACATCAGAACCCAAATCAAATTTATTTATTCAAGAAATCAAGTTGAATGAATTATGAGATGAACCTTGAAGAGCCTTCTTCATATCTGGTGATTCAATCAAACAAATAGAAATTGAAGAAAACAATTAGAATAAAAACAAGGTCACCAATGTAAGTCGAATATCTTTAAGTGTCCTTACTTGGGTAGGGCAAAAAGAAGAGGTCTTCTGCTGTTATGATTATGTTGAAAAGTAGTTATTCAAGGTCATTCAATAGAAGAACGAAAAGAAAAAGAAGAAGGTAAAATTAATTTCTTGACAAGTCAAGCAATGGAGGAGCAGTTATATGACTCATTCATTATTTATAATAGTCATTCATGTCTTGTGTCTCTTCACATTATAAATCCTTATAATTACTTTGTGTTTTTTTACCGAATTGAAAAACACCAAACCAGCCAATAGCTAAGAAGGAGACAATTTATATCTAAAATAAATAATTTAACTTTATGGAACCATTCGATAAATCAAATTGATTGAATAAAAAATAATTTATTTTTCAAAAAAGTATAGAAATTATGAATTATTGTTAACAAAAAAGTAAAACAAAATCTTATTGCTATGAATTCAAATATTTCATATTTAAAACCTGAAAGATAGGTCATATTTTTTCAAGACTTACACCCACTTTACAAACAAACATTATAGAAAACTTTTCGATCATTATAATAAAAAACATCAATTTTATAAGTTCATTTTTACGTCACTACTACGAGTTGAATTTGACTCACTATTACCAGTTGACTTTGACATCATTATTACCAGTTGATTTCAACGCCAATTTTACGAGTTCACATTGATATCACTATTTTGACTTTACTTTGATTCACAATTACTAGTTGAATTCTACACCACTTTTACGAGTTAATTTTGACTTGGTTATTACGAGTTACACTTGACATAAAGAGTTTACTTTGACTTGGTTATTATGAGTTACTCTTCACGTCATTATTACGAGTTGACTTTGACTTGGTTATTACGAGTTACCCTTGACGTAAAGAGTTTACTTTGACTTGGTTATTATGAGTTACTCTTCACGTCATTATTACGAGTTGACTTTGACTTGGTTATTACGAGTTACCCTTGACATAAAGAGTTTACTTTGACTAGGTTATTATGAGTTACTCTTCACATCATTATTACGAGTTGACTTTGACTTGATTATTAGAGTTACCCTGACATAGATTATTTGACTTGGCAATTATGAGTTCTATTACATCATTATTACGAGTTACTTTGACTTATAAATAAGCAATTAAATTAAATTACTTCATAAAATAAATTATCTCAATTTTACGAATTATAAACACAAATCATACTTTCTACTATATATAAATAAGCAATTAAATAAAATTATTCAATAAAATAAATTATCTAATTTTACGGAAAAAACACAAATATACTTTCTACTATATTTCGACAGTCTCATATCCAGATAAAAAGATGTAAATCACACTGCAGACAAACGAGAACTCACATGAATTCTTCCTATGAAACAAGGGCTCACTTGTCTTTGCTTGTCTGAGGAGCGACTCACATTATTCAATTTGACGGCGAGGCGGTAGAAGTATAGCAATGAGTTTTTGTGATTCCTTTTAGGAGTGTTCTTTTTGTTAATTTAGTTTATATAATTCGTTTAGTTTGGTATATATATATATATATATATATAATGAAGATATTGATGAAAGTATCAAGCGTGAAAAGACACAGAATTAAAGTTCATCAGTATTTGATCACTTCTTCAGGTTCAAATTTAACTCTCATTGCCAACGTTTCGGTCTTTATTTAAAAGATGTTTGTTGGAAAATCCACATACTATGTTTCTTTGTAAAATAATTTGTAATGTAATACTTAGTGTTTCTGTTTCAAAATTTATACTTCTGCCTATGAAAAAAGTTTTAAATAAAGACCGAAACGCTGGCAATGAGAGATTAATTTGAACCTTAAGAACTGACTGAGTCCCGATAAACTTTAGTTTTGTATATATATATGTAAACATTTTTCAATAAACACGTGAAATAATAATAAAAACACATATATTATGGGTTTGTTCACGATGTACTCTCATGAATACATTATTTTAGTAAATGTATGTGACTTGTTTATGATGTATGTTTGTCGACTTTTCTAGGAGAGAGGAGCTTTAATATAAACATACAAGTTGTTTAGAGGTTGTGGTTGAGTTGTTTTCCATTATGTTCACTGTTCCACCTGACATGCTAATGGACCGTCTAATGTCTGCGTGCCTTCTAACAGGATAATAGGCTACCAGCCGGGGCTCGTCCATCAGCGAAATCATCTCTTGTTCATTACTCAGGCCGAGCATCAAACCTACGGTATTTAAAAACCTTGCAAGTCTTTAGTTTACGAGCTTAATACAGAATGCAAATAGGACCACATTCCAAATACCAAACTTAGTATTATCTAAAGTTAATTTATATTTTAGATTTGATACAACATTTCACATAAACATGTAAAATAACAATCAATGATCAAACCAAAATATGAAATGGGAAAAAAAGACTAAGATCTTTCAACTGAAACAAGTGGTCTTCGTTAGTTCAGTTGGATTTTTGGATCTGACGAAGAGCACTTGTTACGGCTGAAAGATCTTAGTCTTTTTCTTCGCCCATTTAATATTGTGGTCTGATCATTGATTGTTATTTCACGTGTTTATGTGAAATCTTGTATTTATTTATATATATATATATATATATATATATATATATATATATATATATATATAAAGATTTCACAGAAACACGTGAAATAACAATCAACGATCAAACCACAAAAAGAAATGGGAAAACAAGACTAAGATCTTTCAACCGTAACAAGCGTTTTTCGTCAGAGTCAAAAAAAAATTTATATATATATATATATATATATATATATATATATAGTAAGATTTCAAATAAACACGTAAAATAACAATCAATGATCAAACCACAATATGAAATAGAAAAAAAGACTATGATCTTTCAACCGTAACAAGCGGTCTTCGTTAGTTCAGTTGGGTTTCTGAATCTAATGAAGAGCGCTCGTTACGGTTGAAATATCTTTTTTTTTCCCGTTTAGATTAGATATATACTTATATTAGATTTATACAATTATACAGGGTGTGCCAACATAACGTATAAACACTTTACATAATAGTGATTTAGGTGTTTACAGTAATTCGTTTTAGTTATAAATGTCAAAGAATTTAAAAGCACTATTTTATTGTTTTCTCACCACCTGTTCTTAATTTTCTCTGGTCTGGTCCTCTGCTGATAATGCCAAGGATTCTCTCTTCGAGTACAACTTTTCAGCGGCTGACAACTAAACGGTTTGTTTTTGATTGTAAAAACGTTATAAATGAAAAGTTACATTATATATTAACCCATCCTCTTAATAACGATGATGCACTTGGAAAGTTGGAATAAAAATGCACACTTTGTGACAAAGATTGTGTGGAATGATGTTTTGCCACATTTAAATTAAATGTCTACATTCAAGAGACAAACATTTTAGATTCCTGGCTAAGAGTTGGGGAATACGTATCAATGAACAGAAAAGCGTTCATGCAACATTCACCTTGAGGCAGGATATATGTTCTCCTGTCTTTCTTAACGAAATTCTTATCCCTCAAGGTTTTACCACCAAATACTTAGGACTGCATATTGACAGATGTCTTACTTAGGCTCCCCATACCAAAATGAAAAGAACAGAACTAAACAAACACTTTAGACCTTTACTGCACTTACTTGATAATTGTTCAAAATAAACAACTGTCAATAAACTATTACTACAAAAATCTATGATTATGCCTATGTGGACTTACAGTATTGAGATATGTGGAGTAACAAAATCTAGCAATGCCCAAAGGATACAAGTTCTTCAATCAAAAAAATAATTCATCATTGTCCTTTCTACATACCAAATGAAACAATCTATTCAGACCTCAGGATTTCAACAGTTTATCAAGTGGTTATATCTCGCTACAAAGCCTTCCATAAACATCTTTTTAGCAATAATAATCCCTTAGTCCTAAACATCTCCTCAATAAATATTCCAGGAAATCCTCAAAGACGTCTGTAGAGAAAGTGACCAAGAGATTTATTGGTGTGAATTATTCTAGTGGCATAAATTTAATTTAATTTCTATAACTCATTTTTTACGTTAGGGAGTATAATCGATGGATTATTTCATCCCTCCTGCCTTCATGTGCAAGTGTATTTCTTTCATTATTGTCACTGGTATGTTATATTTACGTTGTCGTGACTATGTAAAACAATATTAAAAAAAAATTAAATGGTTCCATTAATTGTGGAAAGACTGAGAACCCACAGATATAACTTATAAGACAAGTAAACCTTACGTCATCACAACTCATTCCTGATTTATATATTATATTTACTGATGTGCTTAACAATGTTTTTCACTAAGTGTTACTAATGATACATCTAACGAGTGATCAGTGTTACTTCTTTCATTTTACGATCAACAATTTAAATTCCTAAATCATCACGGTTATTTAAATACAACAGTCCAAAGCGTTAACCAATTACATAAACAAACATGATAATTAAGTTTACATTTTAATTGCTTGATAAAAAAAATCAATTAATTAATTTGATTGTTTGTCATTTTAAATATTTGGTTTACTTTGTGTGCACCAGTGTAGATTTTTCCATTTTTAATAGCAAACGATCTACACAGGCCTTTGAAGCATATAGTTTTGTATGATTCTGATAAACAATTCAGAAGAGCTGAATGAATCAAGCAAAACAGTTTGCCATATAACATTAATGAAGCCTTCCTCACAAAAGCCTACCCCGTGAAGCTATTGTTGAAATTTAAAGGGTCCTAACCCTTTTCAAATTAAATCTTTATTTATTTATTAGGATTTTGTTGCTTCAAAAAAAAAAAGAGTAAAAACCTCTGTCCATTCTTACAGCTGACTGCCTTGATTTTAATGCATTGTTATTTCATTCCATTAATTTTGCGTGTATGGTAGTTTCAAATTTGCATTCACTTAGTCCTTAAAAGGATTTTATAAATAAACGATTATGTGAGACATACAAATGGCTCACGATAGCTTATAATTTCGTTTTCGTTAGTATAATTGTGTGAAATATCACTCATCACCAGATGACTAAGAAAAAGAGCAATATGGAGTAAAAAAAAAATACTATTTTAAATATATTTCATGAGCAATAATTATTAATTGGTAGGATTTAAAGAAGAAATATCACATAAAACAAAATTTGGCGGCGTATCAACTATTTTTGCTGGAATGGTCTTAATAAGTGTCCCCTCATTCCTCCTCCCTGCTGGTCATTAATCTATTAACATTCAAAACTTCAAAAAGTCCTGAAAATATTTACTTCCATGGAATTACAATAAAGGATCTAATTTTAGGCTGCTGCCATTAGTCCCAGACTTAAATCCTATCACAGTACGCGTATACATGTATGGTATAGTCGTCATCAAAGAAAATCAAAAATTTTTCAATCAAAAATCCGATAATTTAAATCATAAAAAAATTGTTAAATTAAATTAACTGGCTAAACAGAAAAAGATAATACATTGAACAACCCCATTGAAAAACAAATTTTACGAAAATCTAAGATAAATTTATTTCAATTTCCAAATATTATAGTTGAAAATCTATTTAAAAGCAGTATTACATACATAAAACATAAAAATAATTACGACCTCAAAAATTAATTTTGGTATAAAATTTCAGTTTCTTTTTTTAGCTTTTTATTATTTTATGTTTTTTTTTCTATTTTCTATTTTTACCCTGTCAAAGTACCGTCCCTTGGCACGCGCCCCCAAATGAAACACTCTTTCCATCCTTTCTCAAAATCTCGCTCTCACTCTCTCTCTCTCTCTCCCTCTATCTCAATCATCTATCTCCTAAAGAAATCAATACAATTGTATCTGTAAGATGTAATACAGTAAGATCAAACCATCCATGAAAGGATGGGTTACTTTTACTGCTATCCACGACATGGCTTATCCACAATATCAGATCTCTGCTTTTTAATGGAAGTAAAAAAAATCCATGTTCTAACGCAATTTTTTTTATTAAAAAAATTATAATGGTCACTTACTTGGAATTTTTTTTATTTAATGAAAAAAAAACGTATAAAGAGCTCAATAAAAAGATTTAACACGCCATTGTCGCAATTTTAATGTAATTAAGTTACCATCTCATGGGGCCAGGTTAGGTCAGTGGTTAACGTACTCGCCTCTGGACTGGTGGTCCGGGTTCGATACCCACCTGGCCATCGATTTATTCACGCGTGAGGTGAATAAATCTAAGTACGTCGTCCCTTATAGAGGACGTTAAACCGTCGGTATCGGGCCTGTTCAATGTCAGATACTTGTTAAAGATCCCTACTCGAAATTCACTTGAGTTAGGCAAAATTTAAGACTCCCAATGTAGAATCACCGATCAAAAAAAATACCGGTAAATGGTTGACTTATCACCCGCTAGGGAATCGGTTTAAACAATAAAAAAAATACCATCATCAATAGAATTAACATGTAATATTCCTCAAAATTTTAACAATACATTAGAATTATATTTCTACTTTCCAGTATAGTAAAAAGAATTAAAGTATATTCCATAAACAATTAGAGTTAAACGTCATTACAAGGTCGCTTGCATATTCATGCTACATTCCTCATATTACTTCTATACTTCCCTGCTAACTATATTTGTCAATTTAAAAATTCTAGCTACAGTATTTTTCACATAACCGTCTGCTTCAATTGTAAAAAAAATAATAGAAATGCTTGTTTTAGAAAAGTAAAAAAAAAATTCTTGACAAAATAAAATCTTAAATTTGAATAAAAAATAGGAACTTAGTAACTATAATATGAAAAATGTTATAAAAATAGAGAATTTGAAATATTTTTGAGTTAAATCATTAGTTGTGCAATCCGTAATTGTGTGGTATTTACTCATTCTGAGATAAAATGGATAAACGAACAAAAGTGTTCGAAATGCGTTGTTGTTGTTGTTGTTGAATAAACCTTTATTTGTGTGGAGACTTTTGTTTGTTTATCCATTTTACCTCAGAATTTTTGAGTTAGTGTAGTTATACTAATTTTTTGTGTTGTCAAAAAAAAATAATTTAAAAAAAATTGATTGTTCTTTGAACTCAGTTTCTACGATATGGAAATATATCGGGCATATGAATATTTAAATAAGGATAGACATTATTTTTGATGGAATTATCACGTGATTTAATATCAGAGACACTAAAAATGTCTGATTTGAAACTTTTTGAAATATAATTGTAATACAATTTTGTTTCAAAATGTATTAGAATAGAAAATAACCAAACGAAATATACTGAGACGAAATTATCGTGTAAATTAAGTTACAAAAAAAAAACTGGAAGATTTTTTTTTTCAAGACGAAACAAGATACATAAAACTTGAGCTTTTCACAGAGAAATAAGATCATAGATCTTTTTCGACCTCGAGCCTAAAAATAGAGCAGAGATCGATAAAGGCGACAGTAATTCTGAGGGATGATGGTTTCAAAATAGGGGGTGACATCACACACAAGAGGGTTGTTTACTTCTCAGATTAATCAGCAAACTTTCCAAATACACCCTCCCTTATTGCATGCTTATATACACTGTGCTCAAATATTCCTAACCCAGTTTCCTCAACTCCCTATAGTATTAAATTGATTCTAGCTATACTGTCCTCATTTTTCTTCCAATAAAGTACTACTTAAGTTTTTTATTTAGCCTTCATTTTTAATGTCAATGCGTAATTTTACATTTTATTATTATTATTATTAAAGGCGTGATTTGGCGAAGAGAATCGGCATATTCTCTCCAGAAACTATTGTAGTCAAAATGATCCAGAGTGGGGATTGTTGTGTGAAAAATGATAGACTGGCTACTCGAAAACATCCTTACCACCAAAAAGAGACACCTAGAAGAGCTAGAGTAACTAATCCTAAATTAAGGATGCCTTACGTGAGGAATGGTCTAGCCTGAAGTAATTTGGGAAACAGTTCCAGGCTAGTCTCTTAGAAGAAAACAGGGTGTTTTAGTTGGTAGTCTGGGAACTCAGAACTATGCGCGTAAATGCATTTCACCCCCTTACCAAAAGAAGAAAAAAATTATTACTTATATTATTAATATGACAAACTGTCATACCTCGTACGATCATGATGGAGTCGTTGGAGTGCTTTCAGACGTTGTCCATCTTCAATCACAACTAACTAACTAACCTACTGAGCTGTTATAAAGGGAGTTGGTTTTATGTCAAGTCCACTGCTATCCTGATATTATTACTTTGATTTTATTTAGTTATTTTTTCATTTTATTTTTTTATTTTAAATAAAATCAAAGTAATAATATCAGGATAGCAGTGGACTTGACAGAAAACCAACTCCCTTTATAACAGTTCAGTAGGTTAGTTAGTTAGTTGTGATTGAAGATAGACAACGTCCGAAAGCACTCCAACGACTCCTAGATCAGCTTACGAGGTATGACGGTTTGACATATTAATAATATAAATCATACTAACCTCAGTGGTAATAATAATATGCATGTATTATGATTTACTTCCGCGTCTGCTTGTACAAGATAGGAAAGCACCAGACATCCGAGTACCTGTATTTCTCAGCTGTAGACGATGTTGAGCACTTATCCATCTGATGCACAAAATAAAATTACCTAAGATGAGACTTGGTGAACAGAATCGACATTTTACCCAGAAACTATTATCGACAAAATGAACTAGAGTGCTGGTTTACGGAATATGGTAGACAGGCTGGTCACAAATACACTAACAATAAAAAAGCGATACTTATAAGAGTTGAAATAAGTAGTTCCAAAGTAAGGCTGCCTCACCTATGAAAAATATGACCAAGTGCAAGGGTCATCAACCAGTGGGTCGCGACCCCCTTGGGGGTCGTGAAATGTTTGAAATTTTTTATTTTTAAATAGAAAATAAAGGACTAAATTAAATAAATAAATAATTATTAATGCGTCACAGCAATCTCATTAAAGTTACTATTGATCAAATTTATTTTAATTTTCCCTTTTTTATTTGTTGTTAATTTTATTTTTCCTCTCACTAAAGGGTCGCGAATAAATTTTGGCGTCAAAAATGGGTCGCGATGTAAAAAAGGTTGAAGATCCCTGGCCTAGTCTGAAGTAATGTGGAAAACGATTCTAGGCTAGTGTCCTAGAAGAAAAGAAGGTGTGTTAGTTGGTTTATCTAAGAGCCCAGTACTATGTGCATAAAAGCATTTAACGTCCTTACAACAAAAAATATTACTATTTACGAATGAAAAATCCTCTAACACAATTTAACACATATAAGGTAAGCAAAAATTGAAAAGCTTTGAACAGAGTGCGACGACCATAGCATTCACTGGATCTTATTACATCACCAAAGTTAAATAATTTTTACAATTAATAACTTTCATTAATTAATATTAATTAATAAATTAATTAATTAATAACATTCAAACCGTGGTTGCTTGTTGAATGGGTGACAAGACAAGCGTTTGGTTGATCCATATTTAAAATGTTTACCGTATCATGAGTGAACCGTACACCATTGCATCAATCATGCGTAAAAACCCCTTAATTATCTACAGTATTCTTACTCGTATTTCTCATTGTGGTACAGTACAATTCTTATTATTTAAAAAACAATGTTTTTCGATCAAAAATCATCAACCGGCTATATTTCGAAAAGACCTGGTTTCAATAAAAAATTAAAAAAAAGTAAAAAACGGCTGAAGTTCACGGCAAGGAATTACGAAAAAAAATCGTTAAATAATAATTTCTTAATTATTGTAATAAAATAAAATTCATAGCTAATCAAAAAATATTTAATTTATTTTACAGATATACTTGTTTACCATTTTGTAGAAAAACAAAAAAGTAAGTAAACGTATTCTATTAACAATTAAATAAAGGTATATCTTGACTGAAAAATAATTAAAAATATATTTCAAACTGAATAAAATCAAAGAAAAAAATTCAATCCAGGGATTAGAACTTTGACAGCGTTCAATTATTTCACTGAAAAATTAATTTGATTTCATGAAACATCATTCATGTGTACGTCACACACTTCGCGTTGAGAATACGTACTAGAATACGTATTTATGAATGAATACGTACTTCACTGAAATGAACTTTGGTTTTGAATTTACCAGTGTTAAATTTTTAAAAAAACGAAAATTATACGAAACAATAATTGTATTCGTTTTTATCGAAGTTAAGTGTTGAAAAACTTTTTAATTGAACTAAACTTGATATAACTGGGATTTACTTCAGATTTCACCTCTTTTTTCCAGTCGTATATGTGTTATCATCCCTATGGATGCAGTTATACTCAGCTGAAATACGTATGGATATTTCTGGCAAAATAAATCGAAAATTAATTAAATTTTCATCAATATTTTGACATTTCAATGACGATTACAGTATATTTAATCTAAAATGTACCGGTTATCTAACAGAAACGTACTCACTGAATGAATAAAAACCTGAAGTGCTGTAAACTCAAGTTTTTTATAACTGCTTCCATTGTTAGCAATAATCGAAAAAAAAAACTTAATTAATTAATTGTTTTAATAATGAAACTTTATTTAGCTAATTATACTGAAAATGTATTTGTCATGTCAACAATTCAAGCACACTTGTAAGGTATGATAATGCTGAATGACTATGATTCAGGAATGATAAGAAACATGTAACAATAGTATTTATTTATATCATATAAAAAGATTTCACATAAACACGTTAAATAACAATCAATGATCAAACCACAATATGAAATGAGAAAACAACACTTGGGTTTTTGACTCTGACGAAGACCGCTTGTTACGGTTGAAAGAACTTAGTCTTGTTTTCCCATTTCTTATTGTGGTTTGATAATTTATATCATATAAGTAAGCAAATAAAATTACTGGTCATAAAAATCAGACAGGAAAACACAACTAATCAGTTAGATTTAAAACACTTAATCAAAGATAATGACAAATCCCTGAGTTAGGGGTTCTCAATAAGAGCTTAACTTAATAGGAAATAAAATACCAACGTTCTAGAAACTATTTCGCTTACTTTTCTTGTTCAAAAAAACTGAAATGAGTTTGTGTTTTTATGTTATTAGAACATTGTTTATATTTGTTTATAGTTTTGTTATCTTGGTTTCAAATCATAAGGAAGAGCCTCTACTCACACTCTACCTCCTATTAGGTTTTTTGGTTTTGTCTAAACATGCAGTTACATACCAGATATCGAAGCGGGAACTCCATCGAGGGTCCTCGTCTTAGCTCTAACATTCTCTCCGGTTCCATCGATCCAAATATAGGTGGCCAAAACTTGGTTAATATCGTCCAGAGGGATGTTCATGAAACGGTCTGTCACCGTCTTGTTCATCTTGGAATTGGGACTGTTTTCAAGAACCATTTTGACCTAAAAAATAAAACATAAATAATAAAATTAATTAAATATATTTATTAAAGAAAATTTATAAAATAGTATAACTGTATTGCCCGTATATAAGTGCTCAGATTTATTCACCTCCAGCGTTAAACAATCAAAGGCAAAAGTAGGTATTGAATCCCGGACCTACGAGTGCAGAGGCGAGCTCGTTACCACTGGACCCCAAGGCGAATACGTAACAGATGAACGAGTCAATCTCATTAACGTGCATGTCCCAGAGTCCTTCGCCGCCTACTGGTTGTATATGGAGATAACATATGTGTAGTAAATACCGATAAATTTAAATTCTAATTAGATTGTATAACATAATCGGTAATATCCTGAAGAAGATATTTTGGATGACTGAAACAAACTACTAATTGCTTTGGTTTATTGAGGAACTAACATCTAATCTATTAATCCTGATAAACTAATCAAGTACGTCAAAACAAGGTACTACTCAAACAGGAACTGCCATTAAATATTGTCGGTCAATAAAGCTGTAATATCAGCTATTAAAGTGATGAATAACTATCGTACAGTTGTGGCAAGTCAGAACACCTTGACCTTGTGATGCAATTGTGATGCAAGTTTTATATTGTTCAAATATTGTTTTTCATTACAGTAACAGAAGGACATGTTGTTTGTTTGTTTATTTTCCAAGCCCACACTTATACGGCTTCTTTCACCTTTTATTGCTGTTCTACGAGTAGAAATTGTGGCTCATTTATTATTTGGCACCCATTTTAGTAATGGGCAAGCCAAATTACATGTTGATTCTACATTGAGAGTCCTAAATTTTACCTTACTCAAGTGTATTTATAGTAAGGATCTTTAATGAGTACCTGACATTGTACAGGCTTGGGACCGACGGTTTAACGTATGTAGGTCCGTATATAAATAAATACGGACCGTACTTATATAAATGAAGCCGTATGATTGGGACGAACGGCTAAATGTCCTTTCCGAGGGACGATGTGCACGAATTTATTCACCTCCAACACAAATAAATCGAGAGCCAGGTGGGTATCGAACCCTGGACCTACCAGTTCAGAGGCAAGTACGTTAACCACTGAGCTAACCTGGCCCCCAACAGAAGGACATCAAGCAGATGTTTAAAACATTTTATTAATAATTATTTTAAATCAGTACTTATAAATAGAATTAACATTTTTTTTATGTTATGAGGCGAGGCAAATAGTTTTCCAACAAAAGTATGTTTGTTTTTCACGATATCGTTAATGACCTCGCAACAGCAAATAATATTTATAGCCAAGTTAATAAAGTATATCAACTATATCCAAAATGTTAGGTAGCAAGTTGTTTTTACCCTGATTCCGTGGAAGAAGATACCGCAAATGTTTAAAATATATTAAAATATTTAAATATACTATAATGTTAAATAATAAGATAATTTCAAACATATATTCTAAAATTGAGTTAGATAGGTACGCAAGTTAAGTATTTATAAGTCATCTATACAGTTACGTATTTTTTGTAATCAAATGATATTCATTAAATATGATATGTTTAAGAAATATATATATTATATACTGAATTAGATGTTTATTAATAAATAAATAATTATTTTTTTTACTATAAATGATTTTATTGTACAACTAGCTTGATATGAATACTGAATGTTTAAGATAATATCTAAAGAACATTGGCCATATATTAATCGTTACTCTTATAGTAGGTAAAAATAATATCTGAATATTTCAAATTTACAAACTATTTGTATTTGATTAAAAGTACAGAGTTTGTATTTGATATAACTTATTAAGACAATTGATGTTCATTAATTTAATTTATGATAAAACTATATTATATTTTTCAATTTTAAAATTTTTTTTTGTTAGAATATTTGATTGTGTATGGAAATAATTTGAATTTGATTATTTATTTAATTACTATATTTCAAATATTGGGCATTTTTTTTTACTAAATGATTTTTATCTGTTATACATGATTTAATAACGAAGAAGAATACAATATCAAAAGTTTGCCACATATGAATCTGTTTAGTGAATTTAATATACTAAAACAACTGTTATAAATTTCCTGTAATGAACAATAAAGAAGAACGTCAAGGAGATTAATTCGATAACCTAGTTTAAACAACAATATGACACAAACTTAATATTTATACATCCTCATTATTAACAATTTTAAATTTACAAAATTTTTTTTATTGTTGGGTAATGTGTTTGATTTCAGAAGTTATGGGAAAATAATTATTGTTTTCGATTATCTTATTTGGTGTCTAATATTTTCTAGCTGAATATTGATGTACATGCTTCTTTACTGAAATTTTATTTGAGTCTGGGTATAACAGAAAGTCAACGGAGAAGGAAATAAATATACATAAAGATTTTTGCCAGCAAGAAGACTTTTGTAAAGTTTATATACTGCAGCTTAAAAAAAAAACCTGTTATTAAGCATTTCCTGTAGAGATGAACAGATGAAAGAAAGAAACCGATAAGGAAATAATGGATTCATGTTTAGAAAAAATTATGCTTTTACAATAGTAGAGCTATTCTTCCAAAAAAATGTGAACAGAGTTTCGGAATGAGCGAAACAGTTCTCAGAATTGTGGACAATAAAATAAATCATTGTAGTATAATTAAATAAATGCGCATAATTTTTCCATATAGTTTATTGCGGTTGTTAGATGTCGTTTAGTTATATTTACTGTCTATGATAAATACTCTTCTGTGAAGTGCAATGAAAATTACAAATACAGAACCTCTTACTTCGTATGTATGTAATCAAGAGTCATTTGTTTTCCATGGAATTTCGGCATGTAGTGAATAATTAATAATAAAATAAATTATTTTCAATATTATTATTATTATTATTAAATAAAATTATTAATAAAGCTTAACATAGTGCATAATATTAAAAACATGAATCAATGTATAAATTACAGTTTTTAAAGTTTTAAAATGGGGTTAAATTTTTTTAACTAGTAAAGATCTGACAATTATAGTTATCAGTTATAGTCACAGTTAAGGAAATAGTATATTAACTTATCAAGGTAGGTATATATTAACTTATTATTCAAGTTAAATTAATGTTAAATGTAGATGAAGAAACATATACACACTTAGAGACTCCAACTTTTGACCCGAAACGTACCCAGGAGAGACAAAAGAGGGACTTGGTGTGTTTTAATTTCTCTACATTTTTTAATCTACATTGAACTTTATTTGTCCCTTTGGGATCGTATTTTCATTGAAGAAATGTTCCAGTTAAATTAATATTTATGAACAGAAATGAATACCTTTAAAGCTATTCGTTAATATAAAAATGATGTAATAAAATCAGATATTCCTAAAGAGTTTTATTTTTAAATTTATTTATCAGCTTATCACTGATTGTTGCAAAAAAATACTGTTTTTTTGGGTTGTTTTCACATAAAAGAGGTTCATTATCACCTCAGTCTATTTTTAACTCGTATAATTACGTAATCAAAATCAATTTGGATTTTAATGAAATATCCCCATTAATTTTTAGTGTGTTGCTTAATGAGAGATAGTTTAAAGGAATGATTTGGAGAAAGAAAGTTATGTAACAACTGGATGGTTGACTTTCACAGCGTGCGAGTCATGTAAAAAGTGAAAAGAGTTCGAAAGAGACCACCTTATAGAGTATCCCGGTTCTCTAATGACTTGTCTAATTATTTGCTTCACCAACATATAATTGAGAGCAAAATGCATCGGTTTCTAAAAATAAACTTGATTTTTAAACCAAACTGAAACCGGAATTGACTTGTTGTAAGATGGATTTACCCAGAACAAGGCCAAACTCTTCTGAAAGTAAATTATGAGTTGAAAGATGACTGAAATGAAACCAAGTAACTCTCGATAGCGACTAAACCTGGAATGAACTCATAAAACACCTTAATAATAGGACGCATGACAAGAAATGTGGACCATCACACTCAACACACACCAAGCTGAATTGACCTAGGTTAGATTAGGTTCCAGTGGCAGTCCCCTGAGAGAACACATATACGCTGAACTTTGGTACTTTGTAATACCACACAATGATTGATTCTAGATTAGGAAGCCTAAATTTTGCCTAACTGAAGTATATTTAGACTAGGGATCTTTAACAAAAACCTGATATCGTAGAGGTTTAGTAATGACGTACTAACGTCTTCTCGCGTTAATTGAAAACCTCTGGAGTCTGAATTGAGGGCCAGAGTGAGTATTGAACCCTGGATACTAGTTCAGAGGTGCGCACGTTGCCACTAGGCTAACCTGCCCCCCCCCCCCCCCCCACCCCCCAAGTGGGTGGAAGGCTACAGCTGAAGCCTGTTAGAAGCAAACATCAGTGCCGTATTTAGAGTGGGGATCTTTAACCAGTACCTAACATCGTACAGGCTCGGAGCCGACGGCTTAACGTCCACTCCGAGAGATAATATGAGAGATTTATTCACCTCTCCGTGAATAAATCGAGGGTCAGAGTGAGTATTGAACCCTGGATACTAGTTCAGAGGTGCGTACGTTGCCTCTAGGCTAATCTGCCCCCCCCCCCCCCCCCAAGTGGGTGGAAGGCTACAGCTGAAGCCTGTTAGAAGCAAACATCAGTGCCGTATTTAGAGTAGGGATCTTTAACCAGTACCTAACATCATACAGGCTCCGAGCCGACGGCTTAACATCCACTCCGAGAGATAATATGACAGATTTATTCACCTCTCCGTGGAATAAATCGAGGGTCAGAGTGAGTATTGAACCCTGGATCTACCAGTCCGGGTTTCAGTTAGTGGTTCAAATATGATATGAACAGAGATTCAATCAGGTAGTTATTTGTAGATAACTACAATATCTTTGAGTGTCTTACTAATCTACCTTTGGTTGCCTTTCAAAATTATTTCAAAAAAATCGAAAACTTTAAAAAAATACGTTACCTTCTTACTATAAAAAAACTACATCCAAAATAAAAAGCTAAAATATTCGTTTCAAACATTTTTGGACTGTATATATAATTTTATCATTAAAAAACTGCTAAACCCATGTAACTTTATTAGCTTATTATTGATCAAAGCGGAACTATTTGCTTTTCACTTATCGTTTAAACTAATTCTAATCATAATTAATATTTACCATCTATATTTCTCTAGCTTTTGTTTAAAACCAGTTTGAACTGAATCAAATAACTTTTGAGAGTGTATATCTATTTATAAACATTATATCATCAGTTTAATTTGTTTGTTAGTTCAATTTAGAGGGCCAGAGTAGCCTAGAGGCAACGTGTTTACCTTTGAACTGGTAGGACCGGGGTTCAATACCCACACGGCTCTTGATTTATTCATGTCTTGAATCCAGAGATCTTAGACAGTTTTGCAAGTTTAATATCGAAATAGGACTTTTGTACTAAGTACCAAACTTAGTTTTATCTACAGTTCATTTCTATTTTTGATTAAAGTCGTTTTGTATATTAAATTTTAATAAAATAATATTTTTTGTATTACTGAACTGACTCATTTCAAGTTTTTTTACGTTTCATACATTGGAGAAACCGAATGGCCCCTGGAAAAATTGTCGGTGGTCGGATGTCTCGGTTCGTTAGTCGGTTTGTCGTTTGTCGGTCGTTCAAAACTTTGTCACAGGTAAACTCAGCTACCATAAGACATATAAAGCTGAAACTTTTACAGTAGATTTGTGTAGGTCTAACTTAAAATAAGGTATGAATTGATTGGAAATTCACACAAAGAGTGAAGTTATGGCTAACGCAAAAATGTTTGTCACAAGTAAACTCAGCCACCATAAGACATAGAGAGCTGAAACATTGACACTGGATTTGTGTGTGCCTAACTTAAAATATGGGCTCTAAATAGATCATTAATTCAGTACAGAAGCAAAGTTATGGGGCTTTTAGCTGTATTTTCCTAACTTCACAGACAAGTTTGTTTTGAAAATACACAGGTGTGGCAAGTAGGTATTGTTAGTTGATTTTAATTTCAATTCAGCATATGAATATATTGCGTATTTGACATCATTGAAATGGTGTTTCACAGAGTTAAGGATGTACTATCTATTGAGAATAAATGTTTTGTAAACGAGCAATTCTCAACTCTTAATATGAACAGGGAGGAAAAATCAACCAACAAGTTCTTACGCTATATGAACCGTAGAAAGAACTTACAAGTCAGTAAAGAGATTGGATTAGTGACGAAGAAGCAGTTCATTATCTAATTGAATTTCTTGACTCTGAATTTATTTTCCTGGACTGCCTGCTCATGAGTAAAAACTTAAAGTAGAGCACCAATCATGCTACAATTTAGTAGCAGTAACAAATTTCATGTTACGAAACATGAGCCCCAAAACTGTGCAACGGGACACGACTCTGAGTTCGTGCTCTACACAGATATCCATAGGCACAATAGACTGATAGATTGAGTAAATTTGATTTAATTCTTGATTCAACACTTTATACTTAATTGTTAGTAATTGGTAATAAAACAAATACCGTCAACAGTAGACAGGAGTCATAAAATCAAAAATATTAGAGGACTTAGTTACATCTCACATTTTACGTTCTAAATATAATCATTCACAGAGATCTTAAATTCCCTTTTGTTCGCAGCTATGCAAAAGACGCTACAAACTATTCCACAGTAAACTCTCAACTCATCTAAAACCCATTTGCTCAAATTCTTTCCATACTAGAAATCCTGACAAACCCCCAAAGACGGCTAAATGGCAATGGCACTGGCCACTTATTTATTCCGAGTGCCACCATTTGTGTCCACTCTTTACGCTTAAACAAACAGGTAATTAAAGGACAACCCCTGAACTATAATACTTCAAAATACTTAAAACTGTAGTCGGAGTAACAAATCAAAATTGCTAACAGATAATGCCATAGAGGCGGACATAATGACTGGATGTGGTATTGGGGAGTCTGTGTGTATACTTCACATACCATTGATTCCGAGCCACTGTCTGTTTACGTTGAAATGATTGCAAAGTCGGGTCAGAGTCTATTTCGCAATGACGTTAACTAAGTCAGAAGGGGACTTCATCTAACGCAGGAATACAAGGTAGCAAAACCAAGTTTGTTTCAATTCAGTTTCTCTGAAATGTCAACGTCGCAGAGGATCCAGCTTTCTTACATGAACCTGAAAGGCAGCCCAGCAATTAGGGTATAAGCTGGAGGATTGCTTATTACATTGATTTAAAATAAAGATTTTCAACTCCATAATTTCTAATGACATTTTGAAATACCAAAAATGACGGAACTTCTGATTCCTCGTGGTATAGCCGAATGGCAATAGGCACACGGCAATAAACCAAAACAGGAACTTCTGATTCCGTCAAAGACGGGTACGTTTGCTATGTTATATAATTAACTGTCAACTTTTTTTTAATTTAATATTTGCTTAATAAATACAACTGGTAATAATGTAAGGTATGGGACCAGAGTAGCCCAGTGGCTTGCGTGATCGCCGATGACAGTAGTGCAAATGTATTATAAATAAATGTAACAAACAAATATTTTTTTGAATTTAAAATGTGGATAATATAAAAGATGGTAATAAAGTAAAGGGATCTAGCCAGGGTTGCCAGTAGCTTGCTTGCTCGCCGTTGACAGTAGTGCAAATGTATTATAAATAAACACAACAAAAATATTTTTTTTTAATTTAATATTTGCGTAATATAAACACTGGTAATAAAGTAAGGTATGGAACCAGAGTAGCCCAGTCGCTTGCGTGCTAGCTTTTGACTGGGAGCACGTTAATTAAAACTAACTCATTTCAAGTTTTCTTTACGTTTCATACTTCAGAGTAGCCACATGTACCCTTAGAATAATTTCTGTCTGTCGGTTTGTCCACAAAATATTGCTAACATAAGACATATAAAGCTGAAACATTGATTGTAGATTTGTGTATGTCTAACTTAAAATCTAATCTTTGTATACAGAGGCTTTTTTTTAGCACTGTACTAATAATGGTATTTTCTACTATTCTATAACTTCTAATTGTAGTATTAGTATAATACTATAATTGATATTTTGGAATACCAAGTATAATAGAATTTTTGATTCCGTCAAAGACGGGTACGTTTGCTAGTTTTATATATTTATATTTCATTTAGATTATACTGAAGTGCTTAACATATAAGTAATACAAGTCGAATAGTGCCAGGTTATCCCGGTGGCTCGCCTCTGGACTAGTAGATCCGTGGTTCAATACCCATTCCGGATCTCGATTAATTCACACGGAAAGTGAATAAAACTGAGTACGTTATCCCTCACAGAGGACCTTAAACCGTTGGTTTGAGCCTGTACGATGTCAAGTACTTGTTACTCTTGAGTTAGGCAAAATTTAGGATCCAAATGTAGAATCAATCTTCATTGAGTGATATCACAAAGAGTCAATGCTCGGCCTACGTGTGTTCCCTTGTGGGACTGTCATGCAACCTAACTTAACCTACCCAACTGAGTGGCTTCTCTCCCTTTCGACGGTGTGAACATTGAATGTGTAGTTTCAAAAGAAAGTCAGTGACAACTGTTTCAAGTTTTCCTGTTTAATAAACATGAAGAAAAATGGGCACTTTGAACTAGAGTATTTTTAGAATACTAGAGTTTTAAGAGAGATACAAGTAATCTTCAGCTCCTTCGTTAGGATCTTCAATATAACTACACTGAATTAATGTGATACAGAAGTAATGTAACTTTGATTTTAATGTTTGAAATAATTTAATACAAAATTGAAACAACATTTTGTTCACACAAATTCTACATAACAGTAGTATAATAGTACAAATTCTACTGTTGTTGAAGTGTTTGCCAGGGTAGCCCAGTGACTTGCGTGCTCACCAATAGACTGGTGGATACATTGTTCAATTCACACTCAAGCCTCGATTTCTTCACGTTAGAGATGCACAGATCTGAGTTAAAATTTATATGAAATTTTGACAAAAACTATATATATGTTTAGTAATTGGTAATAAAACAAATACCGCAACATAGACAGAGGTCATAAAATCAAAAATAATTAGAGGACTTAGTTACATCTCACATTTTACGTTCTAAATATAATCATTCACAGAGATCTTAAATTCCCTTTTGTTCGCAACTATGCAAAAGACCGCTACAAACTATTCCACAGTAAACTCTCAACTCATCTAAAACCCATTTGCTCAAATTCTTTCCATACTAGAAATCCTGACAAACCCCCAAAGACGGCTAAAATGGCAATGGCACTGGCCAAATTCTGTTGTAGTTACCGAGTGCCACCATTTGGTGTCCACTCGATTTCCGCTTAAAAAAACCAGGTAATTAAAGGACAACCCCTGAACCATAATACTTCAAAATACTTAAAACTGTAGTCGGAGTAACAAAAAGTACAAAAAACTAAAAAAAATAACATAGAATGATATAGGAAATACTTAAAATGCCTTTATTCTTGGAATAATGTAGGTTGTTTTTTTTTCCTGTTGTTATAAATACTGAGTTAGCATTAAGATTAAATGTACATAATAAATATTAGCACAGCGATTGGCTTCACGGGAATGGCTAGAATTGTGGGAGTGTTGACACGTGTTGAGAACAAACATCGGCATTGATTAGGAGGTTTCATTTAGGTTTTTCGTCTGAAAGTGTAAACTGATGCCCACGCATAAGCCCAGGCTTTCGAGATATAGCAGCTAGGAGATAAAGGCAGCGCCAGCAAGTAGGGTCAGTGGGGAGACGGTGTGCTTGATATGACATTGATTTAAAATCAAAACGAATTTAGCAAAGACTCCGAGTAGTCAATGTTAATAAAATTCATAACTGCAAATTGCAATATATGTAGGACGCATATATCTCTATGTCATTTACAGACACGTATCGTATATCATTTGACACACAACTGTGTATATCTATCTATTGTCACACAACTAAATTTATGAGAATTCAAATTCATATATCTAGGTATATGAAACACAATTACACATATATATAATGTCAACACAACTACATATATATCAAAAACCTTGGGTTTTTGACTCTGATGAAGACCGCTTGTTACGGTTGAAAGATCTTAGTCTTGTTTTCCCATTTTCTTATTGTGGTTTGATCATTGATTGTTATTTCACGTGTTCATGTGAAATCTTTATATATATATATATATACCCTGTTTGAGTGCTTCAGTTCGAACGCCAAGTCAGTCGTTATCAGCCTTTGGAGCGATTCACTTCTTTTCCTGAAGACGAGGACATCGAAATATAGTAGTGAGTTCAGTGATTTCCTTTCTATGTGTTCTTTTTAAATTCTAGTTTATATATATATATATTGGTATACTTTGGGAGCAGATCTTCTTTTAATTGATGTAATTGTTATTGTAAATAAGTATTTATTAGAATTGTAAAAAACCTTGTATAAAGAATCCTTGATAATGGTCAACGTAGACCGAAACGTCGGACCTGTGTAATATGGAAAATACATATAAAAATAAAAAAATCGGAGAGTTAATTTATATGATACCACAAAGATGGAAAAGTAGCATTCGAAATCTTGAAAAGGAATGTAGGAAACATACCAAACTTAATGTTAGCAAAAACGATCCAAAAGGACAACAAACGTTTCACGATGAATCACAGACACAGAACTAAGGAACAAACACACTTACTGTCTCTAATTTTCGATTGAACCGTCATCGAGACCGTCGCTTCACAAGTGCGCTTGATGTCCCTATCTCAACTCTCCTAATGACGGTTCAACCGAAAATTAGAGACAGTAAGTGTGTTTGTTCCTTAGTTCTGTGTTTGTGATTCATCGTAAAACGTATATATATATATTGTTAAAAATATGACCATATTTTGCTGAAACTTGCTTCTTAATAAGTTTCTCAAGTTTTCTGAATAGAGTTCTTGTTACTATATCAACAGTATATAATATGCTTCCGATAGTCGGAAGCATGTTACATGAGTCCATGTTTCTGCTGTCCTCAGCCATTATCAAGACATAACTGAGTTTGAAATAGATTGTTCCTTTATATAAGAGGATTGAAATGTGTAGAGGAGGTTGGGAGATTAAAGTTGTTTTTCGAATCGTTTGGGTTGAGTGACCTGGTTAGGATTTTGTTACCTCTACCTGGAGAGGAAGGACTGCTACCAAAATTTACCAATATATATATATATATATATATATATATATGTAACAAGATTTTACATAAACACTTGAAATAACCATCAATTATCAAAAAACAATATGAAAATATGAAATAGGAAAAAAGACTAAGATCTTTCAACCACAACAAGCGAACTTCGTCAAACTGAAAAAAAGAGTTTTAAAACCATTAGTTGGGTTTTTAACTACATATATGTGTATATATGTACGCGAAGTGTTCGAAACACGTCGTAAATAAATTCCTTGTGGTTAAGACGAAATATATTTTCTTCACTATAATTTCTCTATGTTTCTTTATCTACATTGAACTTCTTTATACATATAATATACCTCTGTATCTCATAAACTTAATGTTAACAAACATATATCATGAAAGTTGTTAATCCACAGCCTGTTATTCAAAAAAATGTAATCATAGTATTCATTCATGTTAATGAAGCAGTAAATATGTTTGAATGAATCTAAGAAATGTGTACGAGCAACACGTGTCACCAGATACAACCAGAAATGATCAAATATTATTTCTATATTTCTTCAAAAAATATAATTTTCATGGCGTACTAAAGCAAATATTAGATTTGGCAAGAATATTGTTTTAATTTTGTTATTTTATTCATTCAAATATATAAAATATGCTTAAAAATCTCTTCCAAATTGTGTGAATTACTAGCTTTTTTTACACTCTATAAATCTTCGCTGATTTCTTGGCATATCTAGGGAATTCTTTTCAACAAGAAAATGAATCGTAAATCACAGGTTTATATATAAACAAAACTAATTCAACACACTATTTTTTTAGTATGCTTCGGAATTATAAGAATCTTACTTTGTTAACTGTTCTATCATTGAAACTATTGTCACTTTAAAATTGATATTGTAGATATATCAGTCCAAATTAAATGAGTTTTAGAAAATTTAATTTTCTGAAAATTAAATTTTCCTTATCCGTGTAACATATGTTGAATTATGTATTACATAATTCAACACCTGCTCAGAAATTCTATATAATTATATTTAAAATACTTCTAAATGTTTTCTTATCTCCACCACATTTATTGAACACTATTTTTCTTTTTTATCAAGGTTTGGTGTAGCTTCCAACAATACAACATCTTTAAGCCGACTTATATAGACAAAACGTCGGCTTAAAGGTGTTGTATTGTTTGAAGATAAACCAAACATCGACGAAGGAGAAAAATAGTGTTAAAAGACTTATATTCATAAAAATTGAAGTTTACACAAGAAATAACGGAAAATACATTTATAATCAATATTTTGTACAATGAGACTTTTTAACAAAGAGAAATCAAGATGACGAGAGAGAGAGAGAGAGAGAGAGAGAGAGAGAGAGAGAGAGAGATACATATGTCTTCTAGACTTCTCTTACCTCGAAGCCATACCTCCAGTACATCTTCGATGTGGGAAGAAAAAAGAGAACGTTTGTAACCTCAAGTCTGGCGTAGTAACATGATTGTGAACAATTTGGTAGTGAGGTAAATGAGCCACCTTAATACCGGGGGTATAACTGTCGTGTTATTGTTTTCTCGCCCCTCCCCTGGTATAATTGCGCGAATTGTTTATATTGGTCTAATGCGCGACGTAGAATCGTGGTGCTCGCCTCCGCGAGGTCCACCTCGGACACCCCAAGTTTGAGTGGCTGAACTTGGAGGTGAGAAAAAGGGCAACACGTTAAATCGTTAATGATGTAAATGGCTGGAAAGCTAGAGTGCACAGCGATCAAAACAGGATTACAGTAGTTATCTTTTTCAGTTATATGTATAAGTATACATGTAACAGAAAAGCTATATGTATATTTTATATGTTATATGTAGTTAATAAGTATAAATACATATTTATACATCATCAAACCGTCTTCAGGAGAGATAAGATAGGGAAACTAAGTTCACTTAGTTTCTGGTAAGTTTCTGGTACAGAGACGGTTGGAGACCAACAATGTAATGTTACCGAACACGCGCTCGGTCACAGAGAATAAGGTATACAGGAATCAATTTATAATTAAAGAAGAAAATATAAAAAAATAATAATAAATAAATAAAAGATAAACACAGGAAATGGTACACAAATAAAAATTGCTGTATGTTTAATAAATAATTTCACGATGTTTTTTTGTCTACATTGAACTGTAAGGCCATGGAACCTATGGCTATATAAATATAGCCATGATTTTAAATAAAATTAAACCTTGGCGAATTATATCTTTCTAACTAATGGGACGGCAGAAAAAATATAGCAGTGATTTTTTGTGATCTCTTTTATGTATGTTGTTTCTGTGAATTAAGTTTTATATATAATAGGTTCATTATTATGTTCCTTTGAAATAAATCAATTGTATAAAAAATAATAATTAACCAATGAATAAAAAATAGAAGTACATTGCTATAAATTAATATTCAATAAAAATATTTAGATAAATTTCAAATAAACTAGATCATGATTTTAAAAGTTGATGAATAATTAGGCACTATAAACGGTACAAGGCACTTGGAGTTGGACAGTACTGGTTAGTTATTTTGTGTGCCAGGTTAGATTGTTTTAAAAAAATAAATTTATTTAAGGGAGATATTCTTTGGACATTTCTTTTATATGATTTACTAATGCTTATAATCATTTTACGTTTCTACTCGCTTATTTTCTATCTCAGTCAAAAATTTAATTTTTTTGGTTTACTTTTCTCCATTTCTGTTGTAAAAAAAAAAGCGTAATGGTAAGACGAGAGCATGATTCAATTTTGAGGTAAAATACCAAGATTAAAGAAACCACTCTCCCTTAATAAATGTAAAAACAAACTCTTTCCTTTTGAGAAATCCTCAACAAACATCTAAATATGATTCAAAGTCAGCATTTTTAAGAAGTATTAAAGCTTCTTACAGAGTTAGCAAAAATTATAACTGTTTATAAAATAATATGCAGAATATTTAGTGGCATTTTGAAAAAGAAAGACATCATTATTTAGTAATGAAATAAATAATTACTTAGTGGTCAATGATGTTTGCATAAATAAATGTAAACTTGCAATTCACTTCCTTTCCTTCCAATACATTTCTAATTACCCAAATATTTATTTTCAAAAGGTCAATGTGTTTTGTGGAACTAAGGAATGATTTTAAAAAAAATTAAACCTTGGAACATTTGTAGTTTTTAATTAAACCTTGGAACATTTTGATTTGTAGTTTTTTCGAACCCTGGTATAATTGCTTGAATTAGTTAGTTTATATTGGTCTAATGCGCGAAGTAGAAACGTGGTGCCAGCCTCCGCGAGGTCCACCTCGGACACTCCAAGTTTGTGTGGCTAAAGTTGGAGGTCACAAAAAGGGCAACACGTTAAATAGTCGGCCTGATTTCATCTAATGGTGTAAATGGCTGGAAAGCTAGGGTGCACAGCGATCAAAACAGGATACAGTTTTATTATACATTAAATACGCAATAATAATATTATTTATGCATGATAAAAGTATAGTTTTCTTAAATTAACAAAATTGGAGTAGCCTATACTGCTCGGTCTCACTCTGCCCTCATTGTCAATTACCAATACCTGGATGATACGAGTAATTTATGTTATTCAGAAGAAAATAAAGTACTATTACTTGAAGTAAGGAAACTCGAGAGTCGTATGTATAAATTGGTGCATTTAAATGCTCAAACAAGCTATACTAGTGAAATCACATGATTTGAAATGTAAGAATAATTATTAATAGCATTTCAGTAAGTGAATTTATTTAGGGATCCCAAAACTGATGAAATACGTATGAGTCATACTGGTGTGTTTGCTTATATTTTAATTTATTGTGTTTTTAAACTAAAAATTTATTTATTTTTATGGTTTAGAATAAATATTGAAGTAATATTTTGGGTAAATTAATGTTTAAAGTGGTGGCGATGACAAATGAATCTGGCTCAAGAAGAAATCCGTTTGATATTTGGTCAAGATTGCCCTCATGATTAAGCATTAGGTGCGATAATCTGTATAAAGAGAGCTCAATACTTGCCAAATCAGCTTCATTTATCAACAATAAGCTAGGAGCTTGACAGAAAGGCGTGTCTTGACTAATTTAAACCTCTAAGCAGTTTAGCCACACTTGGCAACTGAATAAAAATATATTCTTATCTTTCTTTCATTAAGTCATTGTTAGTTTGGAATTAGTCAAATAGTAATGTAATTTTAATCCATATCCACAATTCTGTTTACAAATCTGTGATGAAAATCTACTAAACAACTGTAATTAGCGAAGAGTTTACGATTTGATAGAACAATTTTCAGCTATATTTTTCAACTTGTCATCGAATCATGCCAAAGCTATTTATTAATCTGATGTAGAAAATCCATGTTCTTTTAAAATTACAGCTGCTCTGAAAATCCTAATACATATATTATGTAGACTCATTAAGCAGAATAATAGGTTCAAGCTTACTAAACAAATTGTTTATTCAGGACTGATTACGTGCTACAAAAACTGAAAAAGGAACCAGTCATATGAAATGTTTACAGCCAAAAAGCAGATTTCTTCCTAAAACTGTAGAGGACCAGGTTAACCCAGTAACAACGTGCTTGCCTGTAGACTGGTATGTCTAGGGTTCAATACCCATTCTCTCGACTTATTTACGCAGGAGATGAATAAACCTGAGCCTTTCGTCCCTTGGAGATGTCGTTAAACTGTTGTTCCCGAGCCTGTACGATGATAGATACTCCTTAAAGTCCCCTATTCTAAATACAGTTGGGTTAGGCAATATTTGGGACTCCTAATGTAGATCAATCTTCATTGTATGATATCATTAAAGGCAAATATTCAGCCTATGTGTGTTTCCTTGTGAGACTCCCAACTTCAACCTAATCCTAACCTACATAGATTCTATATTAAATCTCTTTTTAATTTTAATAACCGTTTGAAGAATAAAAAAAAATTTAATCAAACTATGACAGATCTATAAACCCTGGGTAAGCACAAAACAGTAAGGATAAAGGAATTTTAAACCCACAAATCATTTCAATTACCTGCTGTTATTACCAATTAAAGTCAAAATGTAAACAAACAGGTTATACAGCAAACCTTATTATTATAATATTTTTGGGATATTACCTGAACCACAACTCTGATTTTTAAAAAACTTTACATAAACCTTCCCGGGGATGGACCTAATAATTTACTAAATTTTCACGGCGATTGGATGTATGGTTTTTGAATCTATCGAGTACAAACAAACAGACATACATTCCTTTTATATATATATATAGAGAGATGTGTACGTAGTCATATAAGTAACTGAAAATATTCTTTCAAGGAAGAAAAAATATTTTAATGAACAAATGAAGTTGAAGATCTGACTTATTTTTTTTTTTTTTAGGGATATTAAAATGCTGATTGTATTTAAATGATATAGGTTGTGTTCCATATTATAATATGATATACATTTGTGGATGCCTTGAAAGTAGGTCTGACCAAATAAACTACAGTCACGGAAAATTCCCATTAAGAGAGTGTTTGTTTAGCTTGCCTCTCCATAGTGGGTAATTAGACCAAACTGGTTGTGGAACCCACTGTGAGACATTGGTTATTTCATTCACGCACCGTGTAATGTCCTCCCTCGCTCTATACATGGCTTGTGTCACATGTCAACAGCATAAAGTTCAACGCCCTCAGGCCTACTGCTTTCTGTCATAACTATACAAGGTGTCAAGCAATATCACAGATTTTGCTTATAAGATCTAAAACTAAACGTATTTCACAAGTAAAGCCTCTGAGGGGAGCCCGCACCACGTACCCTTTCGATTTGAGTATGTAAACTGGCTAATTACTAATATATTTTTTCTCAATATACATTCATAGAAAACTTATAACAGAGTACAGGAGGCAGGAAAAGGATAACACTCAATCAGAAAAAATTCGTATATATGTTATTTGACAAAGCGGAAGGAAAATCTTATTAAATACTAAGAAGCCATAAAATTCCCAGTATAATAATTCGTAGCTCTTCTCGACGAATAAACAGCTACGCACTAAACCACATGGCCTATCCACATTAGGCTTATTTTCTTCATTTTAAAATCATATCTCAGTCATATCAATTACTAAGTCTTTATTTCAAATTTAGATGAAGTTAATGGTTTGTGTATATTAATTCACTTGATTAGAAGAAGGAGCAAAAACACTGAGTCTCTTCATAAAATATTTTATCCAACGACGCGTTTTGAACATTTAGTTTTCATTTTCAGATTACTTCTGCTTCAGAAAGGTGATATGGAGTGTTCAAGGAGTCATGGAACACCTCAAACCACCACTTACCACACAAGGCATCTTATCAAGACATTTAAAGTAGGGACCTTTAACGAGTACCTGACATCGTATGGGCTCCGGACCAACGATTTGACATCTTTCCGATGGATGGTGTGCTCAGATTTATTCACATCCAACGTGATTAAATCGAGGGCTAGGTGGGATCAAACCCCGGTCCTACCATTTCAGAGAAGTCAAAGTACTCAGTACTCAGAGAGTACGCTAACCACTGAGCTAACCTAACCCCATTATACAAGGTTTCGACATTTAGTATTCATCTTCAGGTTACATCAATCAAACTTCTAGAGAAGAGCTTTACAGATTGATATTTTGATAAAATTTACGAAAATAATAACTCTTGTTGAAATAAAATAGTGAAAACAAAATAAATCTTGTTAAAATATTAGTAAATAGTAAATAGTATTAGTAAATAGTAAATTTAAGAACTAGCTTCGGCACGCTTACAAATTAATTTAATTTTGTATATAAGTAAAATGTCAAATATATGTTCTAGAAAGAATATCTCAGATTAACATTTAAATATATCTGACAAAAAATAATTGCTTTCTTGAAATATGTTTAAGGTAATAAAATCAAATACACTATTTCTTTTAATGAAAATAGTATTAACTTAGGATTTTCATGATATTATCGACCTAAGCTTTTCGAATTCGCCTTAGAATTTCGTTGAAAATATCATATCTTTAAAAGTGCTGAAATTTCCTTCAGCTAAGGAAATTTCTTTAAGTTACAGCCCTGCTTCTCGCACCCTCTGAGGGTCGAGACTCTCAACACCCATGGGAGCCCTGTTGCAAATATATGTTGTCTGATTTAGATGGTTGTGTTTTTAATGAAGGTTTATGCTTAAATCTTGACCAAGGTGTTATATTTCATGTGGTAAGTAACAATTTTGTGCCTTCGAGAATACTTATGTCCATCTATTTCAAGCAGTTGTAATAAACACTACATTAAAAACTATAAGCAAAGCTCCTAGTGTCAAGTTATATGAGTATTAACAATACAAAAATACCTAGATAAATGTATGTTAAACAAAGAAGAACATAAATCGTATTTTTGCCCTATAATAGCAACAGCAACAATTTTACATACTGACTCCACAATCACAGTGGTACAATAAATCAGCAACAGCAGGTCCATGATCTGGAACTGCTAATTACAACGTGAGCTACAGTGCGCGGAAAGAATCTTTGGTTACGACAGCAGTGAACTTCAAAACTAATAATCGTGAGTATTTAGTTAGAAACAACTCTTGTTACACCCAGTATAAATTTTTATACTGGGTATAACAGTATACCCTGTGGCAGTGGATTGCCACTGCTACCTAACCTAATCAATATGGATACACATTATTAACTTATACTGGGGTAAATGAAGAAAAAAAAAGTCTCCAGAAACAAAAAAGAAGCCTTTTTATTCTACGCGTTTCGAACACATCGTGTTCATCATCAGGTAAACTTCTACAAACAAATTACAAATTAAAAGTTACAAGATAACTTAATTATTGATTATTACCTTGGTATTTTTCATGAATCACGAATTAGGTAAGAATGCATATTCATATATGTAAATAATTGAACTTATTTTTTTATGTTTTTTTTAATTAATTTTGATTGATGTAGTTCTGAAGATATTTAGAAATATTGAAAAAACGTTGGCTTAAAAGTGCTTTTTTTTTAGTATTGCTTGACGCTGGAGCAAACCTTGATAAAGAAAAATAGTGTAGCGTATATGTGATTATTATTAATAACTAAATAAAACGTGATTTCTCGTATAGTGGGGCCAGTGTAGCTCAATCGACAACGTCCTCGTCTCTGAACTGCCAGGTCCGGGGTTCATACCCGCCTGGTATTTGATCTATTCACGTTGAAGGTGAATAAATTCGAGCACTTGTTCCTCACAAAAGACGTTAAATTGTTTGTCTCGAGCCTATACGATGTCAGGTACTCGTTAAAGATCCCAACTCTAAATTCACTTGAGTTAGGCAAAATTTAGGACTCCTAATGCAGAATCAACAGGTAATGTGGGTAACTCATTACTAAAATGGGTGCCAAATAATAAATGAGCCACAATTTCACTCCTGGAACAGCACTAAAAGGTGAAAGCTTTATAATTGTGTGTTGGAAAATAATCAAGTATACTTCGTATAGTGCTGTTGAAGTTTAGAGGATTATATAAACCCTGACAACAACTCCTTAGATCGGGTGTTTCCTTCGAAGCCCGAAATCGGTCGGAAAACTCCAACAGTATTATACAAAGTATGGTGGTTTATTCTGTTTCTAATATTAATCATACTAATTTCAGAGGTACTAACAATATGCAAGCATATATGTGGTTAAAAGAAGAAAAGTTTCAAATAATTCTGTTTTTAGTAGATAATAACTGCTAATAATAAATTTCAATTACCTTTTAATTACTTTGTTAGTAGTATTAGAAGATTCATACGACTAAAATTGATGTCTTATTGCTGTTTAATGGTAAGAGTAGAAACAATTGATGGTTGACTGTACCATTAAATATGCTCATAAAAAAACCATTAAAGATTATTAATTAGGAGTTTAGGTGATTTTTATTAAGAGGATAGAAGAAAGGAAAAGAGATGGAATGAATAATTCACGATTAGGCAAGTTGTGTGTGGGGAGCAGCTGAGAGGTGCTGGAAGGAAGCCAAAAGCATATCCAGAACACAGGCGGCATTGGTCCCCCTTCGGCTAAGGCCATGACCGACTCAACGCTGCCCCTGTCTGTGTGTGTGTGGGGGGCATTCCAAGCTGATAGCTCCATTCAAAACACGCCAGCTCAAGCCTCTCAAAACAACCGCTTCAAATATCAATAATGCGCAAAATAAAATATCTTTACATTTGAAAATCTGGTAGTCTATGCAACAGTCGTATATAGTTTACCTTAAAAAAAATAACAATACTTTCACCACATTAAGAACCAGATAAAAGGAGATTTCAGCTCTCCCTCTCTCTCTCTCACTCTCTCTCTCTCTCTCACTCTCTCTCTCTCTCTCTCTCTCTCTCTCTATATATATATATATATATATATATATATATATATATAAAATTGGATTTACGGCCTATTGTTTTTTAATTAATTTTTTGGATAACTTTACCAAAGCCCTTAATAGTTTTTTTTTAAATTCACAAGGAACTACGTATATTAACTCACCATACGTTTGGTTTTCAATGGTTGTATTTTTTCCAACGTTTCGTTATATAATATTAGAAAATTAGAGATAGTAGGTAAAAAAGTCAAAAATGCAGAGGCTGCTACATATTTCAATTCAACTTGTTTAAAAGAAGATTTGCTGCCTACCTATACAAATATATATATTGTATGTTTTCTTGTTGACGGCTAGGTCATATAAAAGAAAATAAACTCCTTCCTAGGCCAAACTTTCGATGTATTTGTACATCATCTTCAGGGATTGGAAAGAGTGCTAATGATTATTTAAGTTACATGTGGAAAGTGTGCTAATGGTTATTTAAGTTATTTCAAAGCCCTCAAGATGATGTACAAATACATCGAAACGTTGGCCTAAGAAGGAGTTTATTTACTTTTATATGACCTAGCCCTCAATAAGAAAACATACAATAGAATAGAAGAGGTCAAGAATAATTTTTTGAGAATATATATATATATATATATATTTATGTGGGTTTGGCTTCCATCAAGCTAAGCCTGCGTATGAATAATCACAGGTCATCCGTTGGCAAACGCAGTGACCTTCCCGTTGGTACTCATGCCAGTTCTCACGGACTCAGTTTTAATGACTGTTTCCGTGTACAGGTCCTGAGGCAGATTGATCAGACTAATTCGAAAGTTACTCTGAGAGCTTCAGAAGAAGCACTTATTAGTCTTCTGGGCGGTAGATCGGCTCCTGGGCTTAACCTCAATCGTTGATTTTTTTTTTTTTTTTTTTAAGTTGTTATCAGCTTTTAATTTTATTTTAGTTAAATGTTTTCTTTTTTTAATTTTTATTTGGCTTTTATTTCTTTATCTTCCCTGTCTACCTTTCCTCCGAAAGTTGGCTACACTGTTTGAGTGCTTCAGTTCGAACGCCAAGTCAGTCGTTATCAGCCTTTGGAGCGATTCACTTCTTTTCCTGAAGACGAGGACATCGAAATATAGTAGTGAGTTCAGTGGTTTCCTTTCTATGTGTTCTTTTTTAAATTCTAGTTTATATATATAAATATATATATATATAAACTATATTGACACAAAAGAACACTCAGAAATGAAACAGAAACTCACTACTATATTTCGATTTCCCTCATCATCAGAAAGAAATGCGAAATACTCACGTTGAGAAGCAAACTGCTGAAGGTGATAATTGCCAAAGCAGGCTAGCCAAAGACATTCAGAAGGCTAATAACACTTCATCTGGAATATCTATATTGAATTAACTACTACACTAAACTAAACTAATAAGATTAGCTTTCGGCCCCATTGGTCATCATCAGGTTCTACTTATATTAACTAGTTATATATTAATTAGATATAGATTAACTATATAGATATATATAAATATTTATAAAAGTATCGACCGTGGAATACAAACAAAACTAAAGTTTATCGGGACTCAGTCAGTTCTGACAGAGTCCCGATATACTTTAGTTTTGTATATACATATCAATGATCAAACCACAATAAGAAAATGGGAAAACAAGACTAAGATCTTTCAACCGTAACAAGCGGTCTTTGTCAGAGTCAAAAACCCAACTGAATCACCTGACTTTTGACTCCGACGAAGACCGCTTGTTACGGTTGAAAGATCTTAGTCTTGTTTTCCCATTTCTTATTGTGGTTTGATCATTGATATTATATATATATATATATATATATATATATATATATATATATATATATAATGTTTACTTTACTGCGAAGTTTAGGATAAATTCTCAGGTTGTCACTTTCTTTCTCTCTTTACGTCTATCGCTCCCTCAGTCACTTCGTCTGTATGTTTATAGACTTGCTAACAATGTGCCCACTGAGTGCTAAATAAAGAACACCACTAAATGTCAGTCACTGTCATGCCAACTATTCAGTAGTACTGTAAAACAACATATCGATTTTCTTGCAAAATATATTCCAAACATATATATATATATTATATATAGTTCAAGGTAGAAAAAGAAACATAGAGAAATCAAAAGCAGCGCTCTGAACCAGTGCGCTTGGTTTCCCTCTCTTATCTCTCTATTAGAGATATATATATTAGGAAGATGTTATAGAGATACAATATCTTCCTCAGAATTGGGTTTTTGACTCTGACGTAGTTTGCTTGTTACGGTTGAAAGATGTTAGTCTTTTTTTCCCATTTCATTTGTGGTTTGATATATATATATATATATATAGTTCAATGTACATAAAGAAACATAGAGAAATTAAAAACACAAACGTACAGTCCCTAATTTTCGGTTGAATCGTCTTCAGGGGAGATAAAGAAGGGAAACTAAGCGCACTGGTTATGTTTTAACATAAAACAGTTATGTTTTAGCTTAGACTTAGTTTATGCTAAGTACAATTGTCTTGAAGCCTTCTTTGAGCCGTTTATTTACAGATAGGCAGCAGCAAGCAGGAGATAGATTTTCGTGATCAAGTGAGACGATTAGCTTTAAAAGGTCGTTGACCCGTGACCAGTGTGTTATGGAAGGCTATATAAGCCAAGAGGCTTATCAATAGAGTGCACCGCTCTCAGGGGATGTAGGTCACTGGTGCCGGCTAATTACACTGGCATCAATATTCAAGCTAGACCCACGGTCAACACAATTTATACAATTTAAATTCCTCCAACACCTACACCTATGGACTTACCCATCCGTAACAATTTTATTTTAAAGCCACTAACATAAACATTAAAACAAAAAGTAATAATTAATTAGACAGACTTATCTGCTTATCATACTGGTATACCTCCTTTGTTACTTTCACATAAGAAATTATAAGCGTTTTCAATTGAATCCGTTTCTTAAATTAAATATCAAGTAAAAGAAATATAGTATATGTATTAATATATAATCTATATATATTAATATAGTATATATATACTATATATAGTATATCATTAAAATTAACCGCAGTCTCGGCATTCACGATCTTAAGACTGAGAGATTCGATCCTACGAACTAACCTCCTGTTAACAGTTATACTATATACTATATATAGTATATGTATTAATGTATAGCATATATACTATATATAGTATAGTGTATATTAATATATAGTATATGTATTAATATATAAAAAGTTATTCATTACTTGTACAATAGTATGGTATTTACACATATTGGGGATTTCAAGAATTACGTCTCCAAACAAAAAGCTTAATATGAAACAACAACGCGTTTCAAACACTTGAGAGTTTTTTTTCAGGTTAACATATAATAAGTATATACAACTGTAAGCTTTAAGAACATCAGAGTGAAATAGTTGAAATTGAATAATATATATGAATGAAATGTTGATGTTTTTAACAATTCCAACATTTCTTAACCTTTTTTATATAAACTGAATGATGTAGTCCGTTTTGCAAAACAGGAACTATGTATATCTGTCAAGACTTCCTATACATTCCTCTGAATACCATCTCATCCCTAACAACACTTCTTCAACCTTTCTAACACCTTCCCGTAGATCGACTCTTAAAAAAGCAGATAACCAGAATTCTTTGTGACTTATAAACTGGATCATGTTTCAGTATGTTGTCATGTTTTATTAAAGTTTAGGATTAATTAAGTCATTTTTCATACTAATTCCCTTGTTTAAAACCTCAACAGTTCATTCATATATTGTATTCAATTTCAAATAATTCACTCTGATGTTCTTAAAGCTCACAGATATTAATGTTTTTTTTAGATTCTAACCTGAAGAAAACAATAATGTCGAAACGCGTTGTTAGTTCCATATTAAACTTGTTGAATGGAGACGTTATTCTTAAAATTCCCCAATATAAAAAGATATAAAAGAATTTATGGTTGCAGGTATTTAGAAAAGAATATTTTTTAACAATCCACATTAAATCTCCTACAACTTTTATACATGTAAAATAAGGTATAAACGAGCGCATTATCAGATCTAAAACAATAATGAAATACTAGGTAAGGACATCAATACTGCTGACCGTAATATAAACCAATGGTAAACACCAATTTTTCAATTTAAAAGTTTTTTTGAGCTTCTAAGACTTAAATGACACTAGAAAGTATTATATTTGTCATGGAAGTTGTAGATAATGAAAATGAAATGCCAGTTCATTTTCCAGTTGAATCCTGTTAGCAGGAAGTTAGTTCGTAGAATCGAGTCTCTCAGTCTTAAGATCGTGAATGCCGAGACTCCAGTTCACTTTAATGATGCGTATATAAAAGGTCTGCTACCTATTTATACTAATATCTGTATATGATTTAGTTCGAATTGTTTTATTTAATTACTTATATACAATTTTTTGTTTCGTTCAACTGATAATGTTAGAACTCTCTTAGTAATATAAAGAATTATATGTCTTTATATTATTAAAAATAATTGTTTATAATGCCTACACTTAAAATTATTGACCTTTAGTCATATTATAGAGGCAGAATATTATTCCATTTGTTGTTTGGCACTCATTTCAGTTTTGTGTAAACCACGTTGCCATATTAACAGTAATTATACAAATTATTCCTTTCTAATACAATACGTATAAAGATATTTTCACAGACACTCTTTTATGTTTTTGTTTGAATTCAATTGATTTATATTTAATATTTTAATTTTAACTTTTTTCGATTGGATTCAAATTTAGCAAACATACTTTGCACATAGAAATGAGAGAACATATGAAATTGAATACAATTGTATTTAAATTGAAAACAATATATGAATTAAACTGTTGATTTTAAAACTAAACTTTTGACAATTATTCGGAATATTTCGTGAATTATACAGAAAACTAGTAGTGGAAATAATTCAATAAGAGCACAATATTAGGGTTTCTTATTCATTTTTCTTTTACGAAAAAAACACGTTATTTAATTATATGATTCTTTTTAACCCAAGAGGAAGGTAAGGCAGCTGGTATTCTATGAGTGCTAGAAATAATTCCGCTTGGGAATCATCATTAACTGACGTAGATAAAATTTGTTTTCTAGATTTGACTACTGGATAGTGTATATAAACCAGAATAATGTAATTACGTTTCTTTGGTAGGAGATTTTTGAACAAATTTTACCTAAAGAATTAACGAATTTTATTACCAGATTATATTTTTCAACACACCTACTAGTAAATTCAATAATTTTTTACAAAAAAGTTAAGAATAAATTTAAATTAATTAATTAAAACAACAAAAAATATTAACAAGTTAAAAAAAAGCGTAAAAACAAATTGAATTAAATATGTTTAACAAACTGAACCGATTGTTTCTAATCAATGGTATTCAGATGTTGTTTCTCAGATAAATGGTTCAAATCCGAATGTTAAATTTTATTAGCGATGTATCTATCTCAACTAATTGTTTCTTAATTGTAATTCATAATAAGATTACATTTTTATAGTCATTTGTGACTTATTCCTTCCATAGTTTTTGTTTCTATGTTGTACCACATATCAACTGCTCTTAAATAAAGGGCTTCAACCTTTTATTTCGAGTAAGAAGTCTGATCATTGACCCTTTAGCTTACATAGGCTACATAGCATTATACGTTTATCTTGAGTGAAAGGCCTACACTGATTGGTTATCTAGAATGAAGAGATAGCTCGTCTTTTATCAGGATAAAGACATCAGACTTTGATGCTTTATCCGAAACAAAGTCTAAAATACCAGACTATTATTAATAAAAGCAACTTAAAAGACAAATTCTTTTAAGATTTACAAATTATTTCAGCACCCAATTATAAAAAAAAACTGTATTCTTTTTAAGACAATTATTCGGAATATTTCGTGAGTTTTAAAGAAAACTAGTAGTGGAAATAATTCAATAATAGCACAATATTAGGCTCTCATATTCATTTCTCTTTTACGATAACGCATTTTATGACATAAAGAATTTATGTTACAGTTGTACATTTCATTTTAAGGTCAAATAATGATTAAAAACACCAGTGGCTATGTCGTCAAGTTTAACACCTGCGTTATCATTTAGCACTGATAACAAGTCATCAGAAATTCATGCTAACAATAACCAGTATAAACGAAACAGAAACATTTGATATTTTGTATTTTTTTTGATATTTTCCTTTTTAATAATAATATTCAGCACTTACATCATGTTTTGAACATTACTATCGTAAGAGACATATCGGTATAGGCCAGGGGCCGCCTCTACTGTAGCCTTGCTTGCGGCCTGCAACCTGCCCTCTGCCGACCTTGCAAAGTTCTCCACCTGAGCGGACACTTGCTCTTTTACAGCCACCAGAATTTCGTTTTTCAACTCAAAGAGTGTAGTGGCTACTTCTTCTCTCACTTTTCTAGTGATCCTCATTTCATAATCTATAGGAGTGCCACCGCCCCTATAGTTATCAAAATTTGCCTTCACTGTTCCGGTTAAGGCCCTGATTTCGTCCATTCCCATGGCGAACTGCAAACTTGCTCTTTTCAGCCCGGCGAGAGGCTCCATATGGCCTGGGTTTTCCTCCTCGACTTTCTGAAATCTTTAATTAAGCATACAGATCGTGGCCATGGCTTGGTCTAACTTACCATAAATTCGGCCCACATTCATGTCGAAGTCCACTACATGCGACAGTGGGTCCCTATCGCATGGGGCTTCTACACTACACACGTTTCCTTGCGCAATTGGTTCTTCCATTGGCATATCTGAGTCAGGGGACGCCTTCAGCCTCTTTTGGTCTCCGTCAGGGACATGCTCTCGCGGCCCCTTTTCTTAGACTCCGGAGTCGCCATGAGGTCTTCTAGGAACTTGAGATTATCCGAAGATAAACCTTCCTTTCCGGGGAAATGAACGCTTCCAGGTTTTTCTGCTGGCCACTCACAGCGACCTCGCTATTCCTTCTTGGCGCTACACATAGCTTCCCTAACTCACTTGCTACCTTCTTATCGGCGGATTGTTTCCTCAACACATCCGTGGGAGCGGACGAGGACTTCCCATCTGCACCCCTCGGCTGGAGGTTGGCAACCTTAGTAGGGCTTCGCATCTTATCCTCCGCTAAACTTACCCTAGGAGATTTTCTCATCTGGTCCTCACTCCTGGAGGAAGTCGATTTCTGTTCGGCTTTTGGTGACTTCCCATGCTGTCGAATACTCCTTGCACTCCTGATTAAAATGGCGTTTTTCCCGTGCCTGTAGCTCTACCTGGAGCCGAGATAAACGCGTTTAAAGGTAGGGTCAAAGTTCAATCCAGAAATTTTCTGGGTTAGGCGATTGGCCCAGAAGGCTGGAGATGATGGGAAACTATCAGGGGGGGGGTAATAAAATAAAATTGGATATGGGCCAGGTATAAAAAAATAAGGGAGGGGGGGAGAAAATTGGAAAAACCGCTGAAGACCCAGAAAGTGAGGGTTAAAATCTTCTCACAATGCTCCAAAAGTAAAAAGCTCCAGATGACAACTCACTAAAAAGTGCTCAACGCTCTATTGCGCTCTCTCTCGACTAAATTGAGAAAAAATTTCCCGCAGGGCATGCTCTCAGTATCACCGAAGGTCCAGGATATCGCCGTACCCGGAGAAGTCTAGCGCGCGACGACTGACGGCACGTTACTCAAATCAAAAGATATTGAAAAGACCAAGAGATGGCGTTAGAATCGCCGAGTAGTTTCATGAAAAGACCAAAATATGGCTTTAGAATCGCCGTGTAAGTTCATGAAAAGAACAAGAGATGGCGTTAGAATCGCCGTGTAATTTCATGAAAAGACCAAGAGATGGCGTTAGAATCGCCGAGTAATTTCATGAAAAGACCAAGAGATGGCGTTAGAATCGCCGTGTAATTTCATGAAAAGACCAAGAGATGGTGTTAGAATCGCAGTGTTATTTCATGAAAAGGCCAAGAGATGGCGTTAGAATCGCCGAGTAATTTCATGAAAAGACCAAGAGATGGCGTTAGAATCGTCGTGTAGTTTCATGAAAATACCAAGAGATGGCGTTAGAATCGCAGTGGTATTTCATGAAAAGGCCAAGAGATGGCATTAGAATCGCCGTGTAGTTTCATGAAAAGACCAAGAGATGGCGTTAGAATCGCCGTGTAATTTCATGTAAAGACCAAGAGATGGCGTTAGAATCACTGAGTAGTTTCATGAAAAGACCAAGAGATGGCGTTAGAATCGCCGTGTAGTTTCATGAAAAGAACAAGAGATGGCGTTAGAATCGCCGTGTAATTTCATGAAATACCAAGAGATAGCGTTAGAATCGTCGAGTAGTTTCATGAAAAGGCCAAAAGATGGCGTTAGAATCGCCGTGTAAGTTCATGAAAAGAACAAGAGATGGCGTTAGAATCGCCGTGTAATTTCATGAATAGACCAAGAAATGGCGTTAGAATCGCCGAGTAGTTTCATGAAAAGAACAAGAGATGGCGTTAGAATCGCCGTGTAATTTCATGAAAATACACGGTTATAACAAGGTAGTCCACTGCTGTCCTGATATTATTACTTTGATTTTATTTAGTTATTTTTGATTTTTTGTTTTTATCTATAGACAGGTTGGAAAACACAATGGACTTACTACAGAAAGGACAGAGTCTCAATCTAACAGAACAGATAGAAATATATACCCATAAAAATGAGGGTATATTAAATGAATAAATAAATTACCAATCCCATATTTAATGTAAATCACTAATAAAAATAAAAAGACGACTGGACAGACAGGATGACGAAGTTAAAAAATATAAAAAACCCAAACTAGATAATAAGTAAAAACTAAAAAATCAAAGTAACTAAATAAAATCAAAATAATAATGTCAGGAAAGCAGTGGACTTAACAGATAACCAACCCCCTATATAACAGCTCAATAGGTTTGTTGCGATCGAAGATGGACATGGTCCGAAGGCGCTCCAACTCCAGGATCATCTTACGAGGTATGACGGTTTTACTTATGTCTAATATAAATAATTCATTTCATCATTGTTCAATGCCTAAGTATTACCGGTCGCCATGCGTGATCAAAAGTGCCTTTTATATCTAAAAGTAGACCCACTACATACGTACACTCAGCTTCAGAGACTAGGCTGCTAAGCCTCCACAGAGCGTCATCGACGGACTTGTCACTCAGAGAACCAAATTGGCATCTGCTCTCATTAGCCTGCAAGTGACTCGCTAACGGGCCTAACATAAGTGTCTCAAGACACTTGCCCATGGACGGTAGCAGACATATGGTCCTGTATTATGACGTCCTGGATGGGTCTTTGTCGCCTCCTTTGACCAGCATGACGACATCAGCCTTCTTCCATGCTACCGGGAAGTACCCCAGTTTAAAACAGTGTCCGTATATCTGCACAAGGCCATCCCCAATAACTGGGAAGGCTTTCTTGACGCATATGGGCTGGAGCTCGTCAGGACCAGGAGCCTTGAAATTACCCTGTCTGCTAAGAGCGACCTTGACGTCCTGCGAGCCTCATTCACATTCCTCCCTTGCACTGGGGGGCTCTTCGCATATAGCCCTTGTAGACTGGTGGCTTTCCCGTTCGTTGTTAGTATCATCGAGGGGGTAACATTCCTCCAGTAGCATAGCTGCCCTTTCCCTTATATCATAAGTGTGACGTGCCCCGCACTTCAGGTCGCTAGCTACTCTCTCTACGCTCACCTTTCCGTAAGCAACCTTATAAGCCAGTCCCCACAAGTTGGACTCCAATCCAGATACGAAATTGTGCCATGATTCCCGCTTTTGCTTTTCGCATTCTTTTCTGAAATTTTTTCTGGAGTTTATGAACTTCCTGTAGTTTTTCTTCCTTTCTGAATGGTCCCTGCTTCTTTGGTATCTCCATCTAAGACGGACTACGTCCTTTTTAAACCTTGTTAAGGACTCACTCCACCATGGCACCCTCCTCTGCCTTGCGCGTCTGTATCCGTTAACCTTCACCGCTGTATTGTACATAACCTCCGTAATCATCTGGATCTTGAAGTCCAAATCTTGTGTAGTTAAAGCCTCGATACGCAAGTACTCCTCGATGCAGCTGTACTGTGCTTCTAACTCTTTGCAAAAGCCATGCCAGTCTACCCCTCTCACCCTTAATCTTTGCACAGTCTGGACTGGCCTGGCGAGCGAGAGAGTGAGGACTATAGGGTTATGGTCCTCTAGTAGCAGATCATCTACCACCCTCCAGCTGGTAAATTTTTCGAACATTCCGCTCGTCACCGCGGTAACATCGATTCAAGAGCTACCGTTAGGGCCCTCGAATGTGGAACTGGACCCTGGGTCGTTGACGACAGCCAACCCATATCTCCAGAAGAGGTTGAGGACTTCATTTCCGTCATTAGGAACTCTGTCGGGGCCTCAAGCCATGTGCCGAACATTAAAATCTCCCATAAGCACTATCTCTTTGTCCCTAAAATGGGTCAGGGCACGTTCCAATATAGGCAGGGTGTTGCTTATCGACTCTCCGTACTGTCTGTAATACGGCATCAATGCGAAGTCATGGCCAGGTCCTTTTACTAAATTCTGATGAAACTGCACACTTATTAAAGGGATACTACATTGTATTGATCATTTAGAGAATCCTATGGTATATGTACACTTATAAAACTCTTAAGTTCTTGTTTGGATGTTGGCACACAGACGAAATTTGGGATACCTGTTTATTTGCTTATCCTGGCTCATTCATTAAAGAAAACAGCGAGTAATATCCTGACTTAACAAATAACAGCATTAAAAAGAAAGAAAAATGAAAAATAAATTCTGTCAACATAAGTCAGGTAAAATTAATGACCCTAGATGTAAAATCTCATTATGTTTTAGAATAAACCTGACGAGTTTTTCTACGAAAGATCGTAGTTAAGATTTTTGGAAATTTATTGCTGTTTGGACTATGGTTTCTTATTTCACGTATTTACTTTTAATTTTTCTCATACATAATTATAAAACAAATGTTATTTGTCATGAATCGAAGTTATGGTCACTTTTCCAAGTAGAAATCAAACTATCAAAGACATCATTTTGATATAAAATTCATATTTGGAACATTCACATTAAAGAGATGTTTACAATTCCGAAGGTACATATAACAAGCAGTTACATTAGTGGTTTAAAATGAATAATTTTAAAAATACAAACAAACACAAATGTCAGATGAAATACGATTGTTCTAAAGTAATACTATAAAGACATATTCCTTTATTTAATATTCAATATTATTATGCTGGTTAAAATAAATGGAATATTTCAGTTCACAGGTTTTATTTGTTTCATGTATGATTGATTGTGTGTACAAGTTGAATTGACGTTTTCTTTATTTATGTAATAAAATAAATGACTTTTTTACTTTTAAATGAATTTTGGTTTTGCTAAATATACTTCCTGTATGTAACAGGATTTCACATAAACATGTGAAATAACAATCAATGATCAAACCACAATATGAAATGGGGAAAAAAAAGACTAAGATCTTTCAACCATAACAAGCGGTCTTCGTCAAGGAAAAAGACTCAACTGATATATCTTGAATCATGATAAGTATACTATAAAAAAATCTTGGGATCATATAAGAATCTTTGTTTTCTCGACTTAATAACAAGAAAGAGCTATAACAGTTATTCTTGTCAAAGTTATTCAGTGAATATATTTTATTAATTGTCGCTATAATTTCTTAACACTGAGGTGACACAAGGGGTCACGGGTCGTTTGGTATACTATTAAAAATGAACATGAATAAAAGCAATGTCTCTTTCAATGAGACAAGGGGTCACAGGTCGTCTAGTATACTATTTACTACTATAAATATACATGTAAGTATATATTATAGGTCGTCTATACTATAATAGTATACTATTAAAAATTAAAAAAGAACATGAATAAAAGCAATGACTCTTTCAAAGAGACAAGGGGTCACAGGTCTTCTAGTATACTATTTACTACTATAAATATACATGTAAGTATATATTATACTATAAGGTCGTCTATACTATAATAGTATGCTATTAAAAATTAAAAAAGAACATGAATAAAAGCAATGACTCTTTCAATGAGACAAGGGGTCACAGGTCGTCTAGTATACTATTTACTACTATAAATATACATGTAAGTATATATTATACTATAAGGTCGTCTATACTATAATAGTATACTATTAAAAATTAAAAAAGAACATGAATAAAAGCAATGACTCTTTCAAAGAGACAAGGGGTCACAGGTCTTCTAGTATACTATTTACTACTATAAATATATGTGTAAGTATATATTATACTATAAGGTCGTCTATACTATAATAGTATGCTATTAAAAATTAAAAAAGGACATGAATAAAAGCAATGACTCTTTCAATGAGACAAGGGGTCACAGGTCGTCTAGTATACTATTTACTACTATAAATATACATGTAAGTATATATTATAGGTCGTCTATACTATAATAGTATACTATTAAAAATTAAAAAAGAACATAAATAAAAGCAATGACTCTTTCAATGAGACAAGGGGTCACAGGTCGTCTAGTATACTATTTACTACTATAAACATACATGTAAGTATACATTATAGGTCGTCTATACTATAATAGTATACTATTAAAAATTTAAAAAACATGAATAAAAACAATACACTGTGCTACTCTATCAGTATTTCGACACTCTTAATAGTCGCCTTATGAGAGGAAATGGTACTGCAAAGAAACAACATGCGATTGAAAAATTTCACGAAATGTAGACCATTCCGGATTAGATAAAATGTAAATGGACAGTTAACAGTTCATTTACAAGGATAGACTCGTCTCCAACTGTCTTTGTACCACTGCATTTCATTTTTTTTTTATATCAAAGCTTTTATATCTGAAATTGAAATATTTATAGTAAAGGACAGCAAGCGGTTTTGATTGGGAGTGACGTAAAAGATGCGAATGTCGACACAGTTGGATGACAGCTGAACGCCTGTCAGCCCAAGGTTCTAACACAGAAGGGGAGGTTATCACCAGGTCGAGGACAACACTGTCTTCTCTCTGTCTCTCCATCATTGCTTCTTTTTATTGCCAAAAGTTTTCGATTATTTTGCAATTAAAAAAAAAATCTGGTTTTTTTAAGTCAAGATGACCTTAAATATGGCCTAGTGTATAGAATGTAGAATGTTTGTGCTAATGTATCAGGGTTTTAACCACGCAAAGAATCAACTTATCAAGTTGATGGTGAAAAATATGCAAAGAGAACAAAGAAATATTGACTTTGAGCCTGCACGGGATTATGATTTTTATAAATTGTTTAAAAAAAAAACCTAATTTTATGCTTCTCTACAAGTCTACGTACAGTAGAACGTCTACATCTTGTTCAGCCAAACTAGTACTTTGACAGTTCAGAAAGAACACAACACACACACACACACACACACACACACGCACGCACACACACACCCAAAAAACATGAAATACTAAGATATGAAATATAAAAATTTTAAAAACTTTGGGTTATTACATTTTATTTTCTGCAGTCTTATACCAGTATGTATAAAAACTAAGTATCATAGAAAGAACACGTAACCCATCACTAAGGTAAGGGTTTGGTTCTAAATCTTATCCACCTAACTGGAAAGGAAAGTCAGTCTTCAGTTGATTTTCTTTGACACGTGCTTACATAAAGAAAACATCTCTTTTACGGGAAACTACCCTAAAATATACTGTCCAATGGATATTTAAAACCCACAATTCCCCTAAGCATATTTAATAGTATACATCAATAGAATAAAACAGTGTTAATTGAATATATACGAGTATATATATATATATATCAGCTCAAAAACGAAGAAAAGCAACACACAGAGAAAGAGACATACTTACAAACTCAAATTTTTGGATGATCCGTCTTCAGGAGAAAATAGAAAGGGCGACTAAGCACGCCAGAAAAACAAACGTCAGGAAAACCCTGCAGGGTTTCAGGAGAAAATTTGAGTTTGTAAGTGAGTGTGTCTCTTTCTCTGTATGTTGCTGTTCTTCGTTTTTGAGCTGATTTGCGTCCAGTTTGGATCGTTTTTTTTTCGAATTTTGAGTGATATATATATATATATATATATATATATATATGCAGAAAAATCACAATTAAACACGTGATACAATCAATGAAATCGAAACCACAAGGTTGAAGTCTAAAAGCTGACTGTTCAACTTTTCTGTTACCTTCTTCTTTCTTACTTTGTTTTCTCTCTAATTACATAAAATGAGAGGCCTCAGAGCGTTTATTTCTTTTCTTTGTTTTCTGATTGTGGTTTGGACTTCTCTCTCTCTCTCTCTCTCTCTCTCTCTCTCTCTCTCTCTCTCTCTCTCCTCTCATCACACACACACACACACACACACACACACATATATATATATATATAATATATTGTTCAATGTAGAAAAAGAAACATAGAGAAATTAAAAGCACACACTTACAGTCTCTAATTTTCGGTTTTAACCGTCATCAGATGAGATAAGATGTCATCTATGTTTTTAATAATAGTGTGTGTTTTTAATTCCTCTATGTTTCTTTTTCTACATTGAACTATATTTGTCCGTTTCGGATCGTATTTCCAACAAAAAAGTATATATATATTACTGTTTACAAATATATTGGTAAATATATTAAAAAAATATAATTTGAAACAAAAAAATACATGTACAGGTATAACATAGCATAAATATTAAATGAAAACAAAACATTAGTGATTGTGATGCCTCTTATTCAACTTCATTATTTTTATTTGTGTATGTGGACATAACGCATTGATTACTGATTTAAAAGATTGTAACCGTGCATTGTCTGGTTCTTTAGTCTTTAATAATATGTTTAGTGGAAAAGAGAATTATAAGAAATAAAGTAGTTTTCTATTGTATAAAATCACTGGAATATATTGTTCTTACTTGAGTTTTGACCACCTTACATGATTTGAGGTGTCAATAACATATCCACCTTACAAAAACTTTACCTTTGGGTAATTCACCTTCCTAGAAACTTAAGTGAAATAACAAATTATCTAATTTCCGTTGAACGCAGTTGTTTGAGATAATGACCAATTCACACTAGTAAGGAGTGACCATCATTTAGTTGAAACATGTCGCACGCTCTGTAATTATACATGCTGACATTACACATTAATTTGAGTGAAGTCATTCAACACAACACTGCAATTGTTTAACTTGCAAAAAAAACAACCAAATGAACAATTTTGAGGCGTCACTATTCAGCAAAGTTATGGTGTATTGCTAACATTATTGTATAGAGAGGGACATTTCAACGTAAAAGAATGGTGACTCATTGTCTAATGGATTAACAAAACTATAAATTATTAAACAGCGTTAAACAATAGAAATATTATAAATAAGAACCAAAATTCTCGGAGAAATAAACATAGAAAAATCCGAAGTGGCTTACACTCAACTTTACTATAAGTAAACTTAATATCAAACTTCTTGGTTATATAATATATAGTATTCCATTTAAGCATAATATAAATGTCTAACTGGAAGAGGATTATTAGTCTTTCATTCCTGGAGGTAGTACAGATAGTGTTTGATCCACTTATCAATAGATATATATACAAATTAATAATCAACAACAACTCTTCATATATTATATGAATTAAATACCACAATAAACAATATATAATAAAAATGCTCTAAGGCCTTTTGAACTATGTTTTAAATTTTTGGACTTTTATAAAATTATTATACTGGAAAATTATTAGGCTAGCGTTTTTTGAAAAATTACTTTTCTTTTCCCTTGTCAAAAATCATAAAAAAACCAATTTACTCTGAAACAGTGTTATCTTTTTCCTGCCTACTGCACTCTGTTATAAGGTTGCTATAAATGTATATTGAGCAAAAATATATCGGTAATTAGGCAGTTTTGCATACTGAAATCTTATTCAAAGCCAGTTTTTCAGTATAGTTTAAAACTATTACAGTTGGAAGCTTGAAATTTTTAAAAATAAATTATATCAACTATTAGACTAAAACTGTCTCAATTTTATTCCAGTAGATTCACACAAAACATTTTTTGAAATATAAAGTCAAAACGTTTAAAAAAATTTAACGATGACACACAAGAAATTTCAAGATATATTAGCCAGGAGAATTTAACAATATTCCAGGAGATTTGACAAAATATGATAACAAATATTTTTACTGATGATCAAATAAAGAATTTATTCTTAAATATCTGAAACTGAAAGCCAATATTGGATTTGCATTTTTAAAAATGTGGAAATAAGCAAGAAAAACTCTGTTTTAAAAAGTACTTTTGAAGGAAATGGTCATATAATTTTCCTAGATTGCTAAATATGCAAGGATTGTTATTTGTATGAAATAAAGAACAAGTTAGTTGTGACTGATAAAGCAGTTTTTGATTCTTCAAAGTCATTAAAAACAGGCGTAGAATAAACCCTAAACACAGATTCATCTTGCTGTATTACAATACAAAAATTAGCACTGCAGACGTTCAACAAAACACTTAGGTGGCTAGATGTTTAGCATGTTGCACGATCCATCTTACAGGCCAATTCTAGTAGTTTGCGAGTTCTTTCTTTTCACCAACTACTAAACTAGCTGACCTCCCAGTTTTTTTTTATAAGCCCCCCCATCAGCGCTGCCTTTACTGAATACGTGTCGAAAGTGATTTAACTGAATGAAAAAATAATTGAGCCCAAGGGTGATTACTTTGAATAAAAATAAAGTTATTTGCGTTTGATTATATTAATTTTGTAGTTACCTCTTTAAAAACTTTAGCAGATAACAAGCTCGCCAAATTGACTCACTAGTTTTTCTAATGCATATTCCGTTAAGGGCAATTTATTAGTAAGTATCATGTTCTTTGACAATAGAATCATCGTAAAATCTGAATGAACCTGCATGATATTTATTAATTAACTTTATACAATAATAAAAGTAGATTATAAAAAATTATTGGTACTCCTTGATTTTCTATTTTCCTTTTTATAATGGAACTTGCTATATTTTAGCAGTAATCTATCACAAACTGCAAGTAATTCAGTTTTGTCATTTTTGAGAGCAAGTTTTTAAAATATTCGTAAATATGATTGAGGGGGCCAGGATAGCCTAGTGCTTGCTCTGGACTCGTAGGTTCGGGGTTCAATAACCACTCTAGCCTTCAATTTATTTACAAAGGGGAATAAATCTGAGAACGTCGTCCCTCAGAGATGACGTTAAACCATCAGTCTCATGCCTGTACGATGTCAGGTACTTGTTAAAGATCCCGTACTCTAAATACATATGACTTAGGCAAAATTTAAGACTCCCAATATAGAATCAATCATAACTGTGTTCTATCACTAAGAACAAACGTTCGGTCTATGTGTGTTACCTTATAGGAAACCTAACATAACCTAAATATGATTACAATGAGGGAAAGAAAAACCTATGTTTCCATACAAAAGATTTTATATAATGCGTTTCAATCAGTTAGTGTTCATCCTCAGGTTACATAATCTTACTTAAACAGATGTTACCTGAAGATGAACACTGATTAACACTTGAAACGTGTCGATGTTAATTAAATATTGTTTACTGAGACTTATTATTTCTTTTTCTCATTCTAATCTTAATTAAATACTATATAATAAAAGAATGCATATCTTGTGTGTTCTTAAGAATACTATGAATCATCTTAAACATATGTAGTAGTGAAAACAAGTATTTTATCTATTTTAAAAAAGTATAAAGTCACAGAAAATCTATATGTTTTGGTCTTACAAAATTTAAAATCATTAAGCTAATAATTCCTTTTTTTTATTGTGTTATTTAATTTATTAGGTCAACTGTAAATGAGATAAGCTATTCATTTGCATTTCATTCAATTGGCGAGATTATAAACACTAAATTGATTATAACACTTGTTAATATAAAACGTTTCTAAATATATTAATACGTTTCTCTTTAAAAAATATATTTTTAGTTTATTGGCAACATATTCACTTTACATTTGATTAGTTTAATTTTAATCAACAAATATTTCAATGCTATTACAAGTGAATATTCTCACGCTAATTTCTGTTTTTGATATTAAGAATTCTTAAATAAACAGTTTTATAAAAAAAGTTTTTTTTTTCTTTCTCGAAGATATTTAGTTTTACAGAGATAAAATAGTTAAAAACTAAGTTGCAAGAGACATTATTTGTTAATAATGTCCAAAGTACTAATAATATGAGTATTATTATTTAAATCCATTACATATTGAAACAAAGTAACAAACGTCAAAATATTCGAAAAACATTTAAACATGTTTAATTAGTCACTATATTTGTGTGAAGGCGGGTAGATCAAAGAAGCACTTGATGATAAATTAATAATGTAAGAACTCGTCATAGCTATAATATTATTTTATTGATTAATTAAAAAACATTTAAGAATTAAACGACAGCTGTTAACTGAGTCTTTAAAAGCACCTTCATTCAACTATATGTCATAATATTATACACTTAACTTCAATGAAAGTAAACTACGAACATGGTATGAACATGAAAACAATCGGTTTATAGTTCACTTTTTGTGATTTTAGAATTTTTTTTTTGAAAAATTCTTTATCATGGCTGTGGCTGTGTTGGGTGTGAAACTTTTTGCGTCGCATTGATTATTATATCATTTGAAGAATCATATCAAATATTATAGTATAAATAGTACTTATGTAAAAGTATTATAAGTGATTCAAGAGAAAGAGCTTCTCTTCTTTGTTTTCCTCTCTCACTCTCTCTCTCTCTCTCTCTCTCCCTTTCTCTCTCTCTCCCTTCCTCTCTCTCTCTATCTCTCTCCCTTCCTCTCTCTCTCTCTATCTCTCTCCCTTCCTCTCTTTCTCTATCTCCCTCCCTTCCTCTCTCTCTCTCTCTCCCTTCCTCCCTCTCTCTCTATCTCCCTCCCTTCCACTCACTCTCTCTCTCCCCCCTCTCTCTCCCCTTCCCTCTCACCCTCCCTCTCTCCCTCCCACTCTGTCTCTGTCTCTCTCACTCTCTCTCTCTCTCTCTCCTCACTCCCTTTCCCTGTTTTCTCTTTTCTTGTTCTTCCCTCTACTATTCACTCTTTCTCCTCTATTCTCGTTGTTACTCTTTATCTAATTTATTTTCTCCCTCTCTTCCATCCTTTATCACTTCACATCTTCCTCACTCTCTCTCTTTCTTTCTCCCCTTTCCTTTTCTCTAATAAGAGGATAATTATTCTCAAACAATTTCTATTTTTTTATTCTTCTATCTTTTTCCAACTCTCTCTTTTCATCCTTTTCTCATATCTCTTCTCACTCTATTTCTTCAATTCCTTTCTACATTCTCTTTTTCTTTGATTTCCTTCTATCTCTTCATCCTCTTTTACCTTAATACTCTCTTTCTCGTCTCTCTCTCTCTCTCTCTCTCTCTATCTATCTCTCTCTCTCTCTCTCTCTCTCTCCCTCTCTCTCTCTCTCTCTCCTCTCTCTCTCTCTCTCTCTCTCTCTCTGTATCTCATTTTATCTATTTATTCTCTATCTCTTAGTTTGTCCTTACTTTCTCCCTCCCACTCTTCCTCTAAAGTGGCAACACAAATTTACTCTGTGTTTTCCATTCAACTATTAATGACACAGGCCAATATTTCTTATATGAGATTCGCTGTTAAAACAGGTTACATTGAATATTATATAAATTTTATATAATAAAATGAGGTGGTCGAAACCAAACGACAACCACTGATGTAAAAAATAAACACTTGTAATTATTTATCAAATTCCTTTACGTTTGCCTTAGAAAAACAGTTTAGAAATTTAGAAAGTGATTAAAAATGAACCGACCATGAGAGTTTGTCTCACATGAAATTAACACACAATGTTGTAGAGCGCCAGTGACAAACGACCGACCTTTGCTAACCCAATAAAACCCTACCTTGTCCGTCAAATACTTAAATTTAATTATTTTATCATAATTAATGTATTATGTTATTTTATATAATATAATCAATGATATATATACTATTTGATGAACTAATAATAAAATCTAGAAGTGTATCAATATAAATAGAAATATTATATATCTATATATATATATATATATATATATATATATATATATATTCAGGTAACTCACCACAAATTAGAGAAGATAGCCGCTCTAAGGCCTTTCGTTTTCACGTCGTCAGAGAGCAAGTGACTTTAACTGAGTCTTTAAAAATTGCTCTCTGACGACGTGAAAACGAAAGGCCTTAGAGCGGCTATCTTCTCTAATTTGTGGTGAGTTACCTGAATATTTATATCACGTGTTATTGTGACAATTTTCTATATATATATATATATATATATATATATATATATATATATATATATAGTATATCTATTACATATCTAGAATTATATTCCTCTACTTTCTATAAAAATTTGAATAATTTAGAACAATTTTAAATTATTTGCTTGAAAACTCACAAACAGAAAGATAGGTTTGAGACATAGTTTTTCAACACTATCCCAATATTAATAACTAAGATCATAATTAACGTAACTATTTTATTTACTATAGAAAAATTAATTTTATTATCCTTTATTTTATTATTGTGTTCTATACAGATTTCATGGTCAAAAAGGGCACAAATTTAAATTTAAATTTTAATATCATTTTTGTGTTTTGTAACTCAAATACTGTATTTTACTCTTATTATTTGATAATAAGTTTACTTTAAAGTCATAATGAGTCGAAACCAATAAAAAAAAATTACTTTTTAAATATATCTCGTTATGGGTACAAGGAGTCACATAAACACGTGTAATAACAATCACTGATCAAACCACATATGAAATGAAAAAAAAAAGACTTAGATCTTTCAACCGTAACAAGTGGTCTTCGTCAGAGTCAACAACCCAAATGAAACACTAGATGCAGACCTCTAACCAAGATGATTCTACATCTAGTGTTTCAGTTGGGTTGGTGACTCTGACGAAGAATGCTTGTTACGGCTGAAAGATCTTAGTCTTTTTTTTTTTCGTTTCATATTGTGGTTTGATCATATCCCGTTATATATATATATATATATATATATTATTAAAATAAGCAGCAGCTTCTGCATTGACAAATTTCTTGTTGACACTCTATAGTTTTCTTATCAATTTGCGGTGAGACTCTAGTAGACTCTGGTGAGACATTAACACACACAATAAACTTGAGGTGAACCACGAAAACACTTAAATAAACCACTTTTTGAAAAACTGTTTTAATTACTGAAATCACTATGACTGAAAGAATAATACAAGCTTTCGACCGTCATTCGCCATCCTCAGGTACAAACAAAAATTAATTAAGGCTAATGCACTGAAGTTAAAATAAAATAAAATATTTGAACGGTGTCTATACAAATACTGTGTGTATTTGTAAATATACCTGTGCTTTAGGAAGTAAAGCTAAGGTAGGAGTGAGGGGAGGGGGAGGTATGCATGGTGACAGGGTCGGCCAAAATTTTCTTTTTTTTTTAGCTAACCTTCTTTGGAAGCTACCAGAGTCTCACCGCAAAGTGATAAGAAAACTAGAGAGTGTCAACAAGAAATTGGTCACTGCAGAAGCTGCTGTTTATTTAATAACATATGCTTAAGGGAAGATCTGCTGCCATCGTACACAATTATATATATATATATATATATATATATATATATATATATATATATATAACAGATTCAATAATATATCGACCGTTTGATAGAATAGGTGTGTTCTCTAATCGGGGTTCGGTCAATTTTCCAGGATAAAAAATCAAACTCTCGTTGCCAACGTTTCGGTTTTATTTAAAACCTTTTTCATAGGCCTACAAACAAAGGATAATAAGAAATCACATATCAACATCAAACATATACACAATATGAAAATGGATTGTTACAACTCATGAATATTACAAGCAGAAATATTTCAGAGATACATAAAACAATATTACATACAGAAGTAAGAATTTTTTAACTAAGAAAATGAAATTTACATTATTTAAAGGAACAACAATGTTAGCCGGACAAAACCTTCGACTAGACTAATAAGATAACATTACAAATAACCTCAACACTGTTCACTCAAGGGAACTAAATAAATCAAATTTCACTAAACCTCAGCACAACACTCCAGAATAAATATTACTTAAATTAGTAATATCACTTCTATGATTAATCGAACTTAGATCCTTTTTAATATATAACATCTCAAGTGTCTTCCTTCTTTGCTCATCTTTTTCTTTTTCTATTATAGTTGTATCTTCAAAATCGAACGTGTGACCTTCGTTTATTGCATGCCCAGCTAAGGCTGTTGCCTTAGTTGGTAAAAAAGAAGATATTCCTACATTTGATATTATAGGAGATTTAGAAAAGATTTTTTCATCCCTAAATATGGAAAACAGTGATACAATTAGAAGCCAATGTGTAAATATAATTACAAACCACGGAAACCGATTAAATAATTTTTCAAATCGATTAAAAAGGCAAAATGCATATACAGAAAGTTGCTATAAGAAAACTTATAAGTTTTTAAGAGAACATAGAGAAATTGTGGTTTGTAAAAGTGACAAATCTGGTAATACTGTGATAATCAAAAAAGAAGAGTATAAAGAAAAAATGAAAACTCTCTTAGAAGATAGTGAAACATATTCAATCACAAGAAGAGATCCTTCATCAACATTACGAAATAAAGTAAACAAGATAGTTGATGAACTGAAGAAGACACTATGTATAGATCTACGTCAAGCTTCGAAATTAAAATCTTACAATGGAATAGCACCAAGAATATATGGTTTAGTGAAGCTACACAAGCCAGGTTTTCCTCTCCGTCCTATCGTGTCGTTCATTGGAAGTCCAACTTATGAACTGTCTAAATATATAAAGAAATATCTTAGTTACATTACTAACAAGAATGAATTGAATGTAAAAAATTCATTAGAATTCAAACAAGCCCTTTCAAATCAAATACTAAGTGATGACGTAATTATGATTTCACTAGATGTTCAGTCGTTGTTTACTAATATACCTTTAGATCTAGCATTTGATTTAGTAAATAAACAGTGGAATAAGATTAGTTCACAGGTTGGAATGTCGAAAAAGGTTTTCCTTTCTATACTGGACCTTATATGTGAAGCAAGGTATTTCACCTTTGATGGTACTATTTATAAACAAAAATATGGATTACCAATGGGATCACCAATTTCACAATTTCTCGCAAATATAGTTATGATTGAACTATTGGAAAACAGTATCAATAAATTAGGTACGAAGGTGAAATTTATTAAATTATATGTGGACGATTTGTTTTTAATTATTGAAAAGGGAGAAGAAGAGAATGTATTAAATATATTTAATTCTTTTCATAATCGTCTACAATTCACTTGTGAAGTAGAGAAAGATGGAAATCTGCCATTCTTAGATGTGAAAGTTATAAGAGGTGAAAATGGCAATATCTTAACGGATTGGTTTAAAAAACCTACCAGTGCTGCAAGAATCCTGAACTACCATTCTTCTCATGCTATAAACCAAAAATTAAATTGCGTCCAAAATTTGGTTAAAAAAGTTATTGAAATAAGTAGTCCATGTTTTCTAAATGAAAATAAGAAAAGGGTGAAATTATTGTTACAGAAAAATTGTTATCCGAAGAACTTAGTTGAACGATATTGGTTAAGATATTTAAGATAGCAACCAGCACATTCAAATGAAGATCATGCTGAACTGGAAGTTATAAATAGGAAGTATTTCAAATTTCCTTATGTTGAGGGCTTATCACAATCAATTAGAAAAGTGTTCAAACGAAACGTACCTGAAGTTACACTGGCATTTTATAATAAAAGAAAAAATAAATCTTTATTTTCAAATTTGAAAGAAAAAATACCGAAGGAGTTACAAAGTAACCTCATTTATGCCATCAAATGTAAAGACTGTGACAAGTGTTACTATGGTGAAACTAGTCGTTTTCTCAAAGAAAGGTTGTACCAACATAATTATTCCATAAGAACAAATAAAAGTAACGCAACAGCCTTAGCTGGGCATGCAATAAACGAAGGTCACACGTTCGATTTTGAAGATACAACTATAATAGAAAAAGAAAAAGATGAGCAAAGAAGGAAGACACTTGAGATGTTATATATTAAAAAGGATCTAAGTTCGATTAATCATAGAAGTGATATTAATAATTTAAGTAATATTTATTCTGGAGTGTTGTGCTGAGGTTTAGTGAAATTTGATTTATTTAGTTCCCTTGAGTGAACAGTGTTGAGGTTATTTGTAATGTTATCTTATTAGTCTAGTCGAAGGTTTTGTCCGGCTAACATTGTTGTTCCTTTAAATAATGTAAATTTCATTTTCTTAGTTAAAAAAATTCTTACTTCTGTAAGTAATATTGTTTTATGTATCTCTGAAATATTTCTGCTTGTAATATTCATGAGTTGTAACAATCCATTTTCATATTGTGTATATGTTTGATGTTGATATGTGATTTCTTATTATCCTTTGTTTGTAGGCCTATGAAAAAGGTTTTAAATAAAACCGAAACGTTGGCAACGAGAGTTTGATTTTTTATCCTGGAAAATTGACCGAACCCCGATTAGAGAACACACCTATATATATATATATATATATATATATATATATATATATATATATCAAACATATTTTTACACTATGTAGAAGGTTAAGAAGAAAAAAAGAAGTATGTGAGAATAGTTTACTCACCGAAGAATATATGAAGAGCTAAGACTGGATGCGATGGCGATCTGTAAAGACGGTTGACTGGGCGAGAGGGAGTCGTTAATCTCGAGTGGAGATGCTAGTATCAGTGGACCAGATACAGACTTATCAGCTCTCTACACCGCGGCTTAGATAAAAAATTCAACTGAATTGGAAACCCCATTAAACGTTTGCATAAATCACTTATAAAAAGATACAATGTTTTTAAAATATTTTCGTTTATACTTATTTCTTATAGTTTTTTATGAAACAAGGTCATAAACATGTTTAATATACTAGTTCTTACTAGATCACAGAAGCTATGTAGAATAAAGTAGGCTCATTCTAATAACAAATGACCGATATCTTGATAAATGATGGATACTGAGTGAAACGAAAATCTATGAATATGAAAATAAAATTTGAACATCTAAGCTCTTTTTATTTCTAATATAATATAAGAACATAATAAGAATATATTTCTCCACAATATAACCAATATAACAATTTTTGTATATATATATATATATATATATATATATATATATATATAAAAGATTTCACATAAACACGTGAAATAATAAAAGTTGGGTTTTTGACTCTGACGAAGACCGCTTATTACGGTTGAAAGATCTTGATCTTGTTTTCCCATTTCTTATTGTGGATTGATTATTGATTGTTATTTCACGTGTTTATGTGAAATCTTTATATATATATATATATATATATTTTCGCGCTCCGTTCTTCGACGTGGGGAGATCTCTCTCACTTCGTCCTCTCTTCTAGTCTACTCTCCTGATGACGAACAACAGTTCGAAATATTGAATTCTGTAAGTTTTCTTTGTATTCTCTTTTCTGTGTCGTTCTTTGTGTAATTTAAAGTTTTATATATATATGAGTTCAAAAATGAAGAAAAGCAACACACAGAGAAAGAGATACACTTACAGTTGCCGGGACGATTTCCTGCCGCTGTGTTTGCGGCGTGCTTGGTTGCCCATTCTCTTTCCCCTGAAGACGGATCATCCGAAAATTTGAGTTTGTAAGTGTGTCTCTTTCTCTTTGTGTTGCTTTTCTTCATTTTTGAACTGATTTGCATCCAGTTTGGATCGTTTTTTCGAATTTGAGTGGATATATGTATATGTATATATACATGAGTTCGAAATTCAAGAAGAAGAAACACACAAAGTAAAGAAACACACTTACAAACTCAAATTTTTCGGGAATCCGTCTTCAGCAGAATAGAGAAAGGGACTATAAAAAGGGTCTACTATGTTGTAGACCCAATGGCAAGTAACCCATATAGAAAATGAGAAATGTAACTAAGATCTCTTGACTGAAAAAAGTTCTCTTTGTTAAAGTATCACTCATACTAACTCATAAAACAACGAGGTCAACTTGTTTTGGTTAAAAGTTTTAAGCCACATTTTTTATTTCTTACTGTAGTTTAGACCTCGATTTTTATTTCATATGTTTACTTTGAAATCTTGTTATATGAATTCTAGTCATGAGTCTCATTAATGATTGTTTTATTTATTTTTTTGTATTTTTTTTTACATTGGGCTTAGCAGTTAGTGGTGTCCATAACCCTCATTTTAGCATCAAGTTTCTAACTACCAATATACAGATACTAAAAAATTAGATATTTTATAGAAACAGAGGAGCTGGAACCAAAAAATTATTTTTAAAGTTTATGATAATATACCGGACTAGCTGGCGGGAGATTTTTAGAATGAAAATAAATGGCTAAGTATACTTAACTTTAAGCAAATTTTATTTTCTCTCTGGCATTTAAAATAATATTGATAAGTGTTACTTTGGAACTATCCCAGTAAAACTTGGCTAAAGTATGATGTAAATTAAATCCACGTATAAGAGTTCACACATACACGCATTCCATGAAGAAACATTTAGTGGATATATTTTAGATATTTTTGAAAAACTTTTCTTATCAAGATGTAAAAATAAAAAAAAAACCTGTTAATCAACTATTAAAAGGAAAAAAAATAAGAAAAAATGAGATTAATTGGGTTTATCAATTGACTTTTAATTATTATTGACTCTAGTGTGATAACATTTTGAAACATGAATTGCTGGCAAGGTACGTCATACATTGATGCAATACTAGATTTATTTTAACTCTAGCTATCATTCCTAGTACTGTCTCTCATTGTCATTATGGTAGTTTATTATTCTAATGATTTCAAAACTAACCATACTTTAACCTCCTCGATTAATCGCAGTATAAATTATACTCAATTCCTTCACTCATAAATAACGAACAAGAACTATTTGAATTATCCTGATTTTAGATTACACTAATAATATTTGTTAATAATATCGTTAAAAAATGTCCCTTGTCTGAGCACAGCATACATCACTTACTTCAAAAAACTCCCTATATCCAAACATCCAATTACGTATAAAAAGAATTTATGCCGGTGTTATTATTCCTGTATATTTACTGTTTATACAACTTGACACAGAAAAATTAAACACTGTGTTATAACATTAAAATTCTTTATACAAAGGTTTTATACGTGAAATAATAATAATAATAATATTCAAAACAACAGACAGACATTCAAAACTTGGATTATAATATTTTAGCTAAAATAATTAATGCTTCTCAGAAGCACACTTGAAATAACTGACTGCCATAAAGTGACTTCAAGTGTTTAGTCAATTCAAGTGTGCCTCTGACGAGGACCTGTTAGTTCGAAAGGTCTTAGCCCCATTTCTGTACTTCCTACTGTGTTATAGACACTGACACACATACACACACATATATATCCAGAAAAATCACAATAAATAAACATGTCGTGCAATCAATGAAGTTTAAACCACAATGGAAAAAGGAAAACAATAGAAAAAAATGCTTTGAGGTCTTTCAGTGAGTGTCATCAGAGCATTTTTTCTATTCTTTTCCTTTTTACACGCACATATATATATATATATATATATATATATATATATATACACTTTTTCGAAATAAATACTATACGAAACGGAGAAATATAGTCAAATGTTCAAAAACTAACATAGAGAAATTAAACGCACACACTTACAGTCTCTAATTTTTGATTTTAACTGTTTTATGTTTTTATTATAGTATATTGACTATAATATTATTTATATAACATGAATAGAAAATAGTTCTTATTTAGATTAGGTATATATTCAAAACACATGATTATACAAATATAAAATTCATTTTGATTGGATTAAAGATATGTAATGTAATGCATTTAGTAAAATTTAAATTCCTTCCTTAAATATTTGAAATATTTAAAATAATATGACCCAGGTATTTATTCAAATATATAAGATTGTACACCCACATATCGTCCTCTCCGAAGGACAAAATGCTGATATTTATTTCCTTACACGTGTTAAGTCTAGGGGGAGGTGGGTATTAAAACCCGGACGCACCGGTCCAAAGCAAGCACGTTGTCACTAACCTTGGCTCTTTTGATTGGATTAAAGATGTATTTTAGACAAAATCATTAAAATTGTCATACCATCGATATTAGATACGTGTAAATTATACTTTTGTTTTCTTCGCCTATATTATACAAAGCACAACCAATTTCACTGATCAGGAGACCAAGTTTAAAACTTGGACTGTTTTAAATGTATTCAGTTAGTCATACTTGTGGAAAGGCGGTTCTTCGAGTTGTTTTCTCCTTCTTAAATGATGTTAATTGTGCTGGCTATTTCAGCGTAGCATATTCCTAGATTTTAAAAATCAGTTTCTTTGTAGAACCGTAAAGAGGGCGTGACGAAGAAGAAAAGGGCATGTCGAAAGAGCCATCTGACACGGGTGCTTCTTTTTTTTTTACCTAACCATTTCACTTTACAAGAATCATCATTGGCTGTTACTGTTTTCTAATTAGAAAGAAGAAAGTATACTATGTTTCATACTTCTTGACTTTCTTACTCTCCTAACAGGTTTTTGAATGAGGCGAAAGATCAACTAATCAGAAATTCAGGAGCAATAAGTGACTGTATTTTTTTTTGTTGTTTAAACCGATCCCCTAGCGGGTGATACCATCAGCCGTTTACCGGCTTTATGTTTGATCGCTGATTCTACAGATTCTACATTGAGAGCCCTAAATTTTGCCTTACTAAAGTCTATTTCCAGGAGGGATCTTTAACAAGTACATGACATCGTACAGGCTCGGAACCGACTGCTTAACGTCCTCTCCGAGAGACGACGTACTCAGATTTATTCATAATTTCACTTGCGCGTGAATAAATCGAGGGTCAGGTGGTGATCGAACACCGGACTACCAACCCAGAGGCTAGGACGTTAACTACTGAGCTAACCTCATAAAATCAGTTATCTTAGAAGCTAGCCTTAATGTAAGTAAGATTTTTTTTAATTTTTTATGATGAATGTGACGCAGATAAGATAATTGTCCATTGTTTTTGGGTTCAAGCCCTGAGGATATCTTAAAATAAAGACGAAACATCGGCAAAGAGGTGATTTCAAATAATTAACCTTGACCGAATTCCGAGAAGAAGAAAATTATTCATATGATTAACTATATGACATGAATAGAATACGTATTTATTCAAAATACTTACTTATATACATATAAAATTCATTTTGGTTTGATTAAAGATTTCTACTATAGTGAATTTAGTGAAATTTAACTCGCTTCGTTAGGATTTTTAATTAGTTTTTTCATTACAGATTATGAGGAGAGATGGCAAAATTTAGGTATTTAGTTTCATTCCCTCGTTAGAACACTGGTCGTTTATATATAAAAAAAAAAGGAACAACTAACAAATATTAAAGTTTCTAATGAACGTATACTGAAATGAATGGAAAATAGCCGTTAAATGCCTTAATGTGGTTAGTATAAGACATGTTGAAGCAAAGTAATTAGCACTTTTCCATTAAAGTTAGCTTTCTTCAAACGTGACTCGCTGGACTGCGAAAAACTAACTGTATAGTATACTAGACGACCCGTGACCCCTTGTGTCACTCAGTCTTAAGATTTATGGCAACAATTAATAATATGCATTCACTGAATGTGATTGACAGAAATAACTGTTATTGCTATTTCTTGTTACTAAGCCAGAAAAACCTAATTCTTATATAGTCCAAGTGTTTCATATAGATTCTTAACATGAATCAAGATATATATACACAATAAAAATATTTAATAAACAAAAAATCATTTAAAAGTAAAACAATTCGGTTTTTTATTACATAAATAAATAAAACAACAATTCAAGGTATATACACAATATTTTAAACTAACAAAAACCTGTAAATTGAACATTTCATTTATTTTACCCAACATAAAATAACATTAATGTAAGGAATGTGTCTTTATAATATTACCTTCAAACATTAGTATTTAAGCTGACATTTATGTTTAAGTTTATATTTCTAAAACTATTCATTTTAAACCTCTAATATAATAGTTTAATATACTTTCGGAATTTTATACTTCCGTTTAATCCTTAAATTCCAAATAGGATTGTTAAATCAAAGCTTTGACTTTGAATTGATTTGAACCAGGAGAACTGTCCTATTCCTGATATAAAACAAATTGTATTTCTTTTATATGTATCTATAACAATAATTAACAGTAAATAAGTGAACTAAAAAAAAACATCGTCCAAACAACAATAAGATTTCCAAAAATGGGACAAAGATCTTTCGTAGAAAACTCGTCAGGTTTATTCTATAAGCTAAATAGATTTTACACCTGGAGCCAATTCATTTTAATTGACTTGAGAGAATTTATTTTTAATTCTTCTTTCTTTTTAATGCCATTACACAGAGAAAGGGGAGAGACACTGACGATTCACAATAATTTCTGCATCTCGTCAGCTACAACGAGATTATTATCTTAGGTAAAAAAACAATTACGAATTTTTCAAAAATATTCAAATTCAATTTTGGATAAAAATGTAAAAAAAATTGCTTATTATTGAAGTTGTAACATGATAGTAGTCAAACTGATAGAACATTCATAATGAAAATTAACATAAAAATGGCCTTTTTTAGGAAAATGAGCTGAGTAGTTCTTTTTTTGTAAATTTTGTTTTTAATAAAAAGAGCGTTACAGTACATTTTGTGTAAACTTAAAAAAATGTTTTGTTTACCAAATCTATGTAAGTGCTAGATAATATAATTTTGTGTGACTGTACCTGAAATTAGTATGCTAAATAATAATAATAAAACCGTGAGTGGCTTGAACTTTAATATCTGAATATTATATCAAATTCAGTCAGTTATGTTTAGTTTTTTCAATTAATATTAATTAATTAATATTTATTTGTATTGATCGACTGGTAATCAAAAGATAGTTAAAAATATATATTAATAATATATTAGATTCAATGGATTATTAATCGGAGGGGGGCACAAACAGAGAAGGAATATACGTTTGGAAAACCAAAAACACCAACTGCACTATCGTGGTAAAATTAGCACGCTGCTCCAAGTCCATTCCAGTTTACAATAAGGAAAATGTTTAGCGTCTCACACCGGATTATTTAGGATGCTTTCCAGCGTGTGATGGGAAGTTGTCTAAAAAAGGTGTTCCATTCAATCCATCTACTGACACTTTAACAATTCATACTGCCCAAATTTGAGGGGCCAGGTTAGTTCAGTGGCAACGTGCTCGACTCTGAACTAGTAGGTCCGGGGTTCAATACCTACTCTGACCCTCGATTTATTCACTTAAGAGGTGAATAAATCTGAGCATGTCATCATATGGAGAGAACGTTGAGCATTTACGATGTCTAGAACTCGTAAAATATTCCTACTCAAAATTAAACACAATTTAAGACTCCCAATGTAGAATTAATCTTCTTTAATTCTACATTTGGTATCACAAAGAACAATGTTTGACCTATGTGTGTTCCCTTATGGTTTTCCCTGCAACTTAACCACATAGAGAAACATAGAAAATGTGATTTTTCTCCTTCATAAATAACAGCTATTACTTTGAAGCCATCCCTCCAGGGATTCAAGACCTTATAATTTCGTATTAGTTATGTCCTCTTACTACGAGTATTTTACGATCTTCAATATGAAAGAGTAAAATGATAATAAAAATAACAATCAGTAAATTCCATCTTCAGATCATGTTTTTCAGACTTCAACTTTTTTACAACTGCCAAATGTATATAGTCACTTAACAAAATGAGCTATTAATTTGATCACATGTAGGTTTGAAAATACTTTATCAAAATTTGGTGATACGTTTACACATTAGTAACATTAAAACTAATTTATTGTTGACGAGCTTAGTATTATGTCAACTTATAATAAAGTTAAGTGTAAGCCACTCCAAATTTTAATTTAATAATTAAACCTATATTATTTATAATGTACCTGTTTAACCCTTAATAATTGAGCCGTTTTCTTTGAAAGTGGTATAAGTTTATTTTGACAAAATTTAGGTAACTATAAAATTAATACAATTTACTATAAATATTCTATTGAAACAACTTTTTCCAAAAATCTGTTAACATTTTCATTGAATTGTAACAATTTTTTTTTGGAAAAGTTTATAAATAAAAAGTAATAGTGAATTGTATTCATTATTGTCGTTACTTTATTTTTTGTCAAAATTGACTTACACTACTTTTAAAAAACATGCCTCAATTAATAAACTCAAAACACTAAATAGCCATTTAGATACGCTGTATGATGACGAATCAACCAAACTCGCAATTAATCAAATGGAGAAATTACTTTTATGAGTCTTATAACATCGTATAAGACTCATTACGATTTTTTTACGATTACTCTTATAACATCGTATCATATTATCATATATATCGTATACTCGTAATTGTAAATACTCGTATTTAATAAATTCACTGAAAGTCGAACAATTTATCTATTTTTGTCATGTCTAGATAGATATTAAGAACAAATTGAAATATGAATAAAATTTAAATATAAATCATCCACAATTTAGTTATTAAAATAGTTTCTTTTAGCCAAGAGTATCCGCAATTGAAGAGATTTAGGGCACTGAGTGCCCTAATCTGGCTTACTGCTAACATCCTACATATGCAGTAATTTAAAAACAATTTTGAATTCTGAGACTTCTTAATAAAGTTGTCTAAAATTACAAAAAAAAAAACATGTTTCAGCCATTTGCTGAAGAAATAAGCTGGAAAATAGCAATCAGAGCAAATATTCTGTTGCTTCCAATCTATGTAAAGTCTAAAGTTATCTTTCACCCATTCATGAAATTATTTTGTTTGTATGAATAAGTGTATTTATAAAATGGTTAAAAAATTGAAATATGAAATTCAAGAATACGTTGATAATAAACTGAAGTAATAATGTAATTCAATAATAATAGTAACCAGTTTTGTAAATATAATAAGGATATTATTAAGAAAGAAAGAATTTTTTTGCTTAAATTTTTATATATTGTTTCAATTTATTGCTTGATTGTCAACAGTAATGTCGATGATCTAACTATTTCTTGACAAAGTGTCTTTATAAAGCCATTTTAACATTGCATTCCACTGGTTATCGTCCCTGACAATTCCTGGCAATGCACCAGGTTTTCCCAACAGATCTATATTTGGTATAGTTCTATTAGAGTACTTGATTTATATAATGTTATTTGCTGGAAATGATGACACTTGGTGAATTTATTTCTCTAAATTTGGACAACAAACTATTTAAATTACTATTTAAAAGAGATAAATTGAAAGCAATGTTGAATATTCTGTCATGGATGAAAATTTCCCTCTTTCTTGATGAAGGGACAAACTTAACAAAATGTCCTTATTTATTTATACAAGAATATTCCTTCTTGTCAATCTTCAGCTATTACTGTTGATAGCAGTTGGTCATTTCAAACCGAAAAACTTTAGTTTATTTATTTGTTTTGTTGCATAGCTTATGAAGGTTACCAAAAACCAAATTGAAAGCAGATACAACAAACCAACAGTCCAGGTATGGGTTCTTTTAGATTTGCAGTTGTTTGTTTTCCTCAGGAGGTAATGAGTGAAAACAAAATTCATGCGTGAAGCAACTCAGAAGCTATTAAGTCAAAGAATTGGAGATAAAGTAGTAGTAATAAGACAATAGCATCTTATATTCCTGAACTTTCCTGAAGGATCTGTTATGACATCCTATTAATACAGGCAATACCAAAGTATGGTTAAAGTATCTTTTAATATGCCAAAATCCATTCAATTTATTGCATCCAGACCTTTCAAATAATCATAGATGACGACACATTGGGCATACCAAAGTATTTATCTCAATATACCAAAGTAATCTCTTTGCAATAAGTAAAGTTAAATCCCTTTCTATTTATTGTACGCTAATCATTTAAATAATCGTAGAAGACGACACTCTGGGCATACCAAAGTATAGTTAACATATCTTTTCATACGCTGAATCTCTTTCTATTTATTGTACGCTAATCATTTAAATAATCGTAGAAGACGACACTTTGGTCTTCCAAAGTATGTCAACATCTCTTTTCATACGCTGGATTCTTTTCTATTCATACACTTTCAGTATTTAAATGTTTATATTTAACAGATTGGATAGAATTAATATAAATCCTTTGATTTAAGCTAGTGATATTTATATTAATCAAGTTAAACAGGAAACCAAAACTAAAAAGTTAGTAACATTAACTAAAATATATTATAAATATAACCACTAAATCATTGCAATATATTCTAAGAGATTATCAATGGGTAATCTAGCGATTTAAACCATTTGACAAATTGAGAGCAAGGTTTTTAGTTGAAAAAAGGAATATTGTCAATTTGTTTTGAATTCTTTTTAAGAGTTATTATAAAACTACACTAAATTAAAAGCAAATTATTTTCATACTTTTATTTTATGGTTTATATATGAAAAAAAAACTACGATAACTAACTGTTAGTCAAAATTTTGGTAAACAGAATCTAAATGAAGGGTTTGATTTCTTAAAAAGAAATTTTGTGATAATTTATAAAACAATCTGTGGAAATATATACAATTATCTGATTGACTATTTCATACCCAAATGAGCAGATTGTTTTATTGTTGTAGATTAAATAAAGAAACTTCCTGTGAACAAATTTTAGCCAAAAAAACTAATAAAACTTATTTGCACACTGTGTGATATATTTTTGCAAAAAATGCATGTAGATAAACAGGACAACTTGTAATCAGTTAAATTGTAATGGGAACACACACACTCAACCAATCATGCATTTTGATATCGGCCTAAAAATATGAAAACTCGACTCAAGGGAACTGAAAATGTGTCAGCCTTATCAACATTTTAAAACCACCATACATACAGTAAAATATAAAATTTGCCACAATTAATTGCTGCAGAATTTGAAGAGGGCTACTAATGAGGTAATTGGTTTTAAAAAATCATTCTAGTTTATAGTCATATTTCAATTATATGTTTTTGTAAAAATGTATTTCCATAGATAAATATGCAAATAAATGTAAAAGTATTTTTTTTTAATTTCCAATTTTGTGTTGTAATTAACCGAATAATGAAGACAAATAACTGTAATTTAAAATTCAATTAAGAAAATAGAAAAGTATGCAGTCTTTGATGTGAGGGTATTTTAGCTCAAGTGCATTTCGGTTGCCAAGAATAAAGAGTGGAATGAACTGTTTACTAGATTCATTAGAGAGAGTGAGAGAGAAAGTTCAAGGGGTGACATTGCAAAGATCAACACACGATGAGATGACAGAATGGGTGAGCTGTCACTAAACTTGATGCTGCAACTAGACTATGTTCAACATATGTTCAACATGTGTTCAACAGATGTTCTCGAATACGATATATTAACAAAACATCCTATTTCAAAGAATAATATATATATATATTTATTTTAATTTCTAAAATAATTAAAACGTTGTATACTTGATTAAACAAACAAAAAAACCTAGAGTCGTTCACACTCAACTTTATAAAAAGTAAACATAATATCAATCTTGTTGACAATCAATTTGAGTTTTGGTTTTATTTTAATGTGGTTTTCGTGAAGACGTAATATAAAACTCACATAAATAATAAATAGTGATTTACTTCTCTTAATGGGGCTATATCGGTGTTATCAGTTATATACTAACTAGAATAACACTTTTAATAACACTAGTAATAACAATCTTTTGGGCACATACAAACACACACACACCCACCCACACACACACACACATTATCGAAAAAACGTTATAAATCGATATTGAAGACCTAAAAACATGTAATTTCGTCAAAATATCGAAATCGAGTATATTCACGGCCACTATACTTTACTTATATTAAAGTAAAAAAAATCATTAAACACTATTGAGATATTTTTTTAATTAAGGTGAAAGCCATATACATAATGTCTACCACACAGAAGTCATCACGGTATTCCTGTTAGTCATCATGGTTAATATTTTTTTTTTACACCTATCCCCTAGCGGGTGATTTTTGTTTGATCCGTGCTTCTACAGATTCTACATTGAAAGTCCTAAATTTTGCGTAACTCAAGTACATTTCGAGTAGCGATCTTTAACAAGTACCTGACATCGTACAAGCTTTGGGACTGACGGCTTAACGTCCTCTCCGAGGGACGACTTTCTCAGGATTTATTCACCTCCTGCGTGAATAAATCAAGGGCCAAGTGGAGATGGCCAACCCCAGACTACCAGCGCAGAGTCGAGTATGCTAACCACTGAGCTACCCTCCCCCCCCCACCCATCAAGGTTTATAAACAATTCATAACAGCACAATTATATAAATCACAATTATACTGTTTATTATTTATAAATAATTTGTTATGTCATTAGTTTTTATATCACCTACATCTTATTCCAACACCCTATAAATCGCAGTTCATACTGTGTTTTATATCCTGCGACTTCAGTTTTTGACGAGAAGTAGCCTTGAAAATTATATATATTTTTTTATTAAGTATCCGTATTTTTTTTTTAGAGTCAGCCACACTGATTGCGATTATAAATACTATAATAAATTATTTATATATGAATATAAAACTATCCATATTTTTCGTTGTCTCTATCCTAAACGAAGAGTAACAATTGATTGAATTTTTTTTAGCAGTTGAACAAACAAGAGTAATAACAACAAAACTAAATGAAATGTTAAGCAACTTACTAAGGACAATTTGTATTAATAGCTTGCACTTTTTTCCCAAGTAACTTTTAATGGAGTTTGAATAGCCGTCCTTGACATCGTTTTCAGATAATTAAACATGCTAATTGCATCCTTTACAAATGAATCCTTCTTCAAGTAAAACCACTTTAAATGTTTCTCTGTAATAATTTAAAATTTCTAAATGTACATGCAGTGGAGGTGGCGGAATGCAGTTATCTCAGTCTTTTTTTATAATTTAGCGGTCTATTAATATATCGCTCAAGAACAAAAAGAGAAAAACATCAATAAACTCATACAAGACTCACTACTCGTATATTTTGACCAGCGTCATCATCAGGTAGAAGTACTTTTTCCGAGCAGCCGCGGCTGACTATATATATATATACACTTTTTCGTTGGAAATACGATCGAAAAGAGACAAATATAGTTCAATATAAAAAAAGATAAATAGAAAAATCAAAAGAGCACACTTACACTCTCTAATTTTCGGTTGGAGACCGTCTCTAAACCAGTGACGGTTCAGACGGTGAACAAGTGCGCTTGGTTTCCCTCCCTTATCTCTCCTGAAGACGGTTCAAACCGAAAATTAGAGACTGTAAGTGTGTTCTTTTGATTTCTCTATGTTTCTTTTTCTATATTGAACTATATATATATATATCAATGATCAAACCACAAATGAAATGGGATAACAAGACTAAGAGTTGGGTTTTTGACTCTGACGAAGAACGCTTGATACAGTTGAAAGATCTTAGTCTTGTTTTCCCAATGATCCTAGTTGTGGTTTGATCATTGATTGTTATTTCACGTGTTTATGTGAAATCTTTATATATATATATATATATATATATATATATATATATATATATATATATTGCCCTAGCTTCAAATAATAGAAGACCTTTACGCCGACGTTTCGTATATATTTGGAGACAACTTCAGGTCTACATCGATACAGAATATAATTATAATAACATGAAAAATATTTATAAGTTACATTATTTAATTAATATACATGAATATCTTAGTTTTTTCATGTTATTTCAATTAATTTCTGTACACATATAGCCCTGCAGATGTCTACAAATATAAACCAAACGCCGATGAAGCTTCATAACGTGTTACGTTTTATCTAATGATAGATACAAGGACGTTGTATGTTTGAAGCTAGACCAAATCTCGATAAAAAAGAAAAAAATGTTCAATGCATGTAGTCGAGATAGAAAGCACACACACACACACACACACATATATATTATATATATATATATATATATATATATTAAAATCTAAACGTGATGTGAACAAGTTCAGTGTCACGTGGTCATTCATACTAAAGTTGTTGTTGAAATCCGCAAACTATTTTTCTTTGCAAAATAATTTGTAATGAAATATTCAGTTTTTTTGTTTCAAAATTTATACTTTGCACTTATACATTTTTTTGTTTAAAAAAATGTGCACGATCTAATCAGAATCTTAAGTACAGATCATGCTCTTAAAACTGACGTTAAGGCTTTATTTTAAACCTTCCTAGTGCCCAAAAGTAGTCACCTAACATTTTAAAAATAAAAGCAAAAACCATATTATTTTTTTTCTAATTGTCCTTAAATTGGTTTGGTAAGATTTAGGAACAAATTAATTAGAAACTAAAAATAAATTAGGTTCAGATAAAATATCATAGTAGTACCACGATATTCTAAGTAAATAATATTATAAAACTCTGCTATCTTACCTAGTGTGTCTGTCTGTACCTCGACAGTATTTGGGACTCGTTCATTGTCAAAAAAAAAAAAAAAAAAAAAAATCGGGATTTATTTTGTATTAAAAGTTATGGAAAGACTTTTAATTCACCTTCAGTTGATTTTTATCATCAACTAGTTTAAGCAGTTTGAATCTACTTAATATAGTCTTAAAGTTCAAAAAAGTATTTAATTTATTCCCTCCTTTTGGCTTTGTATGTTTAATTGGTTTTGATTTACTCTTAAGTAGATTTTTGATTGCATTTCGAAACCGACAAAAGCTATAAGGAACATACTAAATTAGCAAATAAATGAATTTCATTAAGTCATAATCATTTCATAACAAATATCACGTATTTAAATTACCAGAGAATAAATTTGATTACAACTTTAAGCAATACATATATATGTTTATTTCTAGTATACAGGAAATTCAAATCGATTCAGAAGTTTGGACTGTTTTAGCAAGGGAATATTACGTCAATCAATAGGAAAAACTTCATCGCCTTTCTTTCATTAATACAACCAGCGCCTTCCTCCCTATCAAATGGGCAAGGAATTATTTCAACTTGTTATATATATATCAACCAATAGATCTTTTCTTTCTGGTACTAAATACACTAGTTCTCCAAGTGATTTATTATTTATAACGGTCTCCTTGACCATCTTCATAGTCAACCATATTTATAAAAAAACTTATTCCTACTAACTACCACTATATTACACTATACGTTTCTTAATTTATTATTATATTTATATAATTATAGTGTAATATAGTGGTAGTTAGTAGGAATAATTTTTTTTATAAATATGATTAACTATGTAGATGGCCAAGGAGACCGAAACATGTCACTTATAAATAATAAATCATTTGGAGAACTAGTGTATTTAGTACCAGAAAAATTTAAAACAAAGCTGAGAAAACTTGAAAGATGGACAATGAAATTTATTCATGCCACAGTACAAAAGTCGTTCAACAAAACCTGTATCAAAGAAGGATTGTTCCCCAATTTTACAAATATATACCATATATTCACTTGATAAACGGAAAGACGATCCAAACTGGACACAATAACAATTCAAAATTGAAGATAGGTAGCACAGAAAGTAAAGAAACACACTTACAGAATCAAATTTTCGGGCAATCCGTCTTCAGGAGAAAAGAGAAAGCGAGACCAAGCAAGTTGTAGGCGCAACAGCATGTAACTACTAACTAATTAGTAACTAGTTACTAAGTAGTGACTCATTATATACATATATATATTACTTTGTATCGGACGGTGGACACTTTTATGTCAACACTCCTGTGTTTCTTCTACTTTTTCTTTTCATCTTCTCCAAAAGACTGCAAGGAAGTCGAAATGATCGAGAATCTTGTGTTTACGTCCCTTTTTTTGTGTTTTCTAATTCTAACTTTAATTATATATCAAGGTACTGTTTTCTTGACCACAATTACTAATAAATACTTTTCTTCTTCTCGGAATCACCTCTTTGCCAACGTTTAATCTTTATTTTAAGACATCCTCAGGGCTCGAACCCAAAACCAATAGACATCTATCTTATTTACATCACATTCATCATAAAAATTCAAAAATCTTACTTACTTCAGGCTAGCGTCTACCACCTGTATAGAAATAGTGTTTCAACAAATGTCGCTGGGTAGCAGCACATGCAGTGATAAGATAACTGTTTTGTTAGTTCGGTGCTAGCCTTAAGTAAGATTTTTGAATTTTTATGATGAATGATATGTAGATAAGATAAACGTCCATTTTTTGGGGTTCTAGTTCTGGGATGTCTCAAAAAAATGACGAAACGTTGGCAAAGAGGTTATTTCAAATAATTAACCCTGACCAAATTCCAAGAAGAAGAAAAGTATTTAATTTAATTATATATAAAACTCAATAACGAAAAGAGAAACACATAAACATAGGCATACAAAACTAACGGATTACTTGCCGTTGCGTCTACAACGTGCTTGGTCTCCCTTTCTCTTTTTTCTTGAAGACGGATTGCTCGAAAATTTGGGTTCGTAAGTGTGTGTTTCCTTACTCAGTGTGATACTCTTCTTCGATTTTTGAACACTTACTGACACACAAGCAATATAAAAAATATTTTTCTGCTTTGAAACGGCCACTTTTTCATTAAAATATCTGTATTTAATATAATTTAAAAGAAAAAGAGTAAAAAACGGGAAACAGTACAGAGGTCGATCAAAGGATGAGAGTTTATTTAACGACGTGATCTCTGGGACACCGTGGTAAACAAGCACCATGTATACATCTACTATAAAGTTAGGATATTTTTGTGAAAAGTTGCCTACCATGTATCAGCCCCGATCTTGGGTAACCAACCGAAAAAAGATGAGCAAGCGCCTCAGACCTTAAAAGAGCCTTTAACCAACGATCTCTGTAGGTCAGCCAACACCTCATTGCCCCTAGCTGTTAATTGAAACATTAGCCTTGTGTTCTGATGAACTATTTAGATGGTTTGAATGACTTTTTCAGTATTATGCTCTAAATCACTAAAATAATTCAAAATTTAAATTTAACTCCATCTACAAGAGAAATTTAAGATAAAAATTTTGCTTATTTTATAAATAAAATTTTTAAGAAACGCAAAAAAAGGGGGGGGAGGTTCTTTCAAAATTTTCACCGTTTTAATACGTAACCTTGAAGTTTATTTTACAAAATATAATTAATTGAAACGGTCTAGCGGACTTTTAAATAAATACCAATTAAAAAAAAGTTAGCACCAGATAGACGTATAACTCACTATTATATTTCGACCATCGTCGTCATCAGGAGGCGAAGAGTCCTGCAGAAATGTAGAGAGGCGACTCTAGTTAGAGTCGCTGCTCTACTTTCCTGCGGGACTCTTTGCCTCCTGATGATGATGATGGTCAAAATATAGAACTGAGTTATTCCTTTGTTTATCTGTGTGCTGCCTTCTTTTTAATTGGTTTTTATAAAATATATATATATACAGCATATCAACAAAATATTATTATAAAATAAATATAAGGAACAATGTATTTTATATTACATCCCACTATAGAGTGTTATTAATACAATACATAACTCCCTTATGAGCAAAAGATATATAATATATATATATATATATATATATATATATATATATATATATATATATATATATATTAGTGAAGGTTGATAGCAATCCTTCTTGCAAACATGTTTCTAAAAATTTTACGGCAATTCCATGCTTGGTTACCTTTTTTGAGAGTTTGTCTAATGTTTTACAGGCTCTTCTCAGTTCCTCCAGGAATATATATATATACATATATATCAGCTCAAAAACGAAGAAAAGCAACACACAGAGAAAGAGACACACTTACAAACTCAAATTATCGGGTGATCTGTCCTCAGGAGAAAATATAAAGGGCGACCAAGCACGCCGGAAACAGAACGGCAGGAAACCGTCCCGGCTACCTTTTTCTCTTGAAGACAGATCATCCAAAAATTTGAGTTTGTAAGTGTGTCTCTTTCACTGTGTGTTACTTTTCTTCGTTGTTGAGCTGATTTTCGTCCAGTTTGGATCGTTTTTTTCGAATTTTGAGTGAAATATATATGTATAAACTCATCTTATTTCTTTTATTACGCCATAAATGAGATATAGTTTCATTTTCTTATATGCAGGGAATTGTTTTTAAGTCTGACACTGTTCAGATTCCCTTCAGTAATAACAGCATTCACTTTAGGTAACAGAAGCCAGGAATCGATCGAGGAGGCCAACAACTTCCCCTAAAACATCAGACTTCATCCGTGCCGTGAAACAATTGTCACTAGCCTCTGTGTATTCATCGTACAACTATTCACAAACTTGTTTACACATAAATTTACACATCACGAAAAATGCATCGTTTTGTGTTACCTCGTAATTAGTTGTTAAAAAAAATTTCAATAAAAAAAAAAGTAAAAATGAAAGAAAATATACAACATAGAAATATAAAATTAATTGAAACTCTTCGTATATTACAAAGGGTATTATTTTAGTTTATATATATGTATATATAAAGATTTCGCATAAACATCTGAAATAACAATCAATGATCAAACCACACTAAGAAATGGGAAAAACAAGACTAAAATCTTTCAACCGTAACAAGCGGTCTTCGTCAGAGTCAAAAACCCAACTGGGTTGGTCAGTTGGGTTTTTGACTCTGACGAATACCACTTGTTACGGTTAAAAGATCTTAGTCTTGTTTTTCCCATTTCTTATTGTGGTTTGATCATATATATATATATATATATATAATATATATATATATATATATATATATATATATATACAATAAAATAAAAAACGAAGGAAACACACAGAAAGACACAGACATAACTCACATCGATATTTCGACAATCGTCGTCATCAGGAGGTGCGAAGAGCGAAGAGTCCCGCAGGAAGACAGGGCGGTACTGAACTCGGAAACCGCAGCCAGTACCCCACCACTTACCACCAAGCGGGGGAAGGGAGGGAAGAAAATGAAAAGCCAAATTAAGACGTAAAAGGAACGAGTAAAAATTATAACTATAAAAAATTATAACAAAGTAGATAAATCAAATTAAAATTAATAAAAATAATAAATAAAAAGTAAAATAAAAAATAATAAATAAATAAAAAATAAATAAATAAAAAAAAATAATAAATAAATAAATAAAAAATAATAAATAAATCATAAATAAATTATCGGTTGAGGTTGAGTCCGGGGGAAGAGCGAGCATCAAGTAAGCATATGTATGCCTCCTCTGAAGCTCTTAGGGTAACTTTATTGTTGGATTCGGGGATCTGTTTCAGGATCTGAACCCTGAAACAGTCATTGAAACTGAGTCCATGCGAGTTCGCATGGATGGCTACAGGATAGTTACTGCGTTGACCGACTGAAGCCCTATGACCATTCATACAAAGGCTCAACTTATTAGAAGTTAAGCCAACGTAAAAGGAGTCACACTGAGTGCAATCCAGTCGGTAAACACAGTTGCTCGAGGTACAGGAGGAATTGACCTGAAACGGGTAGGAACTATGGTGGAGAGGGGAATCGAAGGAAGGATTAGGATTTACAATCAGGCAAGTTTGACAGCCACGGCGTCCACATTGTTTCATTCCAGGAACAGGATTGGAAGGCTGAGGGGAAATATGAGAGAATTTTTACTCGTTCCTTTTACGTCTTAATTTGGCTCTTCATTTCCTTCCCTCCCTTCCCCCGCTTGGTGGTAAGTGGTGGGGTACTGGCTGCGGTTTCCGAGTTCAGTACCGCCCTGTCTTCCTGCGGGACTCTTCGCTCTTCGCACCTCCTGATGACGACGATTGTCGAAATATCGATGTGAGTTATGTCTGTGTCTTTCTGTGTGTTTCCTTCGTTTTTTATTTTATTGTAAAAAAGTCCGCTGGACCGTTTCTTTTAATTGTGTATATATATATATATATATATATATATATATTAGTGTATATTGGCAGCAGATTCTCTTGTAAACATATTTTATTAAAGTAGACGGCAGCTTCCGCATTTACGACTTTTTTGCTCGTTTTTTCTAGTTTTCTTACTAGTTTTTTCTGGTAGGGAGTGATTTCATGGAGGAGTTGTCCCAGAGACATCAAAGAAATAATTTTGTAGCTTAATCAATAATATTATATTTTTATACTTACAAGCTTTCGATTTTCTCGGAAATCATCTTCAGGTATATAGATCAATATCTAACAGATTAAATTCACACAATAACAATTTTTCCAAATAAGCCTACATTGACAGGACCCCCAGGCAATATCAATGACAAGTTGTAACCTTACACTTGTCACAGTGGACTTGTTTTGTTTTTTCACAAAGTTCATCTAGTTCTATTAACCTCTAAATTTTATTCCTTTTAATGTCTGTTTAACCTTTGGAAAAATTGTTATTGTATGAATTTAATCTGTTAGATATTGATCTATATACCTGAAGATGATTTCCGAGAAAATCGAAAGCTTGTAAGTATAAAAATATAATATTATTGATTAAGCTACAAAATTATTTCTTTGATGTCTCTGGGACAACTCCTCCATGAAATCACTCCCTACCAGAAAAAACTAGTAAGAAAACTAGAAAAAACGAGCAAAAAGTCGTAAATGCGGAAGCTGCCGTCTACTTTAATAATAATAATAATATATATATATATATATATTATATATATATATATATATATATATATATATATCATTAAAATACTTGTCAAGTTTTCTTTTTTCGTATTTTCTAGATACCTTTTCCAATATTCTAATTAAGGACTTCCACAGGCAGGGAAGATAATAAACCAGCTCGCCAAATGATTTACTTTCATAATCCATAATTTGCTTTTTACATATACACTAGAACTATACTAAACCATTAAAAAAACACACTAGTTTCGGTCATTCTCTAACCATTTTCAATTTAAAATTTATAGCTAATCGACAATTTAATTTAAACTATAAGAAATATGTTTGAAAGAAGGCCTGCTCCCCAAGTATACATATATATATATATATATAAATTCATCTTATTTCTTTTAATATGTCTTAAATGAGATATAGTTTCATTTTCATCATATAGTTTCATATATATATATATATATATATATATATACACTATACTATACATCTCCTAAATTAACACAATAATTTTCAAAAACATCAAGAAATAATTCTATCACCAAAATAAACATTTGCTTAAAGCAGTTTTTGCCACCTGTCATAAATTATTGTGTTAATTTAGGAAATGTATAGTATAGTGTATATAGTTGTGATTAGTAGGAATAAGTTTTTGTAAATATATATATATATATATATATATATATATATATATAATATATATATAAATGTATATATAAATACAAGATTTTACATAAACACGTGAAATAAGAATAAACGATCAAACCACAATATGAAATGGGGGAAAAAAGACTAAGATCTTTCAACGACAACAAGCGGTGTTAGTTAAAGTCAAAAACCTAGACAAAGATCTCTTGTTACAACTGAAAGATCTTATTTTTTTCCATTTCATACTGTGGTTTTATCATGTATATATAAAAATAATAATTATACACCAATTTTCTTTATCGAGGTTTGGTCTATAAATGAAAATAGTGTTGTATATATATGCGGTCGAGCAAAAGAAAAATAGTAAAATAATTATATAGAACTTGGTAGTAACTCTAGAAGGAAAATAAAGTATTGAGTTCGTTGAACTTTGTGAAGGCTGTATAGGCATAGGGACATAAAGTTTATGGCCCTATAGGGACGTAAGTTGACGGCTCTTCGCCCTTACAAATACATTTTACTTATTCTCCTAGACTTGAGTAAAATAAAGGATCTTCTAAAACAATCATTTGTATTGTGGTGTGACCTTTTCTCAAATGAAAGTAAATTAAAAAATGAACATTTTCAGCTTGTTTGTTTGTTGTCCAACGCCCACACTTATAAGGCTTTCACCTTTTAGTGCTGTTCTAAGGGTGGGAGTTGTCATTCAATTATTATTTGGCACCCATTTTAATCATGGGTAAGCCACAATACCTGTTGATTCTACATTGGAAGTCCTAAAGTTTCCCTAACTTACGTAAGTGGATTTTGAGTAGGGAATGAGTACCTGACATCGTAGAGGCTTAAGACCGACGACTTAACGTCCCCTCTGAGCGATGACATCAAGAGTCAGGCCACTGCACCTTAACCTAACCTAACATAATATACCGAGTAAAGAAACACTCTTAATAACTGAAATTTTCAGAAAATTCGTCTTCAGGAGAAAAGAGTAAGTGAAACCAAGCATGCCGGAGAACAATGGTATGTAACAGACATAGTAGCTGATGATATTTACATATAAGCTTTAACACATATAGGAAAGAACAGAGAAAGTCACTACAGAACTCACTTCGATATTTGGGCATCCGTCGTGATCAGGAAGAAGTACGAAATACTGGCGTTGGGTATCGAACCCCGGACCTACCAGTTCAGAGGCGAGTAAGTCAATCACTGTTCTAACATGGCACCTTATCAACTTGTAAACAGGGCAAGAAAGTTAACTTGTTTTCAGTGCTATTCTTCTTGACTTTCGTATGACATTTAATATTTGGTACTTATTTAGTTATGTATCGCTTACATTTCCTAGTTGACTGGTGACATCTAAAAGTTGTTTTAGTCAAGTTTAATAGAATATTGATCCTTCAAGGATATCTAGCGAGACTAACAATTTCATGTTATCTCTGAAATACTATAAACATGATTTTTTTTTTAAAATTGTTATCAAAAGCCAGAGTAATAACGGCATACTAGCAGTAACATCGCACTAGCAATGAAGGCTAGGTTAGGTTAGGTTGCAGTCGCATTCTCACAAGAGACCACACTTTAGCCCTTTGTAATGCTACATAATACTGTCTTTTTCCAAAAATAGCACACTATCTCACATTTTTTATACGTCCAAAATATGTGTACGGCTTTTTTTCTGCGGAGCACTTCAGTACAATAAGTACATTTATATATTTTTGTTTAATATTTATTTATATAGAGAAATTTAAAGGTATTCAATTACAGTCAGGTCTTGTTCTGGAACATCGTCATCATAAACAAATACTGAATTCCGTTCCATATCCTGTAGAATCATTGACCCAAATTTCTCATGTCTTGCTATATGGTTATATTTTTTAACGAATTTTATTTGTTACATTATTTTAACTAGATCTTATTTTCAGGGAGTTTTTACGCTGGAGCTATATATCCTGGAGCATTATTTTTGTAAAAAGATGTTAAGAACATTTTACACTGGAAGTGGTAAATGTTGCTTAACTCAAATGTATTTAGACTAAGGATCTTTAACGAGTATCTACATTAAACAAACTTGGAGCCTAAGGGCTAATGTCCTCTGTAGGGGACTACGTGTTCAGATTTAGTCACAATCCGCGTGAATAAATCGCAGCCGAGAGTGGGTATCGAACCCTGGATCTACCAGTCCATAGACAAGCACGATACAACAAAGCCTACAAGTGAGGTTTTTAAAAAGAAACTTCAGTGCCGTGACTCTGAAAAAAAATTTCATGCTGGAACTGAAATCATCTATGATGAACCAGTATAAAGCAAAATTAATTATCTGAACAAAAAACTAAAAGATGAAATATCTTTAAACGTAAGTTCTGTAAAGAATGATTCAGTCTTAATTTGATATTCGATAAGCTATGCATTTAGTTGTCGCAAAAATAATTGATTGCTAATTCAAGCCATTTGTTAAAGCTATAAATCAGAACTATCGGTTCAATAAAGGCCTCAGTGATAATGCTAATCCAGACAGTACTTGAGAACGGAGAAGGTCGGATGAAACACGTGATGAATGTATGATGCACAGGGCAAGGTCAGTCGGTTTATTTCTTAACTCGACCTGCTAGTGTATTTAGCAAATACGCCACAACTCCTCCATATATGCAGTTTTAATTCCCTTTAGCGGATTATATGTTAAAAGTTTTTTTTTATTTTAGCAAACGCCAGACATTTGAATTAATGCTTATAGGACGCCACACAATCTTAATATAGATCTGACGAACTTCTATGCCACGACAGAAAGAAACAGCCAGCTATTAATAACATTAACGCGAAAGAAAAACAACCAGTAAATGAATAGCTTAACATCAAATATATATACTTGATGTTATATATATATATATATATATATATTTTCGTTGGAAATACGATCCAAAACAGACAAATATAGTTCAATATAGAAAAAGAAACATAGAAAAATCAAAAGAACACACTTACAGTCTCTAATTTTCGGTTTGAACCGTCCTCAAGTCCGTCTTCAATCCGTGAAGACGGTTCAAACCAAAAATTAGAGACTGTAAGTGTGTTGTTTTGATTTCTCTATGTTTCTTTTTCTATATTGAACTATATATGTGTATATATATATACATATATAGTATATATGTAAAATTATATATATAGAAAAAGCATTTTTTATAAACAGTTTGACCCATTGGTGAATCCTGCAATTTGCATGAATACATTTTTTCCATTAAAAAAAAATAAGAATTCTATTTTTAAAGTAATTTCTATCCGTAATTATCAAAACACGAATATAAGGCATCAAATGAAAATAGGAAAAGAAATAAAATACACATTATTTTTGATCAATGAAGACTTTAGATTAGAGATTCTTTGGTAGGTTCCATCTATATTCCAATATATATATATATATATATATATATATATATATATAAAAGATTTCGCATAAACATGTGAAATAACAATCAATGATCAAACCACAGTAAGAAATGGGAAAACAAGATTAAGACCAGTTGGGTTTTTGACTCTGACGAAGACCGCTTGTTACGGTTGAAAGAGCTTAGTCTTGTTTTCCCATTTGTTTTTGTGGTTTAATCATATATATATATATATATATATTTCTAAAACATTTATGCTAATTTCATGCTTGGTTAGCTTTTCAGAAAGTTTCCCTAATGCCTTGCAGGCTCTCCTCAGTTCCTCGGGAAATAAAAAAATCAACTGGGCTAAACTTTTTCTTTCATATTTACACATTCCGACACTTTTTATATCTAACACTATTTCATAACTAACTAAATATTATTTTTAATAATATTTATTCAATTCAATATTCAATATTCAATAATACTTAGTTAGTTATTAAATAGTGTTAAATATAAATAGTGTCAGAATGTGTATATATGAAAGGAAAAGTTTGGGCCAGTTGATTTTTTTCTTCCCCGAGCAACTCTGAAGAGCCTGCAGGACATTAGAGAAACTCTCTAAAAAGATAACCAAGCATGAAATTGGCATAACATTTTTAGAAACATGTTTGCAAAAAGGATTGCTACCAACCTTCACTAATATATATATATATATATATTAGTATATATCTATATAGTAAACTTGGGCTAAACTTGAAAAGATATTAAACTTAATAGATTAAATTATGTTCTAATTTTTTTTGTATATTCTTAGACTAATTATATTTATTTTCATTATAAAATAAAATAACTGGAAATTGGTTTTATTTTTTTATAACTTCGTGTTCTAACGGACTGTTTCATGTTTTCAATACATATATATATATATCAAAGTTTTTTTTATCTGAAACACATATATTCTATACTATTATTGTTTATTGTTGATTGGCCCAGAATAAAGCAATTCTCAAAGAAAAACCTATCGATCAACGTCCCATCTAATCTTCGAAACATTTTTAAGGCTTCATATTTTTGGTTTATTCTACTTTTTTAGATACTTTGTAGTTAATCAATTTATAAATGAATGGTAAAAAAATATATCAAAACAATTTCATAGTCTTTCAGCAAACCAGAATACCTTGTCCTGAAGATGTCGAGATATATAAACAAAACGTTTAAACGTTGGCCTAAGGTGTTTTTTTTGAGAATCTTATTATGGCATACTAAACCTCAATAAACAATAATATATATATATATATATATATATATATATATATATATATATATATATATATATATATATATATTATAAAATTAATGAAACAGACAACACATAGAACAAACGAGAAAACTTACTGGATCGATATTTCGAACTGAAGTTCGTCGTCAGGAAGAGAGTAGAAGGGAAGAAGAAGAAGAAGAAGAGGTGCGTGCTTTCACCTGTACCAGTGGAATGCGACTGAGGTTTCACCTGGTACAGGTGAAAGCACGTACCTCTTCTTCTTCCCTTCTACTCTCTTCCCGACGACGAAATTCAGTTCGAAATATCGATCCAGTAAGTTTTCTCGTTTCTTCTCCCTACCAGTCCAGAGGTGAGAACGTTTACCACTGAGCTAACCTGACCCCTTTCCATCTTATTAAAATGGAAGTAAAACACAATTAAATCATTATTATATATTCTCTATGATTTTAGGACTTAAACTTAACTTAGGTCTAAGTTAGGTCTTATCAATCAATTTGATATATATAAAACCTTCTTCGGTCAACACAAATTATCATGTAAAATTTCATCAAACTTAAAGAAGCCCTTTAGAATTAAGAGCAAACAGACAGACAAAATATGTTGTTGTATAAAGATTCTATATTTGTGATTTTTCAGTTAGGGAATTGAACATTCTACTGAGGAAGGGCACCTGAGTAGTAATGCTAATAATTATAAGGTCTCATTAATACAGTTTACACATATTTATAACAGAGGGCCAAGGTAGCCCAGTGGTTTGCATGTTCACCTCTCAACTGTTAAGATTTCCGGTTTTAAATACTCCATCCTCGATTTCTTCAGTTTGAACAAAAAATTTGTTGAGTAAAAAAAAAAAAATGAGAGTACGTTGTTCTTCGGAAAAAACGCTAAGCCATCAATCCTAAGCCTACACGAGTTCATTTACTCCTTTAGATCACTACTCTAAACCCACTTGAGAAGGCCACAAATTTAAGACATACAATATAGCTTCAACCCTGCATTGTGGATTTCTATTACTAAAATGTGTGCCAAGTAATATGTGAGCCACACTTGTAGCCCCTTTAACACCACTAAAAGGTAAAAACCTATTTGAACATAGGAAAACAACAAAAACAAACAAAACATATTAATAACATAATTTAGTTAGATTATAAAGATAGAAATTACAGTTAATTAATACGAAGAATTTAAAAATTGCATTGCAAAAACCAACTAAGTTATCTTAGAGGATAAGAGTACAATTTATTGGCAATTACTCAATCGATATGAAGTAGCATAGTCTCTAATGCAAATTACAGGCTGTATCGTGACACCAATCGTCTTTCTGGCAATAGAATTGTCAATTTCATGACTAGGTAGCATAAACTGTATTTCCTTTTAAAAATGAAGGGTTGTATAAAGTATTATGGGGTTCGAAAAGAATTTTATGATTAAATTTATTTTATTTGTTGTGGAAGTATACTTAATTGATTTAATAAGAAATCAAGTTCTTAAAAGAGAGAGAAGGTCACTATCTAATTCTGTGGAAAGGTGCCAGGTTAGCTCAGTGGTTAACATACTCGCCTTTGGGCTGGTAGTCCGGGGTTCGATCCCCACATGGCCTTTAATTTATTCACGTGGGAGGTGAATACATCTGAGTACGTCGTCCCTCAGAGAGAACGTCAAGTCGTCGGTTCCGAGCCTGTACGATGTCAGGTACTCGTTAAAGATCCCTACTCGAAATGCACTTGAGGCAAAATTTATGACCCCCGATGTAGAATTACCAATCAAACAAAAAGCCGGTAAACGGCTGACGTTATCACCCGCTAGGGGACCGGTTTAAACAATAAAAAAACCACCATGTTTTTTATATTGCAAATTTAAAATAATGTTATTCAATTATAATACTGGGCTCTCCATACTAACATGAAAAGAATAGTACTAAACAGACGCTATAGACTTTTATTCACTTACTTAGTAATCGTTCAAAATTATCAACTGTCAATAAACTATCACTATACAAATCTATGATTGTGCCTATTTGGACTTACGGCTTGACATATGGGGAGCAACAAAATGTAGTAATGAGGATATAATCCTTTAATCAAAAATTCTTCATTGTCCCTTCTACATACCAAATCAAACAATCAATTCAGACTTCAGCATTTCAACAGTTCATCAAGATTCGTTACAAAGCCTTCCGCGAAAATCTAGCTAACAAGAATAACCCCTTAGTCCTAAACATCTCCTCAACTGATATTCCAGGAATTTTCAAAGACGTCTGAAGAGAAGTAAGCAAGAGACTTGTTAGTTTGAATTATTCTAGTGACTTATAAATTTAATCTAATTTTTATAACTTATTTTTCACGCCAGGAAATATAATCACTCGATTATTTCTTCTGTTTCCTGCAAGTTTATATATTTCTTTCATCATTGTCACTGGTAATGTTAGACTTACGTTGTTGTACCTACGTAAAATAAAGTTAAAAAAGAATTATAATACTTTTCATGTTTCCTGGTATGCTGATAAAACTAACATTTTATACATGAATTTTTGTAATATTTGAATGAAAGAAGTACCAACAATGTTAAATGTGAAATAAAAATGATACGAGATTCTTTAGTTACTTGATGTTTTTTCTTTAAACACGCATGCTTGCATATTAACACGAATAGACGGACACACACACACACACACACACACACACACCACATATATATATATATATATATATATATATATATATATATATAATCAAACCACAATAAGAAATGGGAAAACAAGACTAAGATCTTTCAACCGTAACAAGCGGTCTTCGTCAGAGTCAAAAACTCAACTTTGTCAGGTTTCAGAGTCAGTTGGGTTTTTGACTCTGACGAAGACCGCTTGTTACGGTTGAAAGAGCTTAGTCTTGTTTTCCCATTTCTTATTGTGGTTTGATCATTGATTGTTGTTTCACGTGTTTATGTGAAATCTTTTATATATATATATATATATATATATATATACATTAACACAGAGAAAAGAACACAGAAAGACACTACAGAACTCACTTTGATATTTCGACATCCGTCGTCATCGAGAAGAAGTGCGAAGTACTCGCTTATATATATATATATATATATATATATATATATATATATATATAAAAAATAATAGCAAAAAATCACAATATTAAAAATCACTACTTGAACAACGAACCAAAAAGTTGGATTTAAACTATCATGACGAAGGATAGAGTTTACAGGGAGTTGATGAATTCTCAACTGCGTCAATAGGATTCCATATTTGTTTTAGATATTATTATGCAACCTACTAAAAGTATCTGCTAAATGTGTGCTTTAAGATAGTCATTAGGAATTCACAAAAACCTGGACCAATGTTAAGTTAATTTTTAAGACAATATTAGTCCATAATTTTTTATAATATTATATTTAATTACAAAAATTCTTGTGCTACCTCTTAGGCTTGCTGGGAAGTTTGAATTTCGTAACATTTGAAAGAGAGTTTTCCAAGCGATTGCTCTGATAGTACTATGTTTATGTTTATTATGGGTTCAGGGTCCACTGCTTGTTTAACCCATCTCTCTTGAATTCTACCCATTACAAGAATTCGTATTGAAAACAAACACCACAATTCCGTCATCATCGTCTACTTTACTAATCTACTCTTAATGCTTTTAGGATTCTCAAAAAAAAAAATACTGCAATACTAAACTATTTATATACAGTAGTGAACGTAAAAAGAACTTTTATTTGACTCTTTTTTTTTAATGTTGTATCCCCTTTAAATGTAGCATCACGTGACTTTCATTTGACTTCTTAAACACGCAACACATCATCACACACACACACACACACACACACACACACACACACACACACACACACACACACACACATATATATATATATATATATATATATATATATATATATATTTATATATCATTAGAATTAAATAGCCTGACCGGACAACAATCACAGTACGTACTGAAAGGTACATGACTGCCACATAAAACTTTTTTCGATATCCATCGTTTTCGGGAAAACAAGTACTCATTTTCAGTACACTTTTCTTGAGAGGGACGAACATCGAATGGTTGAATTGGGATTTATCTGAATCCCTGTTATTTTGTTTACATTGTTGGATTTATATATATATATATATATATAATTATATGTTATCACGACCACAAGAATAACAGTAAACACCAGAGGTTATTGACGGTTGGCCTGAAGTATATCTTGTTTGGTATATAACCTGATGATGCTATACAAATATAACGAAAGGGTGGCATATGTGAAGTGTTTGTTGTGTAGACCAACCTCAATAACTTCTTCTGTTTCATATATATATATATATATATATGTGTGTGTGTGTGTGTGTGTGTGTGTGTATGTATGTCTGTGTATACATATAAGGAAAGTGAAACAATTCTTCAGACTAAGCAAAAATAACACTTATGAAAATCTCGTGGAAACAATGTAAAAGTTTATAAATAATGCTAAGTTGTTTCGACGATGTAACTTGCCTTCGTCAGAGGAGCGCAGTGAATTCTTCACATCTGACTATATATATGTATATATATTTGTTTATTTTTAACGAGCTGTTTGTTGGTGCGTTTGATCTTTCTCCATTTCTTCTTCTGATGACAGGAAAAACTGAATATTTAAGACTGCAGACGTTAATCTTTCTTTGTTTGTTTATCTTTAGTCGTGTTGAAATATTGGTATACGCTTCGGTTTGTGATCTCTTCATTATATATATATATATATAACCGTCGCTTCGCAAGTGCGCTTGGTGCCCCTATCTCTACTCTCTTGATGACAGTTCAACTGGAAATTAGAGATGTAAGTATGTACGTATATTTACTCTGTCTATAGTTGACTGTGAAACGTTTGTTGTCCTTTGTGGACCGTTTTCCTGTTGATATATATATATTATCAACATAATTTGGGTTACTAGCCGTTACGTCTACAACGTGCTTGGTCTCCCTTTCTCTTTTCTCCTGAAAACGGATTGCCCGAAAATTTGAGTTTGTAAGTATGTTTCTTTACTTTGTATGCTACATATCTTCCATTTTGATCAATTCCATATATATCAATGTTCAAAATCACAATGAGAAATGCGAAAAAAAAATGACTAAAACCCAACTCAGGGTTTTGACTTTGACAAAGACTACTTTTTCCGGTTGAAAGATCTTAGTCTTATTTTCCCATTTCTTATTGTCGTTTGAACATTGATTATTCTTTCACGTGTTTATTGTGAAATCTTGTTATGTATATAAACTTGACTGGAAGGTTTTTTTTCTGTTAACATTCTTGCTATCCAGATAATGTGAGAATCCCCAGCTTTTTTATCCATAACTACTTATGGATAGTTATCCATAACGCAACATAGTTAAGTTTGCTGATGAAAGTTGCCACATGTAATATTTTAAAGCCTTTTATTTCAGTCATCAACGCTGTTTCTTCTTTTCTATTTTTATGACAAAAAGAAAATGACTTTAAAACCCTTTTTAGTCTCCACTTATTTAGTTGTGATATTTCCTTGATACTCGTATATTGTACTACGATATACAATTTATATGTTAATATCAGTGAATTTTTTTTAGAGTTTGAAGGAATTGTTTGTGTTTGTCAGAGAGTTAAGTAAAGTTCATTTATTAAGTATATATACTAATTTACTATTATATTAAATAGAGTAGTATATTAATTGAATTTATGTAAGCATGTGTTGATATAAGGTTTTTTTGGGTTGTATTAAACTTAGAAATAAAGAAATAAATGAAAGTTAACTTTTTTGGTTGACTTTATAATAACTGATTAGGAAGTTGGTATCAGTTATATGTTTTGTTTTAACAGTGTTCTCATTAGAATGTGTAATGCGTCGATTTAAAAATAAAACCAATGAATGATGATGACAAGTGATTTGAAAGCTGTACTTGAGGATATGAGACTGACCTGCGTATGGTATCAGCTTGCAGGAAGAATGTCTGTATTTAGTAAGTATGTGGTGTTTGAGGGAGACGAGTTTGGCAGCGAAGGCGGTGGTCGTTCTGACAGAGCCGTCGTGTAGGAAGGTAAGGCTATCACTGGCTTGTTGTGGGCCGCAGTGCCTTGGAGAGCAAACCTCCCCCCCCACCTCTCGCACATGCGCTACTCTAAATAACCTAGCCTAGTTCATACAATTAACTATTTCACCTAGTCCCAATCAAATTTATCACATCGTTTGTATATCTATATATTGTCGTAGAGGCACTGCGGCACTGCACCACTCTTATTTTTTTTACTTAGTACATTAATAAAGATGAAATATTAGTCGATTCTTGTTTATATGCCTGCATTATTTTATAATGATTCGTACTAATGCTACTATCCATCATTAATTCATAATCAATACTAGAAAATCCTATCACAGAACTGTATGCTTCACAGTATATTAACACAGTTCGCCATGCGAATTTATGTTCATATTAGAGCTGCACCTTCTCAGAAGTACTATAACATGTTTAAATACTACAGGGAGTTAAAAAAGGCACTGTACACGTTTCTAATATTTTTTTATATTTCAGATTTGGACCCCAATATGGTTTTAACAACTGAAGAACATGTATGGCTTATCAAACACGTATTCCGAGAGGGTGATAGCTACACAGATGTGATGCGACAGCGGTTTGCTGAAAAATTCCCAGATAATCCTGTTCGCATATCGCAACGGAGTTTGTAACCTTGTTGATAAGTTTTGGGAAACAGGATCAGTGGATGATAACGAAGGCTGTGGAAGGGTAGCAATGATATCGGAGGAGAAACTGTTGGACATTTCTGACAGTATGCTGCAGAGTCAATCAAAATCATGACGAAAATCATCACATCAGCATGATATTGGTCTTACAACGGCTTATAGCAGTCAGAAGGGAATTAAAAGCTTTTCTCATACCAAATAATGGCACTAAAAGAACTGAAAACCACTGATCATGAGAAACTATGCTGCTCAGTACCTTAAAGTTTTTATTTTTTATTTAACCATATCAGATTTTTTAAAAACATTTCATGAGTGTGAGAACTGTAAGTGACGAGCACTAGCACTGTACTTTCTTAAAACAGAACTGTAAGTGACACAGTGCTTAATGCTTATTTGACCCTATTGAGAAAGCATGAAAAGTGGTTTTGTTTTTACCCATTTAGTATTGAGATAAATGCAAATAACTAAATGCAGAACTGTACTAGTTGACAAATGAACTGTAACTCAAGTAATTTTGTATACTGAGAAGTGTTTATTTCTTTACCCATGTTTATACCTATTCTTGAACGTGAAAATGGTGGATGGTATCTTATTTAAGCTTATTAATTGTCTACACGTCATTCTCAACAGAAATCATAACAGCTTTATAAACCAATACACTATATATTTAGGTAATTTGCTAAACAGGAATAATAGAGTGTATTTGAACCGAGTATAATACTGTAAGGAATCACCATTAATAAAAATATGTACAAATTAATATATTAAAACCAATCAATTGATAGTGAATTCAATAATAGATTAGCTTCTATGAGAGATTCACATAGTGGTAAGGTTTGGCATTGTAATAAAGAACCTGAGAATGTTTAAAGGCACTGTACCATGAATGTTACATGAACGAGTGTTCATATAATATTGATTGACAGGATACGTACACCGATCATTGATACGTTGATGCTCTTATGTCAAAGTCTTGAAGTCAGTTGGGGATATCTCTGGGACAGGTTAGTCAAGGGAAAATATATCAATTCTCCTATAATCTTTCTGAAGGGAAACAGAACAGCCAATCCGTTTGATATCGAATATATTATATATTTAAAATTTTTTTTTGACAAGTTGTAATTTGTTAAACCAAATTGACAATACTGTTTATAGAAATATATTCACATACAGTTCACTAAAAATATTCTTGTATACCTTAAAAACATTTATGACGATTACCACCAATTACAGTTCTTTTTGTACAAATGGAAAAGAAATTCAGAACTGCATGTAAAGTACAAGACAATGATAAAAAGTTCCGTTCTGAAAACTTTGTTTTCTTTGTTTTGTTTTCCAACACCCACATTTATAAGGCTTTCACCATTTAGTGCTGCTTTAGAGAAGAAAATTGTGACTCATTTATTATTTGTCACCCATTTTAATAACGGGCGAACCACATTACCTGATTCTATACTGGGTGTCCTAAATTTTACCCAACTCAAGTATATTTAGAGTAGCATACGTTAACAAGTTCCTGAGACATGGTACAGGCACGGGACCAACGGTTTAACGTCCTATCTGAGGGAGGACATGCTTAGATTTATTCACCTTCACAAGAATAAATCGAGGGCTAGGTGAGTATCAAATCCCGGACCTACTACTTCAGAGTTGAGTACGTTAACCATTGAGCTAACCTGGACCCCTCTTGTTAATAACCTACTACATTGAATAGGTTAGGTTGCAGTGAGCATGACCTCCCATCAAGGGAACTAACCACGTAGGCAAGCATTGGCCCCTTTTGAATACACATTAATAAAGAATTGAATTTCTATCAATGGGAGTCCTAAACCTCTTTGCTTAACTCAAATGTCATTTAGAGTAGGGATCATTTAACGAGTACTGACATCGTACAGGCTTCGGGTTACGACGTTGTTTAACAAAAAAAAAGTCCTTCTCCGAAGGACGACAGTGCTCAATTTATTTCACCTCCCAGTGTGAATAAATCGAGGCAGGTGAGGATTGAACACCCGGTCTACCAGTTCAGAGGTGATTCATTTTCGTTTAACCACTGAGCTAGCCTGGCCCCCTAGTATTGAATATATATTTAAATAAAATATTATAATTTCTCTTCTATATATACTGATACACCCTCCTTTCATAAAGTTGCTTTACTGATAGGTAGACAGAATGTATTAAGGTAAGCAGAACGTTCAAAACAACTTCAAGTTAATTTTAATCAGTCTGATTTAAAAAAAAAAATGTTTTTCATGAAGGAAGCAGAGCCACACATTTCTCTTGCTATTTCTCTTGCTTGTCAAAAGCACTTATTTGACAAGTGCAGAAGAAAAAATATATAAATTTCGGTAGAATATATTTTGACTGCATTTTATAATTATAAAATGCAACTATAGTTATAGAATACATTTTAAAAAGTTATTGAAGATATTAAGAAAAGTTTAATAAAAGTAAATCGATCACCAAATAAATATACAATTTCTTAGCGTTATGTCCATAAGGAGGGGGGTCAGGTAGGCTCAGTGGTTAACATACTCATTTCTAGTCTGGTAGTCCAGAGTTCGATCCCCATCTGGCTCTCGATTTATTACTCGGGGGGTGAATAAATCTGAGTACGTCGTCCCTCGGAGAGGACGTTAAGTCGTCGGTCCCGAGCCTGTACGAAGTCATACCCTACTTGAAATGAACTTTAGTTAGGGCAAAATATATGGCTCCCAATGTAGAATCTGCGGAGCCACCGATCAAACAAAAAGTGGGTGAAAGGCTGACGTTATCACCCGCTAGGAGATCGGTTTAAACATTAAAAAAAATATCCACAAGGTTAATTTACTATATTTCCAAAGTACAACAGCAGACCGTTAATATGAAATAGAAGAGAACTGTTACATAAAAACTGGAAGAAGAACAAACTAAATAATTTTTGGAAAATAGGATCAGCGATACATAACTATTAAAAACACAAGATATACTTTGAAGTATGCACTGGAAGAGCACATATATTCTAGATTATTTCTAGAACACCAGATCAGAGATAGGGAAAATAAATTAAAAGAAAAATATAATTGAAAACAAAATAAGCTTTTTAAGCTAATAAATTAATCAAAAATTATTAAAACATTAATAACGTTAAGAAAGAAGTTAAAATATTTTACTGTTTTGTATGAAGCAAATGTAAGTTTTGCAAGCAGGTAATAAAGGAATCTCAAACCGACTCAATAACGAAGAAGAATGTGAATTGTTGTCTAAAGGCAAGAAAGTCCACCCTAATCCTTCAAGCCTATGAGGAATATAAAACAGAAATAGAAGTTCCCTTACTATGAACCCATACTAAAAAAGCTGAAAATATATAGAATCTCAGCATCAGGTGAAAGTCAAACCTATGAACTTAACAAAAAGGAAGATATCTTTTATTAATATTATTAGAAAATAAAAATAGATAGATAGATAGAGAGTCAAAAACTTCGGGAGGTCAATGTCTATTCCATTTATCTATTTGCATTTATTTATAATAATAATAATGGTAAAAGATATTATCATTATTATTATTATCTTATCATGATTCATGTCGTTTCAGAATATATACAGTTATATAGATTATTGTCTATGCCTATACAAAAAGGATTTTTTTGTAACAAACAAAGAAAATAAACAGTTAACCAAGTTTTATTGTTAATAGTCAAACCGGAAACTATTATTTCCTTATATTAGAAATAGAAAAAAACCGTCATACTTCGTAAGATGTAGATATAGAAGCACTTTAGGGTAAAAATCTAATGAAATGGTCTCCACATATAAAACTTTTAATGATATAAACAACGCGTTTCGAACACGTAGTGTTCTTCTTCAGGCATTAACTAAAAAAAAATACAATGACACCAGAGAGTTATCTATAGTACAAAGTAAATAAGTACAAAAATTAATATAAAATAAAATAAGGCACTACGTGTTCGAAACGCGTTGTTTATATCATTAAAAGTTTTATATGTGGAGACCATTTCATTAGATTTTTACCCTACAATGAGTAAATACCACATAATAACAGATTGCACTACATTAGAAATAGAAGCATTTATCGTGCTTCATAAGTTTGAGGCTTTGAATTTCACCTTATGCAGTAATTTTGTTTGAACAGTAAATCCTTCAGAGTATACAAGTTAATTACCTTCTTAAGGTATATAAATTGTTCAAGTATGCACTGGTAGATGTTAATAGTTTGATAGTTTTTTTTGTAATACACTATATTTTATACAGAAATTATGCATTATTTTTGGTACTACTACCAACATTTGTAATTAGGCCTAAAAAAAAATAATTTTTTCATCATTTTGAAACCAAGAAAATAATACATGCATATTGTTATTACCACTGAGGTTAGTATGATTTGTATTAGAAATAGGGAAAACCATCATACCTCGTAATATGTTCTTGAAGTCGTTGGGGCGCTTTCGGGCGTTGTCCATCTTCACTCGCAGTTAACGTAAGGAGCTGTTATCCTTTAGGTAACCCTTTGGTAACAGCTCCTTAGGTTAGTTGCAATTGGTGATGGACAACGTCTGAAAGCGCTCCAAAGACTCCAAAAACATCTTACGAGGTATGACGGTTTTTTCTATTTCTAATATAAGGAAATAATAGTTTCCGGTTTGACTATTAACAATAAAACCACTTAACTGTTCTTTTTCTTTGTTTGTTTCAAAATTCTTCTTATACATAGAGAATAATCTATATAACTATACATATTCTGAAACGACATGCAAAAGGCTAATTGACGTGAACGATTCAAAATGGCATCAAATGCGCATATTCTTTTTAAATTGATTTGAATTTTTCGTACAATCATTAATTTTAACACTGTTTTGCTATCATTGAACCTAATAAATGTTGTTCTTACGTATTTGTCACGAAATCTATTCACACTTTTTAGTTTGTGGTTTCATCTAACCCTGCAAATCTCATGAAACAAAAATGATAAAATAATCAAATGTCTATAAAACAAAATAATAAAAAAATAATCAGATTAAAATATGTAAAAAGAAATAAATTAGAAAAAAAAACTGGTACTCAACATTTATTTGAAACATATAAATGTTGAGTATTTCCTGTTGGTGACATTATCAAAGAATGACATGCAACTGATGCAAGTATTCTTGATGAGTAATTAATTTTAATTTTACACTGCATTCCATTGGTACAATTAAAAACAAGAACTTCTCAAAGTAGTTATTGTTCAAAATTCTTCTTTTATAAATTCATTCACATAACGAATTCATGGATAACTTTTTATCAATTAGAACGAATAATTATAACTCTTAAACAGCTATGCAATACAGAATAAAAAAAGACGTTTACCTTTTTTTTTTAAAAAAAAAAGTAATTTTTTTTAAAAAAATGTATCGAAATTTTTATTATCGTTTTCTTGTAACTTTTTCATTAATTTATATTGACTCGTTTACAATAATTTTTTTTTTCTAAACTCCCATATTCATAGAGGTTTAACGCCTTTCTGACTGTAATACCAGATGAGTAGTTCACAAAGTCGGTTAGAAAACTCCCACAGCCTTATACGAGGTATGACAGTTTATTCTGTTTCTAATATTAATCAAGACAGCGTGTTTCATTTTTGATTGGGATCCTATTTAAAACATCGTCAAACCACATGACCCGTGGGTGTCAAAGGCACGTGGTGGCACCTATCCAAGTCTTAACCACACCCAATATTGCTTAACTTTGGCGATTCAATGCGAAATGACATAATATATTCAAAATGGCTATGACCGTTAGTAATAAACAATATATAACTTCCTAAAGTATTTATACACTTTTCCTACTACCAATAATATATTATTAAAGTATATTATCAATGGAGATAATTTAATAAAAAGAAGAAACAATCTCCACAAAATGGTACATTTTTTTAATTGTGACAAAATTTTTCACAACTGTTATTGTTGTTCCCAAAACAAAATTTCATGGTATTTTAACCTTATAAGATTCAAAACAGCTGTTGTTACTGTTCTCAAAGCAGAAATTCTGGCAACTAAATTTATTATAACCTTATAAGATTTGAAATAATTGTTGTTGCTGTTTCCAAAACCAAAAATCACGGCATTTCAACCTTATAAGATTCAAAACAGCTTTTGTTACTGTTCTCAAAGCAGAAATTCTGGCAACTAAACTTATTATAACCGTATAAGATTGGAAATAACTGTTGTTGCTGTTTCTAAAACCAAAAATCACGGCATTTCAATCTTATAAGATTCAAAACAGCTGTTGTTACTGTTCTCAAAGAAGAAATTCTGGCAACTAAATTTATTATAAGCTTATAAGATTTGAAATAACTGTTGTTGCTGTTTCCAAAACCAAAACTTACGGCATTTCAATCTTATAAGATTCAAAACAGCTGTTCTTGTTGTCCTCAAAACAAAAATCCCCATGGCATCTTTCCTTATGATAAGCTTATAAGATTAGGAATAGCTGTTGTCGTTGCTGTTCTGAAAATAGACATTATGTCATTTCAATTCATCATATGATTCTCCTAAATGGGTATCAAAGATGACTAATCTTAAATAATCATTTTTTTTCTCAAAATCCCTAACTATTAACAATGTTTTAGCAATGGTCAACATAATACTTTTAGATATATTAGCGTAAGTAAATCAATACATTCTTTATCAATGATAAAAGGTTTAATCATAGCAATATTGAATGGAAACTGCACTAAATTTGTTGCACAAAAATTAATCAACTAATGTTCATTTTCAGTCCACATAGTTCTCTAGTAGCTACACTATTTGCGTAAACATTATATAATCAAAACTATAAGGAATACTTCAAATAACTTTAAATGTTATTGAAAACATAATAATAATAATTTAAATATGTTACGAGTAAATATGACATATATAGAGTATTGTGGACACTCAACTTCTGGTAGTAGCAATGGTCAACGACCGTTGACCGGTATGCCTCCGACCGACCGGTATACCCACTGTTACTTCTGTACAACTAGGGCACTTTCAATTAGGAATCCCTGCCCAGAAAGATATTAATGCAGGATGTTCTTGTTATTGTAATTATGAAAGTGAATAAAAATAGGTTGATAAACAGTGAATGCCAACAGAACATACGTCATGTTGAAGAGGTAGTTTTTACGATTGTATAAGTCAGTAGCTATAGTATGGTTGCTTGCTAGTTCTAGTCAGCTAGTGTGTGAGATACTCGCGAGGTTGTGAGGTTTTCTAAGATGTGAGGTACCGCAATGTTGTGAGATGTACGAGGGTGGAGGTGCTGCGAGGTACTGATTTGTAGGAGAGTGTGAGGTGCCGGGAGGTTGGAGGTGTACTATGGTGTCAGGTGCCGGGAGGTTGGAGGTGTACTATGGTGCCAGGTGCCGGGAGGTTGTGAGATGTTCTAGAGTGTGAGGTGCCGGGAGGTTGTGAGGTGTACGAGGGCGTTAGATGTCGCGAGAGTATGAGGTTTCGCGAGGTTGTGAGGTGTACTAGGGTGTGAGGAACTGCAAGGTTATGCGGTGTACTAGGGTGTGAGGTGCCGCGAGATTGTGAGATGTACTAGGGTGGAGGTGCCGATAGGTTTTTAGGTGTTCGAGGGTGTGAGGTGTCTCGAGAGTATGAGGTTTCTTAAGGTTGTGAGGTGTCGCGAGGATGTGAGGTGCTCCCTATAAGAGATATGATTCTTCATAGGCTTATTGTAGGCTTGAGGGGAAGAGGGGTTGATTAAAAGCCAGGCCAAGGAGATCTAAAAGACAAGTTGACCATCACAAAGCATGGCGGATACACACATTTCTATACAAGAGTCAAGCACACAGTTTAAGATGATTATATCATAAAAGAGGAAGCATCTATAGGTCATATTTTTCGAAGAAACACATCTGATTTCTTACCACACTAAACAACAATTGATCATAAAAATTATTTACAAGTTTGACCATGAAATAATTATCTTACAAGTGCAATATTTTCAATTGTTCTCTTATAAAGTTTTCCCAAGAAGACAATGAGTAAACAAGCTTTTATTGCTATATTTACATCCTAACAAAGTAATTAAACATTAACTTAACGACCTATGAGATAACTTTCTTTTCTAAATGTAAAACATCATCCTTGTTTCTGCATTAATGAGCAACACTCCTAGCCTCTCAATGTTGCTTCTTAATTAAGCTATTGATGTCAAGTGTGTTTTGAACTTCTAATACGCTTCTTAAATTAAAACCAAAATATATAAACAGCTAAAATCAGTTTACGTTGTATTTTAATAAAATAAGTGAAAAGTATAATAAACTTCTAAAATAAAGGCAAATTAAAAACTATAAAAATTGTATAAACAGTTGTTTTTACTCAACGAATAGAATTGTTGAATAAAAATGTGACAATATATGACACAATCTCTTATGATTAATATATTAATATACATTGATATATTTATAGTATTGATGCTTGGTCTGCTATAGCAATTAGGCCACAAAATACAAGAATGTAAAACTAATATTTAATTCATTAATTTTGTTAGAATTATAATAGAATTTTACGTAGTGCAGGACGTTAGAAATGCGGATGTCATAAATGATTGGGGTGATAATCAATTGATCACCATATCCATGGTGGTTAAACGTCGGATAAACAGGTTAACCATTTTTTACTCTTCAAGGACTCTATTTTCCTTTATTTAGGCAAAATAAACAACCAAAGGTTAAAGGAAACGAAGCCACATCTCTGTTTCCGAGGTTAATACTGTATCATCGAATGAACTAATCGATCGAGGTACCCTGATGGCGGAATAAAATTAACACAAGGTTATGTTTGCTTAAGCTGTAATGGCAGTCCTACGAGAGAATAAACATCGCCCAAAGATTACCCCTTTGTGTACACTCAATGTGTACTACACAATGGCATTCTACATTGGGGAGTGCTAATTTTTTTCTTATTCAAGTGTGATTACAGTAGGGATCTTTAACGGGTACTTGACATCGTACAGGCTCGAAAACGACGGCTTAACAAACCCACCAATCGAAGACGTGCTCAAATTTATTTCATAATCCACGTAAATAAATCTTGGGCCAAAACCCAGATGCGAGCCGTAGGCCACTAAGCTACTATGGTTCCTACTAAAAACACAAAAAACAAAAAAAAACCCTCTCAACACTTCTATATCATCTTTTTGCAAAAATTTAATTTAAGCATTCACTTCCTCAAGATACTCTAAACAGTCACACAATATTAGAACTCTTCCTGGTGACCTTGCACGAATCCTGAGTAAGATTCGTGCAAGCTAGCATAAATCATTTTATAACTTCTTACCTAAGACTCCAAACACCACTCATTCAGAAGACAGACTAGTGTACTATCAGACATATTTGACACAATTTCTTTAGTAGTCCGGGTTCATTAGTAGTACTAATTTTAACTCTATTTTTTCTTAATAATTTTTGTTAATTAGTTAATCATTTCCTTTAATGATTCGATTAATTAATCAATGGTAATATATCACTAATTTCTTATCATCACTTGACTCCTTTTTTTCAAGTTCTGTAAGACTGTTTACATTGATGTTATATATAATTGACATACTGGTGATAACAGCGTCAAAATCATGTTTTAAATCATTGCACTGTTTTTCAATGAGTTTGATAACGTTTTCTTATATTAAAATTGAACAAAGATACCATTATTGCAGATTTTTTGTATGCTCCATCCTGTCAACTGCTATTAGCTTTGGAACTAAATCAATTTATTATTCTAACTTTTGTCTTTTAGTTAAAAGTGTTTTACAATACTAACGTACCTTTATTTTGTACAATATTCTTTAAAGTCGACAGATTAAAATACATTGTACATGGTCAGCTTGTCGAGGAAATAAAGTTTATATTACATGCAAACTAGTTTTAAAATGTTTTCAAAAATATACATCAACATCTTGGGCTGATAAGGTTTGTGTTGCCAAAAACCTAAAGAAAAATGTGTAGATTCGTATAGATGAAGTAAATTCAAACTATCAATAGAATAAAGACTAATTTGTCGTCTATTTATTTAAAACAGAAAAAAAAGGTAGCGCTGACTTCGCTTAGGGCGTAATTGTCGATTTGGTTAACACTGTACCTAGTAATTTTGTTATGACGTAATGTGAACTCTTAAATTCGGATTGTTAAAGACTACCTGTCTTTTGTGTGTCTGTGCGTCTCAGATTTGATACTAAGAGCAAACTGTTGGTTACAAGCCGATGATAATAGCGTTCGTCTATTTTGTGCTAAGAAAATCCAATGAACAAGGACCTTATGGAGACAGGTGTGCATCTGATACTAGGCTGTGCATTAGACTAATACGTCACGCAACGTTTATAAGTCGTCGTACAGATCAAAGGTGTTCAATACGTCATCACGATCTACCAGAAGATCGCAAGGCCAATAGTGGTAGATCGCATACAACTTTGAAAAAAAAAAAAGCTCCAGGGTGATAGTCAACCTATCATCCACTACATCATTTGATTATCTCTGTGTGTGTGTGTGTGTGTGTGTGTGTGTGTGTGTGTGTGTGTGTGTGTGTGTGTGTGTTTTGATCCTCCTGTAAAGCCTCTGTCTTTGAGCACAATGAAAAGCTACATAAGACAGCTGTTTTATTATTTTATTTTATTATTTTTAATTATTATTATTATTATACATTGTCAATATATTGTTATTATTTGGTAATTACAAAAACATGTTCAGCTTATTTTGTTGCAATACTGGCTCATGCAGTATGCGAGGTAAGAATCTTAAATAAATTTTAAAATAACAAAGCTTTTGTGGGTCGGTAAATCATTTTGACTTGGTGTTTTCATAAGTACTAGCTCGCATACTGAACAATTGTGAGCACCCCTGGTACAGAAGAAACGTTTTTAAAGCAGGTTTAGCTTGGCAACATTAAAATGAACACATTCCCACTTGATGACTTCTCAACAGGTTTGTTCTTTACACATTTTGATTTCGATTACTCTTAATTCTATACGAGTATGAGTGTACAACTGCTGAATACGAGTGTATTTCCTAAAACTTTGAAAACTCAAAACTATTTTGTTCTCTTTAAAGAGAAAACACATCATTCAATACTTCATGCAATATTTTTACATGAGAAAATACAATGATAACTATTGACTACTTAATGCTATACTTTTTCGTGAGAAAATACAATGGCAATATTCCAAAATCAACTGTTTCAAGATTTTGAAACAGAAGATAAAACAACATAAGATGGAATTTTACAAACTGAACTAAAAAAAAAATTTCAACAGCTACCTTTTAAGAAATTATACTATCAGGAATTGATGCATTGAAACCACCCACCAAGTAGGTCTCTTAACAAGAAAATAAGATTAACTATTTAGTAATTAAGATAATCTGGAGTGGTCTATTATAAACTATGTCAAACATGTTGACAGTCAATCTATTTTTGGTTTTTTATTTGAATACACTTATAGTGTACACGTGTTATCAAACTTAAATAGATAACCAATTTAAAATTAATTCATTTGTTTTAATGTGACTACTATTTTATCAGATATAACAAAATTGGAATCTTGTTCTAGAATATTCTGATAAGCTATCATAAATAAACAAGGGTCCTGGAGTCTCATGGGATTGTATATATCGCGGCTGTATCTGCCCTAAGATGTTTACTTTCTTTTATCATAAAACAACTTTAGATTTTAAATTCTGTAATGAACTTTATAATTATTTCATTTTGGTGTGAGGAGAAGTACCTCACACCATCTTTAATCTCTTGAATGTGATTGCATCACGTTTACATAGTCAGAATACAAGCTAATGTACTACCAGACACATTTATTAGTCTTTCTTTGGTAGTACAAACTCATTAGTAGTATCTTTTTGAACTGAAATCTTTTTTTAATAATTTATTGTTAATTATTTCTTTTAATGATTTCTTTAGTCATATGTTTCACCAGTGATGGGATTCAGCCGGTTCGTGCGAACCGGTTGTTAAAATTACGTAAACTGCTATTCAGACCTAATAATTAGCCCACTATCAAACTCCACAAGTGTCGTGTGACTCACAAAACTTGTGCATTTATGACAACGTAATTTGCGCATGTATATAGCCTATATATAACTAAACAATTTAACTTCCGAACTCATAATATTTTAAGCATGAACCGGTTCTTAAAAAATTTGAACCCTAGAATCATAGTTTAAGATTTTGTAGCACGACTTTTTAAGAAATCATAATAATATTTTAGTTAACATTTTTTAACATTAGGTCAAATAAATTTATTCTGATTGACAGCATAAGAATTTTAGTATGACTATATAAGAAATATATTTTAATAAATATAATAATGATTTTTAGAATGCCTAAATAACAAGTGTAAATAGAATAATCCTAGATACATTTCTAATGAATTGGATTTACTATACCCACTTAGTATGACATCTAAATACCATTATACCTTAATGGTATTTTTATACCTTATTATATCTTAATGGTAACAAATGCCTTATAAATATGGCAATTGCCTTCAATTGGGATCAAGTTTTAAAACTACAATTAGTCGAGATTTAATTTAAGTAAATAAGGGATGCTGAAATAGATAATTGCACGATTGGTATGCATTGATAATAAAATGAATATTATTCCAAGGTTATGACTGGTCCTTGGTTGGTCTATCTACCCCCTTATCTCTTCCAATACAATGATAACAGATGAATTGGTTTGCCTGATTTATCTACTTTTTGCAATGACTAACAAATAAACAATATGTGAGTGAATGTGAGTATTCTAATAGGATCATTTTGTCACAGGGATTTGAATATTAATTATCATTAATCATTCTATCGTAAGTGGATCGCATTTAAAAGCATGTCTTCGAATAACTCTTAGTAAAATCATCAAAAATAATTATTCTTGAAATAAATATATCGTTAGTATAAAAAGAAATGAATATGTAATTCAAAATGCAGCTAGAATTTAAGAAAATATAGTTTTTACAACAACGACTTTTTAAGAGGATTTCTTTCTAGATGTGGTGTGAACCTCCAATCTTTTTAGAAGAAAACCACAATTGAACTGACGAATAATAAATTTATTCAAATATTAATGTCATTAATCTTTCTTTATGCAAAAATACGTGAAGACCATTCATGAAATGCAAAAAGAGAATTTTTGTTTGTCAACAAAATAAGAATGTGAAATGGAGTGAGTCATCGTTTTTATCACTGAATATATACATGTCGCGTCATACTGCGCTAAAAACATGCACTTTGTAATTATCGTAATTAGTGGATTTAACTTCAGCCACAACACTCCGCCAAAAGGTCATGTTTGTTAATTTACGTTTTGCTGTTAAAACGTTACTTTTCTATGTAACACATCCTATGTTGGGTCACATGTGTATGTAAAGAACAAATAGCAAAAACCACAATGGCGGACATACGTCATGGAATTCTGTGTTGTTTCATTTATAGACTTTGACTCTGCAGTAAAAGATTAAGATAGTTCATTACTTATACAATCTATTATAGTGTAGTATTTTCTCATATTGAGACATTTCGAAAATTACGTCCGCACACAAAAAAAACTAATAACGCGTTTCGAACAATTAGTGTTCGTCTTTTAACCTAACCTTAACCTTTGAACCTTTATTAACCTAAAGAAGGTTAATTAATTAAGTCATGTTTCATACTAATTCCCTTGTTAAAAACCTTAACAGTGCAATTAAATATTCATACATATGATTCAATTTCAAATAATTCACTCTGATGTTCTTAAAGCTCATAGATATGTATATTTTTTTTTATAAATGGAAACCTGAAGAACACTAAGTTTTCTAAACACGTTGTTAGTTTTCATATTAAACTTTTTTTTTGTGTGGAAACGTAATTTTTGAAATCCCCCAATAAGATTACGGTAGGATACAATGCTGTCTAAGCCCTTCTTAACCAACAAAATGGCTGATAGAATCTCTTAGTTCTCAATGGACTGAACGCAAAATTGTATGTGTATTTATAAATAGTAATCTATCATTCACAACTTTGCATATATATAAAATCTGTTTAGAAAAATATTTGTCGTTTAGAAAAGGTATGAGCCATGGTGATCCACTCACACCAGACCTGTTCAATTGCATCTTCAAAATTCACTTTTAAGAAGGTAAACTTGTATTATTGAAGCTTTAAGATTAACGTGTTAAATTGAAACATCAAAGGTGTGCAGAAGATGTAAAAACTGCTGCTTTTCATATAAAACTGTAAGAAATCACGTTGGTGTTTGATGAAGTGATAAAGAGACTGATAATATCAGTCGAGATAAGGCGGTGATAATGGCTGGCAGGGAGATAGTGGACATCACTTTTAAAGAAAACCTCTTTAGATGTCTTAAGGAAAGTGTCTTCTTAGTTGGGTTTTTTGACTCTGACGCAGACCACTTGTTACGGTTGAAAGATCTTATTCTTGTTTTCCCTTTTCTTATTGTGGTTTGATCATTGATATATATATATTTATCTATATATAATTAAAGTTACAGCTAGAGAACACAAGAAAAAGGACGAACACTCACGAATCGCGATAATTTCGGCGTCTTGCCGTCTTCAGGAGAGTAGAAAGAAAGAAAATAAAAGGAGAAAGAATGAAGGAACGGAGACGTAAATGCGTCCACTGGCCGATGTAAACTCATTTATCTATATATGAATTTATATATATATATATATATATATATATATATATATATACCAATTAAAAGAAACGGTCCAGCGGACTTTTTTACAATAAAATAAAAAACGAAGGAAACACACAGAAAGACACAGACATAACTCACATCGATATTTCGACAATCGTCGTCATCAGGAGGTGCGAAGAGCGAAGAGCGAAGAGTCCCGCAGGAAGACAGGGCGGTACTTCCCTGTCTCCTGAGTACCGCCCTGTCTTCCTGCGGGACTCTTCGCTCTTCGCTCTTCGCACCTCCTGATGACGACGATTGTCGAAATATCGATGTGAGTTATGTCTGTGTCTTTCTGTGTGTTTCCTTCGTTTTTTATTTTATTGTATATATATATATATACAACAGATTCAATAATATATCGACCGTTTGATAGAATAGGTGTGTTATCTAATCAGGATACGGTCAATTTTCTAGATTTAAAAATCAAACTCTCGTTACCGACGTTTCGGTTTTATTTTAAAACCTTTTTCATAAACAGAAGTAAGAATTTTTTTACTAAGAAAATGAAATTTACATTATTTAAAAAAAGAACAATCTTAACAGGATAAAACCTTCGACTAGATAATCTCAATTTGGTATAACATTTCAGATTTTTTATTGACTTTTATTATTTCCTTTTTCCATTTTTACCACCTCAAAATGCCAACCCCTGTTTCAGAAAACCTTGAGGATGTTTTACAAGAAAGACGAAACTTTGGCAAAAAGGTGATTTCAAATAATTTACCCTGACCAAATTACGAGAAGAAGAAAAGTATTTATTATAATATTGTATATATAATTTATAGTACAATATATAATATATAGAGCATACCATATATATCAGAGTCAAAAAATATTTCTAATTGTGTTATAAATGATAAAATGGATTCAGCTGCATTACGCAAAAGAAATTAATTTGATAATACTTTTCCACCAAAATATTACATTTAAATGATAAACCATATTAAAATAAAATGGAAATTCAATTGATTTTCAATGAGAGTTTCACTGTTCGTAAAGTCGAGTGTAAGCCACTCCAGGTTTTTTAAATCAATTTTACACATAGCCTTTATTTTCTTTCACATAATTAAAAAAAAAGTACTTGAAGGTATTTTCATTTATTTGTTTTCCGCTAATAAGTCTTTTTTTTTAAATCGAAATGTACATAAAAAACAAAAATCATTATCTCATAAGTTCTATAGTACAACAAATCCGTAATTGTGTGTTATTTACTAATACCGGGGTGAATGGATAATATAAACTCTCCATATAAAAGAAGTTTTTTTTTTTAATTTAAATTACCCGTTTCGAACTTCTTGTGTTCATTGTCAGGTAAATATCCAATGGAAGGAGTGGAGGACCTACTACTATCCAACGTTCACTAGCGTTAATCCGTTATAAGTAATTCAAAACAAGTTCGCATGAAATCTCCGTGAACTAAGTTTAACAACTAATAAACTAGTCGTTAAGTTGGCAGTTCTTTTTTTACGTAAAAATTAAGAACAGGTATCAGAATGAAAGGTAAGAAGAAAAACTTATCACATCTTTAATTACTTTAAAATTACTCCAGGGTTCAATACTGTCTTTGACCAGTAGTCAAGCAAATACTGTTGATAACAATAGTCATTCCTTCCATTGGATATTTACCTGCCAGTGGACACAAAAAGTTCGAAACGCGTAGTTTAAATTAAAAAAAAAATGAAATAAAATTTAACAATTTTTTTGCGTGAAGACTTTATATTACCCTAGTACGAAAAATAATTATGTTTTTAGAACATATATAAATATACATTAATAAATTTAAAAAAAACTCAATTTTAGCAATTGATTAAATTAAGTTTTAAATGATTCAATTAAATTAATCAAGTAATTATTTTAACACTATTTTATATACAACTGAACTTGAAATTTCACAATAATCATACGATATAGAAATCCACTTCGAAACAGCTGCTGCAATATGTCTTACACATATATGTATTTAGGATTTATAATTGCATAGAGAGTGTAGCTTCATAGACAAGGATGGTAATTTACATAGGGGTTAAAAAGTGACGACAATAAAATGGAAATCAGAAAAAATACTAAGGTATTTCAACAAAAACAAACGGTCTTAGTCAGAATCCAACTTGTTTCAGTATAAGTTCGACTCTGATGAGGACCAATTGTTTTTTTTAAAAAAATTTAGACTATTTTTCGATTTCTTACTGTAGTTTAGATGCCGATTTTTACAACTAAATATATTGTTGTATTACAACTGCTCATTACCTATCAGTTTTACAATAATTTCTACTCAGTTTAAGATATGATTCCTATTATTTTTTTTTACATGTTCATCTGCTCCTACTGCCTACAACTGACTGTTGTAAAGAAAGGGACATTGACTCGAGGGCATAGAGATAGGTGCTTGAAGTTATCACTTTTCTGTTAACTGAGGTTTTACTTTCCTTATTAAAGAATAGCAAGTACAGTTGATAAAACAGGAAGAATCAAATCATTAATACAAAGTACATATACGATAGCGTCCAAATTTTTGACAGCGTTATCAATAAAAAAAAAACAAGCATTAACAATAATAACTTTCAATAACACTTTGATAAAATTCTAAACTAATATCTACAAAACTGTTATTAAAAAAGACACCTGGTAATGAAATCCTAAACGAATATTTCCAAACAAAACTTCTATAAAAGAAACACCTGGAAATGTTCATAAGATTTATTACATAAACCAGGACTTTGAGACTACAGATTGCTTTAAAGAAAGCTAATCCTGATTTAGTAGTATTAGAAAAGATAAAATGCACACTTAATAAATTCAATATTTCGAACTGTTGTTTGTCATCAGGAGCAGAGTAGAAGAGAGGACAAAGTGATTGCGTTCCGTCCTTCGATGTGGGGAGATCTCTCTTACTTCATTCTCTCTTCTAGTCTTCTCCTCATGACGAACAATAGTTCGAAATATTGAATTTAGTAAGTGTGCATTTTATCTTTTTTCTTTGTCGTGCTTTGTGTAATTTAAAGTTATATAGTCTGTATAGACCGTTTATTCTATTTAGTAAGTACTATTAAAATCCGACTTTGTAATCTGTTAGTTAAATGTAAGAAACAGAGCAGGAGCTTTATATTAAGAGACAAAACTCTTATGTATGATAGCAGAACTTTGAGAATACAGGTGAAATTTTACAACACCGTGGACATGCCACTACTTGATATCTATTGGTTTACTTCGTAGCTCTGTGTATGTAGTAGCCGCATTTTAGCCCGCTCAAAGCTGTAGAGAATACTATATGCTCCAGTATACTCGTATACGTTATAACCAGTAGCAAATTGAATCATAGCAAATACTCTTAATCAAGATGTGCTCAAATACGTCGATCGCGATCTGCCAGTCGAACAACAAGGTATTATTGGTAGATCACATGACATCAACAAAAATAACATCTGCCTCTTCCCGTCACTGAATGATATATCTGAAATCTGAATCAACTCTGATGTTTATGATACTTAGGTCACTGTGTATTAGTTCATTAAAGCAAATAAACTAGTCGTTAAGTAACTTCTAACTCTTTCCTTCTAATTTTTTCACGTAAAAAATAAGAACGTTTATAAAAATGAAAGGGTAAGAAGAAAAAACCTATCACTTTTATAAGACATGGGAAGAGGTTTTCTTCACAATTAAATATTACATATATCGTTATAACTTTTAAGACTTTTTAATATATTTCTAAATAAATACAGTAGGTAAATCATTGTGACTTGTTCATTTTATGAGTAGTTCTCATTCAAAAAATGTGTGAACACTACTGTCCTAAACTATAAGATCTGAAGTGTATAGTTCAATTCTAATTTCGTATTTTTTTTTCAAGAATACCTTTAAATTATTAATTATGAAATAATATAAGGTACTTCAAAAACAGATATTATATATGATAATGCTTTTAAAATGCAGTTAAAATCAACATTTCGTAATTATAATTTTGGCTAAAAACACAGACTGTTGGTATTTGTTGAAGTTGGATCTGGGTTAATAAGCTTGCACATTAAGTCTGAAGGACTTGGCTACCTAGTTACCCAACTGTTAGCTGTCAACTTCATCAACCTTGTGCCACCTCTTCAAAAACTCTACTAATTAGTGAAAAGCAGTCAACGATTGCCTTCAATTAGCCTTACTTAAGCACAAGCGTTCAAAACAAATTTAAATAACACAATTATTTAACTCAAATCAACAAAGGTTATACTTTCTATGATATATTAAGAAAAATATAAACAATACATATATATCATATATATATATATATATATACACGAGTTGAAAATTCAAGAAGAGTGACACACAGAGTAAGTAAACAAACTTACAGAATCCAATTTTTGGGTAATCCGTCTTCAGGAGAAAAGAGAACGGGAGATGAAGCACGTTACTCTTTTGAATTTTCAACTCGTGTATATATATATATATATATATATATATATATTATTAAAGTAGATGGCAGCTTCCACATTTACGACTTTTTTGCTCGTTTTCTCTAGTTTTCTTACTAGTTTTTTCTGGTAGGGAGTGATTTCATGGAGGAGTTGTCCCAGAGACATCAAAGAAATAATTTTTTAGCTTAATCAATAATATTATATTTCTTTAAACTTACAAGCTTTCGATTTTCTCAGAAATCATCTTCAGGTATATATCATTATTAAACAGATTAAATCACACAATAACAATTTTTCAAATGTTAATTTATTCCTTTTAATGTCTGTTTAACATTTGAAAAATTGTTATTGTGTGATTTAATCTGTTTAATAATGATATATACCTGAAGATGATTTCTGAGAAAATCGAAAGCTTGTAAGTGTAAAGAAATATAATATTATTGATTAAGCTAAAAAATTATTTCTTTGATGTCTCTGGGACAACTCCTCCATAAAATCACTCCCTACCAGAAAAAACTAGTAAGAAAACTAGAGAAAACGAGCAAAAAAGTCGTAAATGCGGAAGCTGCCGTCTACGTTAATAATATATGTTTACAAGAAAATCTGCTGCCAATATACACTAAATATATTATATATATATATATATATATATTATATATATATATTTATATATATATATATATATATATATTATTATTATTATTCTTTTCTTTATTTTCTAACTAACTATACCTTCCCTATTAATTCTTACTCTCTTTCAACTCTTTATTTAATATATCTTTTCTAGTTTACTATTATTCTCAATTATTATTATTAACATTATTATTATTATTATTATTAATTTTCTTAATCTATTTATTCTCTATTAGTCTAGTTATACCGTTGACCTTTCAACTCTTTTCTTCTAACCGCTTGTTTCTTGTTCATTATTGACCTTTGACCTTCTCTTTATATTAACCTGTACTATCCTTTTAATCTATTTATAGCAATGACTAAGCATGAGTCATCGATTTTAATTTAACATGTCACTTGGCCAAATCCTTTTCAGTTGAACCCTGTTAGCAGGAGGTTAGTTCGTAGGATCGAATCTGCTGCCTATTTATTCCAATATATATATATATATATATATAATATATATATATAATATATAATATATATTAAAGATTTCACATAAACACGTGAAACAACAATCTAATGATAAACCACAATAAGAAATGGAAATACAAGACTTAAGATCTTTCAACCGTAACAAGCGGTCTTCGTCAGAGTCAAAAACCCAACTTGAACTATAGATGCAGAAAATTCATCATTTTAATCAGATTCTGATCAATTCATAAACATTAGTTTATGTCTCTTCTATATCTACTTGATATCTATTCTGTCACACTGGAATAGTTCCATTCTTGAATGTAGTTATGTTGACGTTTACATATGATTTTTATCTTCCTTTCTTCTGTAGTCCTTATGAAGTTTTCATAAACATCCAAACTTTGGACATTAGTCCTTTCTGTGTTTATCCTTGTAAAATTACCGATCCGTTCATAACACCTACTCATCTCAACGGTCTGATCACATTATTGAATTTTTGATTATGATATCATAGTTATTATTTACTCATGAGAAATCCTGTCTTCGTTAAGCTAGGTCAAATGAAAGACATAAACTCCTGTTCTAGGCCACTTTCTATGTATTTGACATCATTGATAGCTATATATATATAGTAGTAAACGATATTCATTTTTACACATGAAAAATACAAAGTCAACTGATCAGAACTCACTTCGATAATTGGATCCATCGGGAAAACAATGACTAAAGTATTCGTGTTGAGACAAACGCTAACAACTGCTACTGTCGTCCATATTCAATAAACCTTGCTAAAAGTATTAGAGGTTTTTATTTTGACTCTGACGAAGACGACATTGTTACGGTTGAAAGATCTTAGTCTTGTTTTATTCCTATTTCTATAAAATATGATGAGTTTGATACAATTTTGATTATATATATTTATATATATATGATCAAACCACAATAAGAAAATGGGAAAACAAGACTACGATCTTTCAACCGTAACAAGTGCACTTCGTCAGAGTCAAAAACCCAACTGAGTTTTTGGGTTTTTGACTCTGACGAAGACCGCTTGTTACGGTTGTAAGATCTTAGTCTTGTTTTCCCATTTTCTTATTGTGGTTTGATCATTGATTGTTATTTCACGTGTTTTGTGAAATCTTTATATATATATATATATATATATATATATATAGTTATAATTAATGATGTATCAATATAAAAAATTTAATCATTGATTAAAACTTTAAAGAAGCTTTTTGCTGAGCATGAATTCTTAGAGAACATATGTTGTGACCTTAACGCTTGGACCATGTTAACTTATTCCCATTGTGTTATCATAACTATCTTTGTTATTCATTAAAGTAATTTCATCATTTTCTATTCAAAATTCACTTCTGCATGAACAAACTTAAATAAAAAACTCATAATTATATCTAATACAATCATTAATATACCTATTCTATCAAGTTATATATATATAATTTTATATATATATGAGTAGCAGTTGCAGTAGCAGTTGAGTAGCAGTTTGCTTCTCAACACGAATACTTTGCACTTTTTCCCGATGACGACGGATGCCGAAATATCGAAGTGAGTTCTGTAGTGACTTTCTGTATTCTTTCCTATGTGTTAATGTTAATTTATATATATATATATATAAAATATACCTTTTAGAATAAAAATTCTATTAACTGATTCAACATAATAATTAAAATTAACATTAATAAAATAAAAAATAATAAACAAATTAAACAATCAAATTTATTAGACAAAATTAAGATAAAACACCTCTGAATACTACTTAACGGTCCGGGTTATATATATATATATGAGAAACTTATAAAGAAGCAAGTTTCTACCAACTATGGTTACGTTTTTAATAATATGTGCTTAAAAGAAAGACTGCTACCAAAATTCACAAATATATATATAATCGATAAAAAGATTTCACAATAAACACGTGAAAAACAATCAATGTCGAAACCATAATAACAAGAGGGGAAAAAAAGACTAAGATCTTTCAACCGTAACAAGCGGTCTTCTTCAGAATCAAAAACCCAAGTGTTAGGCTTTGGGTTTGTTGGGAGATGGATTTTTGACTCTGACGAAAACCGCTTGTTACGGTTGAAAGATCTTAGTCTTTTTTTTCTTTTTCTTATTGTAGTTTGGACATTTTATATAATTAGAAATACAGTAAAATACTCTTCTTGCATATATCATTAATATATATTTAATATTTAATTGGCACAATAACACGTGATATAAATATTCAGGTAACACACCACAAATTAAAGAAGATAGTCGCTTTAAGGCCTTTCGTTTTCACGTCGTCAAGAGGCAAGTGAATACAAGTTGTAAGCAGGTTAATTTTGAATTAAAGAAGGAGTAAGTTGGCATCATTGACAGTATTTTCCCTATAACTGTTGAAATAGTCTTGATTTGTTTGATAATTCCTTCAATTAGAAATTCATCTAATTTAAAAAGGCCTGGACTAGTGTTGACCAAGTTCTTAGAAAAGTCTTTTATGAGGGCGCTTTCAACAATGTTTCTTCTTCTTTCACATGACATAAAAACCAACTCCTTTGCTTCTTTCCAGTTAATTATGTGATTTTTGTCTCTAATGTGTAGGAACAAGACACTTTTATCATCTTGTCTTCTAACTGAATACTGATGTTGCTTAATCCTTGTATCCATTCCTTTTCCCGTCTGTCCAATATAAGCCAACTCGCAATCCTTGCAAGGAATTCTGTATACACAACAGTTTTTTCGGCTTCTTTTAGAGTTATGGACAAGTCTATTTGACAAATTACCACCACTACTAAATGTAACTGAGATATCTAGCTTCTTCAACAAATATGGAATGTCTTTTAAACATGGGCTGTAGGGAACCACCAGCAAATTCCTTCTTGAAAAACGTTCCTCACTTACAGATGACATCAAAGATTGTTTGGCTTTTTTCATCACGTTATCAATTAATTTTTTTCAACAGTTATAGGGAAAAATACTGTCAATGATGCCAATCTTACTCCTTCTTTAAATCAAAATTCATAACCTGCTTACAACTTGTATTCACTTGCTCTCTGACGACGTGAAAACGAAAGGCCTTAGAGCGACTATCTTCTTTAATTTGTGGTGAGTTACCTGAATATATATATATATATCAGTTCAAAAATGAAGAAAAGCAACACACAGAGAAAGAGACACATTTACAAACTAAAATTTTCGGATGATACGTCTTCAGGAGAAAAGAGAATGGGTGACCAACCACGCCGGAAACACAACGGCAGGAAACCGTCCCGGCAACCCTATATATATATATATATATATATATATATATATATACGTATATAAAGGAATGTTTTTAAAATATCCGATCCAGTGTAGGTAAATAACTATTAAAGCGATATCAAAATTACCATCCTCAATTCTTAATAATAAATGAAAAAAAAAACATTGACATTTATAACTGTCAGCTAACTGAAATGAATTTTAGTATTTTCAGATATAAGTCTCTTGTCAGAGAGTTATAAAATATGAGAAGAATAAAGCAAGTAGAATATATATTTGCGTCTTAAGAGCACGGCCATAACCTGTCATATTTACTTGAACCAATCATTTATTTTCCCCTGTTTTTTAAATTATTACTTTTCGTTTCTACTCTATTCGTTAACATTCTTGGTTTTTATGTGATTAATTAATACAAATATCATTGTAGGGTAAAAATCTAATGAAATGGTCTCCACATATAAAAATTCTAATAATATAAACAACCCGTTTCGAACACGTAGTGTTCTTCCTCAGGCATTAAATTCAATACATTAGAATTAATACAAATATGTTTTCCTATTTTAATTTTTATTATTTAACTTTTTTTGCTTCATTTACTTAATTAATTCTTATTTACTTTGCATTTAAACGTTCATTTCCCTCCTTTTCTTTCTATTTCTTTTGTTTTTTTTCCTTCTAGCCAATGAGCACCGCAATACAATCTATAAAACTCATTAGTTGACATAGTCTCCTTATCGTATCAGTTTGTTTCCTGAATATCTATATCTATATATGCTTCAATATACATAAAGGAACAAAGAGAAATTAAAAACACAAACTTACAGTCTCTAATTTACGGTTGAACCGTCTTCAGGAGAGATAAGAGAGGGAAACCAAGCGCACTGGTGCGCTCTTATCTCTCCTGAAGACGGTTCAACCGAAAATTAGAGACTGTAAGTTTGTGTTTTTAATTTCTCTATGTTTCATTATGTACATTGTAGTGGATTTGTCCATTTCGGATCGTTTTTTCATCGAAAAGGTGTATATCTATATATGTATATCTAAGTACACAAAAGGTCAATTAATAGTTGTAGTTATAAATGGTTAGAGAGAAAAGAAACACTCAGTCTTCCACGCACAAAGAATTTTATCTACAACGCGTTTCGAACACTTAGTATTCATCTTCAGTTGCATTTGCCTCAGTAGGGACATGTTGACTAATTGAAGAGTTAACGGACACTGACTCCATTGACTTCCCAATTAGCTGTCTTTTGACTCAGGAAGATATAACCTGAAGATGAACACTAACAGTTCAAAAAGTGTTGTACTATGAAATCCTTTGTGTGTGGAATACTTAGGGTTTCTTTTCCTCTCTAATCATGAATAAATACCACACAATAACTGCTTGCTTAGCTCGTGAGTTGTGGTTGTTACAAAACACATTAAAAAGACATTACTAGTTGAAATATTCCTCTCATACGATGAGTTTAATAAGTTTTAATGTTAAAATCCATCAGGCCTTACACACTGAATGCATATATTCTGAATCACAAGCAAAATATCCATTATGCATCTCTTAAGTAAGATGCAGTTTTTTTCTCAAAGATTGTTATAAACATTTCAAGATCTCAAACCACGCAAATTCATAAAAAAATTTCTGACATTTCCCTTATAAAAAAAATGTTTGCTTTAATAAAATCGAAACACTAAAACAAATATCTAAATAGATGTTTATCTATGAATGAACTGATATCTTTTTCTTTTATTTTGATGTGCCACTTTCATCCCCTATAAAGCCGTTAGTACAACCAAGTTTATTTACTTCATCTTAAAACCTTGTAGGTGAGCTATACTTGTGAGTCAATAACGGATTACATCAGCGTTTATGTAACGGGAATAATGGTTTCAAGTCCTTCAAACTTCCAGTCCTTTGTCTTTCCCAAGATCTTCTATAAACTTGACTATAGCACAACGGCAATTGTTAAACTTGTTTGATTTACACAAATCACATACCATTATTATACAATCTTCTTTTGTTATATATCCAGACTTTGTGGAACTAAATCATGAATATAACATTCTAAATTAATGTTAACTCAACAGAATTTTAAACTCAGCAGCATAATAAACCATTATATTTAAATAAAGGTTAATTCCTTTCTGTTTGCCTAGATTATATTTAATTATTAAAATTATTTTAATTATATTATATGATTATATTTAATTGTGTATGTAGCTTACAACCTTGATTTCTTGAAAATACGATACCATTATGATATACCATTATACCGTATATAGTTCAATGTAGATAACGAAACACAGAGAAATCAAAAACATACACTTACAGTTCCTAATTTTTGGTTTGAACCATCTTCATGAGAGATAAGAGAGAGAAACCAAGCGCACTGGCTCAGAAACGGTTGGAGAAACCGTCTCTGAACCAGTGCGCTTGGTTTCCTTCTTTTATCTCTCCTAAAGACGGTTCAAACCAAAAATTAGGGATTGTAAGTGTGTGCTTTTAGTTTGTTTATGCTTTCTTTATCTAAATTGAACTATATTTGTCCGTTTCGGATCGTGTTTTCATCGAAAAAGTATTATATGGTATACCATAGTGGTATTTTATTTCATACCAAACCATTGTATAAGTATAATTACAAGGAAATGTTTTTTCCCAACTGCTAAAGATTATACTTGAAATTTTATGTATATCAATAAGATATGGTATACCATAATAGTATGGTAATACCATATCAAACCATTGTATAAGAATAATTACAGGGAAATGTCATTTTTCCAGCTGCTAAAGATAAACACTTGAAATCTTTTGTAAATACATAAGATATGATACATCATAATGGTATAGTAATACCATACCATATTATTATACATATAAAAATAATTAAAAGGAAATGTTATTTTTCCAACTGCTAATGATTAACACTTGAAATTTTATATATATATATATAAAATATGGTATACCATAATGGTATGGCGATACCATGCCAAACTATTGTATAAAAATAATTAAAAGGAAAACTCATTTTTCCAGCTGCTAAAGATAAACACTTGAAATTTTATGCAAATACATAAGATATGGTACATAATAATGGTATAGTTTTTTTTATGCTATCGTCACGGGTAGTAACCCTACTATGAGGGAGTTTATTTTTGTTAACCTGCTCCCATTTGATTACAGGTCTTCTTATTCAGTGTTAAATGGTATAGTAATACCATATCAAACCATTGTATAAGAATAATTAAAAGGAAATGTTATTTTTCCAACTGCTAATGATTAACACTTGAAATATTATGTACATAAATAAAACATGGTATATCATAATGGTATGGTGATACCATGCCAAACCATTTTATAAGAATAATTACAAGAAAATGTCATTTTTAACTGCTAAAGATTAACACTTAAAATTTTATGTAAATACGTAAGATATGGTACATCATAATGTGTAAGAATAATTGTAATGTATAAGAATAATTAAGAGGAAATGTCATTTTTCCAGCTGCTAAAGATGAACACTTGAAATTATCTAATATGAAATGGAATCACCTATTATCAAGCCGGGTAATCCCTTCATGCAGACTTCCCCACTTTTCTTGGAACCTCTTACTAGAGATCCCATGAAAACAGTTTGATTGATCATGTTTTTGTTTGATATAGGCAAATAATTTCAGATATATTTGTCTTCTTAAAAAACAATCCATTCTTTATCATTTTTGATAAGATTGTTTTATCTTTGACTGATAACAGAGTAGACATTTAGAAAAAAGAAATAAGGTGACTTATTTTGTTATGGAGTGAAGTCATATCAAACGGTTTTTCTCTGTTATTCAAATAACAGAATACACTGCTTTGAAATTATTTTTTTTTTTTTAAAAAAAAGTATCCAAATTAGTTGTACTATTTTGAATTTTAAACTTCTTTAATGCAACTTAATAAACATATGCGACTTTGTTCAGGTTATTAGTACGACATTGCCACCAGTCAGAGCGGGCAGTGTTTCTACAAATCAGATGATTACGTTCTTAGTAATTTTCATTTGATCCTTAGAATATTGAACTGTTCAGCTAACTAGTGCACCTTCAGATGTTTTTTTTTCTTTTTTTTTATAATATTTTCTTTGCCTCTATTAATGAGGAAAAAATAATTCTGAATGTTTTGGTCGCTGTTTCTTTTTTTTTTTCAGAAACAAAAATAAAATTGAAGAAGACTTTTTACTTTACTATAAGTAAAGTATAGTGATCATGAAAAAATTCGATCTCGAGATTTTGACGGAATTATATGTTTCGAGGTCCCAAAAGTCGTTTTATGATGTTTTTGCGATGATGTCTGTCTGTCTGTGTGTGTGTGTGATTGGGTGGGTATATATATGATTTGTATAAATGTATATATGATTATGACAAAGTATAAAAAATTTGTATGTATGATTTTGACAAAGGGGAAGGAAAATGATTTTATTAAATACTAAGAAGCCATAAAATTACCGGTATAATAATTCTATAAAAGACCAAAAATGTAAAACATAATTCAGAATTGAAATCTTTCGTTTGATGATTAATAAATGTAATTAACGTACATCCTTAATTATAAATTATCTTAAAACGACGTTTTTTCTTCGATGTTTATGTTGTTTTTCAGATAAAATAAGAGTATTTTCTTGTTTTAAATTTAAAAATTTTGCTTAAATATTCAATGTAGAGGCAGGTAAAGTAAACGATGTAAGAAATTCACTAGCTATTTGAAGAAAAGCCATGTTCTCTTCCAGGAGATTATTTCGTATCAAGAAATTTTTTACTTTGGCTTTTCAAAAATGTTATTACTGCTGTAGTTATACTAATGATAATATTTGCATCAGTGGTGTGATATAGAAAAATAAGCTTATATTGGTAAGTCGATCTATCACTACTATCTGACTACCTCAGGAATGAAAGACTAATAAACATCTCCCGTTTAGATGTTTACATTATGCTTAAATGAGACATTATATATTATATACCCAAGAATATTGATATTAAATTTACTTATAGTAAAGTTGAGTGTAGGCCACTCCAGATTTTTTTAATATCAGATTTTTGATTTCTAAACCCAGTGGAATTAGTAAACGCATAAAAAAGATAACTTTTTAAGCTGTTTCTTTAAGAGTATCTTACTTGGTTTCAAGATTAGTGTCTATGAAGAGATAAAGTGAATAGTAAGTGGTCGCTGCTTTGGTGAATAAACCAGTGCTTTCAAATCTCCTAACTATTGGTTCTTTGTGTTTTCTAAGATTTCAGAGCTAATCTTAATTGAAAGTTAGTATTGATATCAGTGACGTGCAGTGAGGTTTGAAAGTTAGAAAGACCACTGACTCATGAGTCAGATTTCTATACAAAAATATCTGTATATTCTATACTAATCAGTATAGGTTGGCAGCAAATCTTCTTGGAGGCATACTTTGTTGAAATGTACCGCAGCTTCGGTATTAACGACTTTTAAACTAAACTGTTCCAGTCTCCTGACAGTCTTACGAATATATTTGGGAATTACCATCTTATATTCGTAAAACTGTCAGGAGACTGGAACAGCTTAGTTTAAAAGTTGTTAATACCGAAGCTGCGGTACATTTCAACAAACCTATACTAATCCTATACACACATACAATAGACTAGGATGAGAGAATAGAAGGAAATACGATGCTTCCTTGAGACAGAGGCTCCTTGTCGTTGGATTTATGTCATATCAATAAGATGTAAATATTACACACGTACGTGTAATACATGACTAACATCGACAGAAAAGAAGACGTACGAGTATACTCTTATTACAAGAAAGTGTCCTCAATCATCCTAATGAAAGCAATCACGCGATATTTGCACGCGCTCAATCCTGTTTGTGTGTGATTGCGCAATCTAGAGGAAGGCTCGGGTAGTCCATGCCTCATCTCCAGTCTCCGAAGAAGATTCCGTTTATTTAAGCAGGAAATAGCTATTTTTACTATAAAAATGGCCAAAATGTATTAAAAACCACACCAAAATAAACATAGACCTGAGGACATGTGTTATTTTTATTATTTCGTTTCTTTTCACTCCCATGATGACAGGATAGTCACAGCTTCCTCTGACTGCATGTCACTAATTGATATAGTGCACGACTAATAGTCATTATAAAAAAATATATAAAAGTTGTCAGAACACTCAATATAAATGTAAACATAAATATTTTACTGACACTTTACCGAAAGTAAAAACTCGACGGAAGTTAACATCAGTCATAACTCTCTAGAAACACCCTTTTCTAGAGATGTAGTTCTCATATAAAAGTTATATCCTCGAATAAATTTCTTTGACAGAAACCTAAATAATGTTTCATTTTTAAATCTATTTGTTTAACAACTAAAGAAGTTACTATTCCATTTCTCATCCTATTACAATACTAATTGTAATTAAACTTTAATCCTATAATAGATAGTATATTTAAACGATTTCTAACACACTTTTAAAATAGTCAATTTTGATTTTATTACTACAGGCTGATCCAAAAAAAATGGACCCCGTGTAGACTTTATGTGATATCTCCTTTATTTATTCACTTCAAGAGTGAGCTCCAGACCCTCTACCCGTCGCTCATGAGTAAGTTCTGGTTCCAGCAAGACGGAGCAAGTTCTCACACCTCAAACCTGTCCCGAGATTGGCTGAAAGAGAACTTCGGAGGCCGAGTGATCAGTCTCGAGACTGATTTTGAGTGGGCACCCCATAGTCCGGACCTAAGCCCCCCAGATTTCTTTTTGGGGGGGGGGGGGGGGGGTTATATTAAGGATAGAGTCTAAGCAGGAAAACCCAGAACCATCACAGAACTCAAGGAAGCGATCAGGGAGGATATAAGAGCCATTACCATTTCAATCTGTACGAACGTCATGGACAACTTCGTGCTGCGCCTCAAGAAATGCACGGAGCTAAATGGAGGCCATCTAGAACACATGTTGTAGAACGGAGAAAAAAAGGTCAAAGACCCTAGTGTTTTGATGTGATGTTTTGAATATAATAAACCAGTTATGACCAAAGTTTCATTTCATTCGGATAAAACACTAAGAAACGGGGGCCTAATTAGAGTTGGGGGTCACCCTGTATTATAAACTTAGTAGTTTACACTTATACGGATGGCTGTAGTAGTAGGATTAAGGTCATTGAACAGGTACAAAAAATCACTTTCATCATCTCCGAGAACACAACGGGAAAACAGATTTGAATCAAATCCAAAGATTTTAATTTTGTTGAATTTCTAACATTTCATAGAGTAGAGATCATTTAAGCTAAAGAAACGACTTCAACCACATTATTAATCACTTTGACACATAACTCACCTTTAGTTAAGTTATTAAATTATTAATGAGACGTTTAGTAGTGATCATTAAAGCCAAACAAATGACCTCAACTGCATTATTAATCACTCTAACACGTAATTCAAATTTAGTTAAATATATAATTGTTAATGGGATACCATAATGGTTGTTTAATTGTTATATATAATCAATATAAAGTATAATTCGCAATAAATTTTTCTTAAAAACTGCATTAAGGTATTATCAAAATATTTTAAGTGTATATAAGGTATATAGATTATATACATTCAATACATATTTAAAAAATGAAGTTATAATAATTTTGTCTTTGAAAGAAAAATATAACAACTATAATCAATTATATTATTATTATGGCAAACCGTTATACCTCGTAAGTAGGTTAGTTGTAATCGAAGATGGACAATGTCCGAAAGCGCTCCAACGACTCCAAGATCATCTTACGAGGTATGACGATTTACCATAATAATAATATAAATCATATTAAACTTAGTAGTAATAATACTATGCATGTATATAATCAATTAATTTACACCGCTAGATATTTTATAAATCTAGTCATTTAATATTCCTAAGTCCCTCTGAGAGGAATAGAGCTGTCAATATTGCACCCATACATACTACGAGTATACTTGTAAAATATCCCTTATCTAACAAACTTTTTTGATGTATATTTGACGACTACTGATATAGTCAACCAGGAAATGTAGCTCTACTGTAGATAATATGATTCCCAAATAACAACTGAACTAAACCTACCTTCCTTGAGAAGTATTAGGTTAGGTTAGGTTGCAGTGGCAGTTCCACAAGGGAACACACTTAGGTCGAGCATTGGCCCTTTGTGATACCACACAATGAAAACTGATTCTACAGAGGGAGTCCTAAATTTTGCCTAACTCAAGTGTATTTAGAGTAGGGATCTTTAACGAGTACCTGACATCATACAGGCTCGGGACCGACAGTTTAACGTCCTTCTCCGAGGGACGACGGCTCAGATTTATTCACCTCCCGCATAAATAAATCGAGGGCCAGGTGAGGATCGAATCCCGGTCCTATCAGATCAGAGGCGAGCACGATTGAAAAGTATTAAAAAATAAAAGCTTATATCTGGAATATAAAAGATTATTTAATTTGTTGAAATAATTTAAATATTAAATTTAATAAATTGAAGTAATTTAATTAATTGTATAGATTGGAATCAATAAGATTGTGATTTCAATAAACAATTAAACATGAGGTATACAATAAAGGAAAAAAAATGAAATTTCGGGCAATCAATACTTAATTTTACTATTAGTTCACTATTAGAAATAATGTATATATATATATATGTATATGTATATGTGTATGTCTGTGTGTATGTACATGAGCGTTATATATATATATATAGTTCAATGTAGACAAAGAAACATAGAGAAATTAAAGGCACACACTTACAATCTCTAATTTTCGGTTTGAACCGTCTTCAGAAGAGATACGAAAGAGAAACCAAGCGCCCTGGTTCAGAGACGGTTGGAATCGAAAATTTCTATATGTTTCTTTTTCTACAATGAACTATATTTGTCCGTTACAAATCGTATTTTCAACAAAAAAGTGTATACCTATATATAATTATATAGGTATACACTTTTTTTCAGTTGGGTTTTTGACTCTGACGAAGACCGCTTGTTACGGTTGAAAGATCTTAGTCTTGTTTTCCCATTTCTTATTGTGGTTTGATCATTGATTGTTGTTTCACGTGTTTATGTGAAATCTTAATTTATATATATAAATATTATATTTATATATATATATATATATATATATATATTTATATATATATATATATATATAATTATATAAAAAGATTTCACATAAACACGTGAAACAACAATCAATGATCAAACCACAATAAGAAATGGGAAAACAAGACTAAGATCTTTCAACCGTAACAAGATCTTAGTCTTGTTTTCCCATTTCTTATTGTGGTTTGATCACATATATATATATATATATATATATATATATATATATATATATATATATAGTTCGCTTCAGCTACTCAAAGGGACTACTTCTGCCCGATGACGACGACTGTCGAAATATCGTTGTGAGTCTTTGTGTGTGTCTTTATTTGTTTTTCTCTTTCCTGTGTAAACTATATATATATATTATAATATATTATAATATATATATATATATATATATATATATATATATATATAATGCTTGTTTAATTAGATATTAGGACAAGATATAAGAGTATATAGCTGCATATATATTAATACCTAAGATATATATTTTTAAATTAAAGTATTATGTATTAATATTCGAAGAACTCTACAGGAAATTTAAGCTAATAACTTTATTATCATCTCTCAGTTCATTTTATAAATTATTAATATAATTTATTTAGCAGATACCAACAATGTCATATATAAAGTCTAAATATATATAATATTATTGTAAAAAATAGTACAACATGTAATACCTTGTGTGGAGAATGTTTCAATAAAGAATTTAAAAAAGAAAAAACTATTAGAAATAAATTATCAATTCAAATGAATTAATATAATTAAAATAATTTGTTGATTATAACAAAAATATAATTGGTTTTCAACATTTTTTTTTATAAATATTAATATTTATATGTATATAATATAAATATCTATATTGATATTTATAAAATGATGCACACTTGAAGGTACATTTGCATGACTGTGTTTCAAGATGAAGGGAATCAGGTAACATTAGGGAAAACTGAAACCTCATGCTTTATATACTTGAATTGCCTTTCATGAAATGGGGTCAGGGCAGCCCAGTGGCTTGCGTGCTCGCCTATGGCAGATGCCGTGTTAGATTCATTCAAGTGGCCTTGATTCCTTCACGCGGAAGGTAGAAAAAAAAAGTCTGAGCACGTCGTCTCATAGACGCTAAGCCGTCGGTCCCAAGACTTCACAATGTCAGGAACTTGTTGAATACAAGCATGTGGGGGAAACTTTAGGACTTCCAATGTAAAATCACCCGGTAATGTAGCTCTGCCAGTACTAAAATGATTGCCAAATAATAAATAGATGAAAGGCTTTAAGTGTGAGTATTGGAAGACAAAATAAAAAAAACCTTCATGAAACAGACAAGTAACGATAGCTAATCAGTAAGAATAATAGCAGGGGGGTCAGGGTAGCTCAGTGGTTAGTGTACTCGCCTCTGATCTGATAGGACCGGGGTTCGATCTCCACATGGCCCTCGATTCATTCACGCGAGAGGTGAATAAATCTGAGTACGTCGTCCCTCGGAGAAGGACGTTAAATCGTCAGTCCTGAGCCTGTACGATATGAGGTAGTCGTTAAAGATCCCTACTTTAAACACACTTAAGTTAGGGCAAAATTTAGGACTCCCACTGTAGAATCAATCTTCATTGTGTGATATCACAAAGGGCCAATGATCGGCCTACGTGTGTGCAGGCCCCACGAGAGGGGGTCCATGATGGTCTAGGGGGTCCCATGAAACTCAAATTTTTTTCTAACGTAAACTTAAACTCGTAAGTGTATATTAATAATATGTTTATTCAGTAATTATTAAAAATTTGACAGCTAAATAATATAAAAATAATATGTATAGTGCAAATGAATCATCTACATATATGACTAGTGTTGGGAAAGAGGAGGCAGGGGGCCCAGCAAAAGGTCTTGCCCCACCACATTTTTGTCCTCTCGAGGGCCCTGCGTGTGTGTGCCCTTGTGAGGCTGCTACTGCAACCTAACATAACCTAACATTGTAACACTTAAGTAAGATTTAATTTCATAAAATTTCTAGATTAGCTGACTATACCGGCCTTGGGTAGGAAGAAAATCAAATCAAATTGATTTATGCAAATAACAATATGCACTGCTTTTAAATCTTCCAGTTTTATAAAAAAAAAAAATTCCTTTACGATGTCAGGAACTCGTTAAATACTTCTATTCTTAACACAGTTGAGTTAGGAAAAATTTAGATCTTGCAAAGTAAAGTCAACCCGGTAATGTTACAAAACATTGGAAAACAAAACCAAAAAAAACTTTCATGAAACGGATAAGTAACGATAAGTAATAAATAAGATTAGTAACACTTAAGTATGATTTAATTTCTTAAAATTTCTGAATTAGCTAACTATACTGGCCTTAGAGAGGAAGAAAATCAAATCAAATTTAGTATTTAAATTACTTTTAATTCTATATATTTTAGGAAAAAAAATTAAATACTGCAGACAGTATACAAAATATGCCATTTAAAACATCATAAAATTTGAAAACTACACTTGAACTTCAATTATCAAAGCAGAGATTGGTTGAAAATAGTTTCGAAATAACCTCGCTTGGATTTTATTTATGGCTTTTATTTGAATAATTGGTGATAAAAATTAGACAAGCAAGAAAAAGAAATAAGAAAGCAGAACTCCTACGTTTTACGTTTATGGATTCCTGAAATTGTTTACTATCATCTTAACACAATCCTGGAGTTCAATGTAAGTATTTCTTGCAAGTAAAATCCTTGTAAAGAAGTACAGTAACCAATAACTAATTTAAGTAATTTTCCTTTAAGAGAATTTATTATAAACAGCATAACACTTGACGTAATTTAAAATAAAATCCACTATAAATCATTAAAATAGAAGGAAATAATTATTTAGTTAGTTGCGATTGAAGATAAACAACGTCCGAAAGCGCTCCAACGACTCCAACACCATTGTACGAGGTATGACGGTTTGCCATATTAATTAAATAAATTATTTATAGAATATGGAGATATTTTGTTATTGTTTTATAGTTACCCTAATGAAATCAGAAGAGTTGATATCATAAACTGTTTAGCGACTAATTGATATCAAATTATATGGCAAATTAATATAAGTGTATTACTGCATGGGTCTTCAATAAGTATTCGACATCAAACAGGACTGGGACCGACGTCTTAACATCCTCTGTGAGGGACGACGTGCTCAGATTTATTCACCAGCGTGAATAAATCGAGAGCCAGAGAGGGTATCGAACTCTAAATCTGCCTTTCCAGAGGCTGGACTACCCTGGCCACTGATTTGCATAAATCAGGATTTATTTAGATCGAAATACTATTCTTTACTGAATAGTAAAATAACTCTCTTACTTTGTATCCCTATCTTGAAGTTTCCGAACCGATTTCTGATTCTATCCATTTTCAAACAAAATTCTTCGAAGATGAACAGGATTCAAAATCGGACCAGAAACTCCAAGATCAACATATGAGGTAAGATGGTTATTTGATTATGTAATATAATTTATTCTACATTGTACTAACAATGTATATGAAATACTCTTATATCGATGGCATTATTTGATCAGTTTTTTCAAAGATTCATACGTCTTACTTATCATTTGAGAAGCAATAATTAAGAAAATAAAAATATTTGACGAGATAATGACTAGAGCTAGTGGAATAATCTAATGTGCAGAAAAATCTGATGTTTGTTTTCAATCCTTACCTTGTGACTTACAGGCAGCTCATATGCTCTTACATTGTGCTTTACAAAGAGCAAAGGTGTATCCTGTTCATCTTTAACTATCCATATAAACCATTGGTGATATACATTGTGTGGGGGCATGAACGGAACATACTGTCACCCATCCATATTTCAAACATCACTGATGATGCTAAACTTCGGTAAACTCATGAGAACCGGTGTACATAGCATGATATTTCAGAATCCGGAAGTGAATTTTAGATATACTTTTTGAATTTAAATTGAATTATGGTCATACCAAGTTATATATATAAACAGGATTTTTTTTTTATTACTAACAGAAAAAACATGGTGGCTGTACAAGCTGCTGAAACGTGTAATACTACTGGAACAACTAAACATTATTATCCAGTAACCCTTCATTTAAATATTTAAAATTTAGATAATATATCAATGTAAACAATAACCAAAATTGTTGTACTAATGGTGCTAATTATAAAAACATGTATGAATGCATATATATATATATATATATATATATATATATATTTTGTAAAAGTTGGAAGCAGTCCTTCATTTAAACATATATTGTTAAATAACGCCCCATATTTGGCTTGTATCTGCTTCTTACACAGTTTCTCCAGTTTCCGGAATTCCTTCCTCGTCTCTTCATTAAAACTATAAAGTTTTAATATTGGTGATAGACTAGTAATATTGGTGATAGACTTTATAGTTTTAATGAAGAGACGAGGAAGGAATTCCGGAGAAACTGTGTAAGAAGCAGATACAAGCCAAATATGGGGCGTTATTTAACAATAAATATATATATAAAGATTTCACATAAACACGTGAAATAACAATCAATGATCAAACCACAATAAGAAATGGGAAAACAAGACTAAGATCTTTCAACCGTAACAAACGGTCTTCGTCAGAGTCAAAAACCCAACTGAAAAACCTCAGTTGGGTTTTAAACCCTGACGAAGACCGCTTATTACGCATTGAGGATCTTAGTCTTTTTTATCTATTTCATATTGTGGTTTGATATATATATATATATATATATATAGAAAATTGTCACACTAACACGTGATATAAATATTCAGGTAACTCACCACAAATTAAAGAAGATAGTCGCTCTAAGGCCTTTCGTTTAAGGCCTGACGACGTGAAAACGAAAGGCCTTAGAGCGACTATCTTCTTTAATTTGTGGTGAGTTACCTATATATATTTACGAGTTCAAAATCGAAGAAGAGTAATACACAGAATAAAGAAATACAGAATAGGATGTTCGTCACTTTGTGTATAACTCTTCTCTGATTTTGAACTCGTATTGTATCTAGTTTTAATTGTCTTTCCGTTTTTATAGTATTTGTATATTTATTATTAACTATACTACATCATTTTCACGGTATAATAATTTACAGCATAGACTGTTAATACCATAGCATTATCTTTTAAAACCCTTTCCTTTCCTATTGCTATGATAATTAATGGGTTTTTGGTGAAGGCGACCCAGAATTTATTTTATGTATGCGTTTGTGCGTGTGATTGTGTGTGTGTGTGTGTATGTGAGTGTTTGTGAGAGCAAGAGTGCGTGTGTGTCTCTATATGTATGTGTATAAATGTATGTATTTAATACTCACTATATATTACATGATTCTCATGCCATAATGATATTACAAACTAAAAAATAGTAGACAATTTGTCAATAAATAAATACAAGAAGTAGATAATTACTTTGTTAATGAATATTTAATTGTCTTCCTAATATTAATAATACATGCATATTTCTAGGTTGATGGAATGATGTTGACTCACCATAGAAATGTGGAAACTTCTTGGTATGGATGAGTACTCTCCAGACTTCCATATTCCTGAGACTTGACTGTAACAAAATCAAATCTTAACTCTGCTACTTATAAATTTCTGACATATTTTTCACAACATTACCTCTCTAAGAAAGTTTTTTAATTTTCAAATGTCATTACTACTGTTATTCCTACGTTATTACTACTGGAAAAAACTGTATTGTTAAAATTATAATCAAAGTCTACCAGGTGGGTCGTTTAGATTCGACAGTAAACAGATTTCTGTAATTGCATTTGGGAACACTTTGTAGCAAACTTTCAAGCTTTTTTTAATATACTCGATTTCAATGAGCGAGTATAAAAAGGTATGTTAATTTCATTATTAAGGTATTAAGGGGAGCAAACTCTTAACGCCTCTAATAATAATAGTCTGAAAACATATACTTTAATATTTCTGAGATTGACACAGAAAAATTGACATAAGCAAGTACATTTGAGGATTTTTTTTACATATTGAAATTTAATTCCTTGGATAATCTTTGGAGAAGAACGTTTAAGAAGGAAAGTTTACAATTTACTGGTTCCTCTATTGTGAATTGGATTGTTGGTACGAATGAATTTAATTTTGTTAGAAAGGTACCTTGAGTGGTCAGGTTAGCCCAGTGGAAAGACTTAAATGAACTGTCAATGAAGGCTAAGGTTAACCTTATATGGGGTACCAGGTCACTGGAACATTAAGGGCAACTGTAAGACTGATGAACTCGCCCGCTTTGGCACTACTCTCTCGATGCAGGATATCCTATATAATTTAGGGACCCCACTTTCTACATGTAAGCTTTGGATCAGACAAAGAATTGATAAACGCGTCAAACAAAGATGGTCCGAGGAGGACCCAGATTGGCTAAAGGGCAGCACGTTAAACTAGTCGGCCTGATTTGATTTTTTGGTCGTTATATGGCCGAAAGGCTTAGGAACATATATAAAGTCAAAACAGGTCCGATGAGGACATTTGTCTTATTTCAAAGCAGTTGTGACCTACCTGTAACTCCAGAAGAACTAAGGATCTTTTCTCTAAGAATAGAAGAATGGTAGCCAATGTGATCGCTGTTTCCACGGAGCACTGGCTAATAGGAAAACACGCCACCAGATTAGGAATGAAGGCGAGGGAGTTTTGCAGGGCATGCCAGAACGAGAAAGATAAAGATCCACTGGTATCAGGGATCTGTCTAGATTTATTGTTCTCTCAAGATGGTTCGAGTGGACCAGGGACGGGGGAGAATAGCCCAAAATTCTTCTTTGTGGTATCACAAGGGGCCGGTTTGCGGCCTATGTGTATTCTCTGTCGGGACGGTCACTGTAACCTAACCTAACCTAGCCCAGTGTAAACTGTTCGGCTCTTGACTAGTAGGTCAGGGGTTCAATACCCACTCTGGCCCTTTGTTTATTCACACAAGTAGTGAATAAATCTGAGCAAGTCGTCTGTCGGAGAGAACGTTAAGCCATCGATGTTCAGCCTCTACGGTGTCAGGTACTCGTTAAAGATACCTACTGGAATTCAAGCAAAATTTAGGACTCCCAATATATAATCAGTCTTCATTGGTGGTATCACAAAGGGCCAATGTTCAGTCTATCTGTATTCCCTTTGTGGGGCTGCCATTGCAACGTAACCTAACCTAACCTAGAAAGGTCTCTTTATTCATAATTCGGGGTAGAGACATAATGTATCTATCTGCAATTATCATTGATAGGTGGAATAAAACTTAATATTTAAGTTTAAAAATCACTCAAGAAGGTAGATAATCAATTCTCCTTATCATAATCATATTATTTTTTATAAAAGTTGTTTTCAAATTAAAAATGATATTCAAGTCACGTAATTTAATTAACTAGATTATAGAGGCGGAAGGTTAGGATAAGGAATAATTAACCATTCCTTACGCAGAAACCTTAAAAGGTGAGGTACAAGTACATTAGTGAAAAAATACGATACATCAAAACTAATTAACCTGTATTCCTTCTTAATACTTACTCTTTTAGTTTACTTATTAAATCTATATTATTTTTAATATAGCTGTCTCATTACTACTAATTAGTGGACTAAAAAGCAAAATTATCCAGTCATTGCTAATAAAATGTAATTAGTTTATACACATAGTATAAACATTGCAATGATTTCTTTAATGTAGATTCAGTATTAAAGGGACTAATATATTTGTTCAGCAGGGTAGACGATTCAGATAATAATTTACTTATTTCTTCTTGATTTCCTTGAACTTTGACTTTCTCCGCCTTTTGTACTATTCCAAAGTCTTTTAAAATATCTCTTTGTCACTTTCAAATAGCCTATTTCTTTTGATTTAGTTACAGTATAGCTTTGACGAAGACCAGTTGATTTTTGTTATAAGAATTGGTCGTTATAATAATATTATTTCTGCATTGTGATCACAAAGCTATTGCTAAAGTGGAGATTTATAACGAAATTTCATAGCTGTGACTAAAAAAGATGGAACCGTTCCATTTGAAATGTACAATAGATATTATTTCTACAAAAAGCTGCTCATTTAGATTCTAGAACCTTTGTCCCTTTTATTCGGTTTTAATAGCACTCTAACGACAAACTTTTGTTCTAAATATCGCTTATAGTATGTATCTTGTTACATTTGTTTATTTTTTTTTTTTACAAAAAATTTCTCATCCATTTGGATTGTCAGTTTTAACATATATTCTCTCTATACTGCTGGAAAATGATAATTCAAAGTCACCACACTAAACAAGTTAAAACTACGTGTTTCAACTGAAGATAAAACTTCGCCTTCATCATCAGGTAAACTTCTACAATACAAACTAAAAATTAAAAGTTACTTAAATAAACCAGAAAGTATACAAAATAAAATGGAATAATAAAAACAGTTTTCATTATTCCATTTTGCTCCACATAATTTATCGTTTATTTTTTGTAATATATAATTTTTAACTTGTATTGTAGAAGTTTGCTTGATGATGTGCACATAATGTTTGAAACGTGTAGTTTAAATAAAAAAAAAAAACAATTTTGTGTGAAGAATTTGAATTATTGTTTTTACCTAGTATGAGTAAATACCAAACAATTTCGGATTGCACAAGTAATAAGTACTCTTTCTATATACTCGTAATTGTTGTAATTTACTAAAAGTTCTGCTGGTTCTTATTTTATATTTCGTTCATTCAGTTAAAACTATTCCTTTTCAATTTTACCCAGAATCAACAAAACGAAAACAAATAATAAGAAATAACAGAGGGCCAGGTTAGCTCAGTGGTTAACGTATTCGCCTCTGGGTTGCTAGTCCGGGGTTTGATCCCCACCTGGCCCCATCTTTGCATTCACGTGGGAGGTGAATACATCTTAGTTCGTCGTCCCTCAAAGAGGGACGTTAAGCCGTCGATTCCGAGCCTGTACGATGTCAGGTACTCGTTAAAGATCCCTAATCGAAGTATACTTGAGTTAGGCAAAATTGAGTTAGGACTCCTAATGTAGAATCTGTAGAATCACCTATCAAACAAATAGCTGATAAACGTCTGACGTTATCACCCGCAAGGGGATCGCTTTAAACAATATGAAATAATATAGAGCTTGTAAAAAATTGACAATGATTATATAGAAGAAATACATAACTGAAAATGATGAATCAGCCTTACCTAAGGCATTGTTTTTTTTTTTTTTTTTAGTTAATGCCTGAGGAAGAACACTACGTTTCGAAACGCGTTGTTTATACGATTAAATTTTTAATGTGGAGACCATTTCATTAGCTTTTTACTCTACATTGAAAATAAGTGATAGCGTCTAGTTTTCATTCGTGTTTCTTTCTTTTTTAAAGTATATTTATAACTTTTACGTTGAAAAAACGATCCAGAACCAACAAATAATGTTCAATATGGATAAAGAAACAAAAATAAATGAAAATACACTTTCAATCTCTAATTTTCGGTTTTAATCGTCATCAGGATAGATAACAGAGAGAAACCAAGCGCAATGGTTAAAATAACCAATACAATAATTGTTATATATATTATAATTGAAATGAGCATTGAAATACATTATAAAATTAAATAATAATAATAATATGTAAAGTCATTTATCTGGATTTGACTGGGTGAGTGAACGGGAGGTTATTGTGGTGGGGATACAGAGGAGGAAACAAACGTTAGCTAACCTCAAAACGTACACGTATGTACCAACGTACAAACAAACGCGCATACTTGCTTTAAATTTTAATTAAAATTACGAATTGAAAAGGAAATCGTTTATTAACTTTTTATAACTTTTAACAGTTTTTTACATCAGAACTTTTATCGATTTTTTGTTTTAAATTTCATTTTTGTTTACGACTATCATCTTCAAATTCTCCGGACAATAAATTCAAAGGTCTGGGAAAATGCCAAGAAATAAAAACTCAATATATTAGAGGTATGTTTAAGTCCAAAAAATGTGGAATCCAGCGCATACACTATGATAATTTGACCTTCCGTATGATGAAACAAAGTGCGAAAAGGAACTTTTTTTTCGAGGAAGACTTTTCGTAAGATGAAAATTTCGTAAGAAGAGGCTTTCTTATTAAGAGGTTTCATTGTATTTTCACTATTCAATTGCTATGTATGATTTCAAAACATCAAACTTTCCACACTTGCTTATAGTAGGAAAATTGTTGAAGCAGACTCATTTTGAGTGTGTGTGTGTTGTGTAACTAAAAGTTTGTGAAAACGCAACAGTTCACACGATTTGATAGACCTAATTCTATTTTTACATAAAAATCAGTCTTATAATGTAGATGTGTCCTATTGTTTGAATGCAAAACTGCATGATGAGAACGTCACTTTTTTGCCCCAAAATCTATTTTTAAACAAACTTTTTTCCTTCTGAACTACTAATTCTCGAAAGTTTAAAATTTGGCAATATCATTATAGTGAATGATGCAATATGCAAAAAAAATCCTCAAATTTATAAGCAACTAATTTTTTTTTCAATAAAATGTAAAATGTTGGACTTCTGATTGAATGTCAAGATTATAAGGAAGATACAAGCCATACCGCTTGATGGATTGAAAATGCATTATACCTAAAATTACATTATGTGACAATGAAATGAATCCCTTTTTTTCAAAATTACTAAAATGGGTGCTATTTCAGTAAAAGTTTGTTTAAAGCCAAACAGCTAATTACAGAACAATCAAATCACGCCAAAAAAAATAACCCCACAATTAGTAATATATAATAAAAAAAATGTGAACATTTTCATCAACTCAAAGGGTAATAAAGCTATAAAAACTGAAAATGCATCTCGGACTAATAGATCACCTGTTGTATTTGTCGACTTAATTATATTGACTTAGGCATTTTAGGTATCACAGAGCTAGAGTTATACATTTTCCAAAAGTTCATTATACAAGGATATATAAATTATTTAACAAACCTAGATTAATACCAAGCGGTGAAGGTTGTAGTCACCATACTAGTTGTTATTCATTGTTAAAAAGTATAGAAATTTGTGAATGATCCTACAATGATAGACCGTTGAAAAGATTATTAACACTTAGCTAGTGTTTACACACTATCAGAAGGTTATCTATTCGTGGTCATTCAAATTCTTAAGGAATCATATATTAACAGCTAATAGAGGAGGTTATAATAACTTTGCTAGTTGTTACACATCGTCAAAAGCTTATCTATTTGTGGTCATTCAAATTCTTAAGCAATCCTATATTAACAGCTGCTAGAAAAGGTTATAGCCACTTTACTAGTTGTTAAACATTGTCAAAAGATTATATGCTAAAGGTCATCCAAATTCTTAAGCAATCCAACTTTAACAAACAATGGAGCAGGCTATAATCACTTTGCTAGTTGATAAACATTGATAAAAGTTTATCTATTCATTATCAAACGAATTTTATATTGACAACTACTGGAGACGTTATATTCACTTTACTAGTTGTTAAGCATTGTTAAAAGCTTATCTATTCATGGATATACGAATTCTACATAGAAAACTACTGAAGAAGGTTCAAATCACTTTTATAGTTTTAAAAGACATTTTCAACAGATTATCTACTCCTGGTTATACGAATTCTTAAAGAAACCTACATTTACAGCTACTAGAGAAGGTTATAATCCCTTTGCTAGCTGTTAAACATTATTAAAGGTTATCTATTCATGGCCATACGAATTCCTAACAATCCTACATTGACAGCTATGAGAGAAGGTTATAATGACTTTGCTAGTTGTTAAACATTGCCAAAAGCTTATCCATTCTTATGGTCATCCAACTTCTTAAACTATCTTCCAATAGCAGGCACTGGAGAAGTTTATAGTCACTTTTCTGGATTTGAGACGATATTAAAGGTACCCTATTTCAAATCAAATGAATTCTTAAAAATTCTGCATTGGCACATACTAACTGTTAGTTAGAAATAACAGCTGTTATTTCTAATTATCATACAAAATTTTATAATCTTTAGTATGAACACTATTCCCTTTACATAGTTATAACAATAAATGAAAACAATAAAAACATAGGTGATCTTGAATTCATATAGTTAAATTAATTAGCAAAAAAAATGAAAAATAATTTTTTTGATAAATTTATGAAAATATTTAGTTGTTGAAACTTACAGGAATCGTGCAATCATTGTAGGACAGTGATCATGTTGCAGAATAAATCTGCATTAACGGATGAAGGGATCTCTTGTCAGTTACTTGTCATTTCCACCTGCAACTATCTCCAGTTTTACCTTATATCTTGTAGTCCTGAAAAATATATTTTGAATATTATTAACATATTTATTTAAAATTTCAAAGTATTTAATATATCTGGGTTCTGTTTCAACGAGTTATTATCAGATGAATGGCGTTAAAAGTTTTTCGTGACAAAGCTTTTGGATAAATTGAGTTTTTGGATAATTTCAGTAAACTTAAGTAATTTTAGGGTAACAAAGTAAGAATATAGACCCCACGTACATATGTTTAATGTGTTAAACATGCCTGATTAAACGCGTAAATGAATGTAGTGTTCATTTCAAGTAAATCTCTCAATATGTAAATAACACATTATAACAGATTGCAATAGTAATGAATTCAATCTACTATAGTGAAAAGGTGACATGGGCTGGTCAAAGGCAATTGAAGGTTTCAACCTAGTTAATATATCATGTGAAAACCCTGGCACGTTTAACTAATAAAAAATCTGTGCATAGATTTTATATTATTATATTTTTACCCTACAATGAGTAAATATTATATACAAACTGATTTCAATACCTTCGAAAGAAACTTAGGTATGTTTAATGTACGTTGAATAGACAATAAAGCCAACAGAAGAGGCCAGGTTAGCTGAGTGGTTAACGTACCCACCTCTGGGCTGGTAGTCCGGGGTTCGATTCCCACCTGGTCCTCGATTTATTTACGCGGGAGGTGAATAAATCTGACTACGTCGTCCCTCAGAGAGTATGTTAAGCCCTCAGTCCTTAGCATGTACGATCCCAGGTACTAAAGATCATTACTCTTGAGTTTGGCAACGTTTAAGACTCCCAATATAGAATCTGTAGAATCATTGATCAAACAAAAAGCTGATAAACCGCTGACGTTATCACTCGCTAAGGAATTGGTTTAAAACAATAATACAGCCGACAAAACAACAGCAATTATAATATCCTTACGTATTACCCCTTCTACCATTGTCAAATTCCATGCTGTAGGTTAGGTTGCAGTGGCCATCCCAGAAGAAACCTACTTAAGTCACAAGCTGACCTTTTTGATACCAAAAATGAAGTAAAGGACTATTCTCCTCCATCACTGGTCTACTTGAACCATCCAGAGAACGCGATAAACTTAAGTAGATCCCTCATACCAGTGAATGCAAGATTATCGAAGAGGTAATCTCCTAATATCATCTCATAACAACCAAATATGAAAAATATTACCAAACTTGCACTAATTTTTTTTTGAGAAAGATTTCTAGAATAAAAAATACTTGAAATAGAATAAAACAAAATCGTTTACTTTATAATAAAGCAAAATTTTTTGCTTTGAAACCATTGACTTTGGATTAGTAATAGTGAAAACTTTACTAGACAATATTTACACTTTTGTTCGTAACTCAAAGTTCTGTAAGTGAAATACAAATAATGAATAAACACTTCTTGATGGCTCTTTTTTAAAAAAATTAGATCACTTTTTTAAGCTTGAAGTTTTTTTTTAAAAAAAATACATATCGGAGAAAAGGAAAGAAAAAACATAACTCGACTAAAATTATCAAAATACAAGAAAATATTTTTTTTAGTTTTCAAGCTAAATGCGACATTCAGTACATAAACTCAACTTTTATTTATTTCTTTTAATTTTTTTTCTAAATTAGAGACAATTAAGAAAGCGGGAAGAGAATATTTAACAGGATATTACACTGTGAAATGAAAGTGAAATGTTGGATTTATTGATACTTGTAATTTAATTAGCAAATAACCTGTAAAACCAAACTTGGAAACTGTATTGAATAGCACAATAAATTATATTTGATAACAGTAGTTTTTCATACTCTAGAATTGAAATAAACGGAGCAAACTATACTTATATGAAAAGACAGGATCATCAAGTAAAAAGTACAGCCGTCCTAGAACTTTTGTTTTCGGCCAGTTTGCATTTAGATTTTAATTTTGACGTTTTCTATCAATGAAATACCGTTACTTTCAGTGGTAATCTATTTTTGTTACAATCTAGTTGTGTGGTATACAGGATAGGTTAAGTTAGGTTGCATGGTAGTCTAACGCACATAGCCTGCTTTGACCCTTTGTGATACCACACAAAAAAATGAATCCACCATTAACAGTCGTAATTTTTCCATAAATCAACTATATTAACACTAGAAAGACTAAATATTAGTATATACATATATTGTCCCTAAGCAGTCAAAATGACTGCATTGTGAAAGAAAAACTAATATGTAAAGAAATTTGTTTAAAATTAATTTTTATTATTTTTTATATTATATACAGTCAAAAGACAAGTTATTAGTAAGTATTAAAAAAAAATACTTCCTTGGAAAATTCTAAAAAGGTGTACACAATTTTATTCTAATTGAAATTGAAAAACAGTCAAAACACTTCCTTAGGCAATTTAGTGATAATAATAGGTATCTTTCATGAATACTTGACATTGTACAGCAGGGGTGCTCAATACATCGATCGCGATCTACCAGTCGATCGCGATGGTGGTGGTAGCGATGGTCAATAGTGGTAGATCACATACAACTTTCAAGAAATAAAGTTGCCTGTTCGTGCTGCACATGCTTTTAGTGACCAGGACAGGGTGACAGTCAGCCAGTCATCCACTCCATCACTTGATTGATGTACAAGGTAGAGATGGGCATATCCAGAAGCTACAAAAAACCTTGTATTATTATTTTATTATCATTAATACTATTATTATACATTGTATATGTATTATTATTATTATTATATGGTAATTACAAAAACATGTTGAGAGCTTATTTAGTTGCAATATTGGCTCATGTGGTAATGCAAGGTAAGAATCTTCAATACATTTTAAAATAACATACGCTTTTATGGGTCGGTAGATCATTTCGACTTGGTCATTTTATAAGTAGCTCGCATACTGAAAAAGTGTGAGCACCACTGTTGTACAGGCTCAAGACCAACGGCTTTAAAGTCCTGTCCACAGGATGAAGTGATCGGATATTTTTCACCTCCCACAAGAATAAATTGAGGGCCAGAGTGGGTATCGAACCCTGAATCTATCAGTCTAGCAGTGAGCACATAAATAGTTGGGCTACCCTGGTCTCTCTGTTCGTAATATACTATAAATATAATGGGATAACGCCAATAAGCTGAATATTTTATATCCATTTATCTCTGCCTTATTAGCTATGTATACATTCTGTTTCAAATCTCTTTGCTTGCTTCTAACTCCTGTAATTAAAGGATACAAGTAATTACTCCTTCACCTTCTGCACTATTCTAGAAAAGACCTTTTAAAAATGTATTTCTAAAAAAAAAAAAGTTATTTGTTAATTAGAATCTATTTTCGCTTTGAATTCGATTCCATTTAAAAGGTTCGATTCTACATTCGAAGAAATAAAAATTCTTTATTCAAATTTACCAGAGAAGTTGTATTTTAAGAGTCATTCTACAGGTTTAGCTTGATCTGTACGATAGAACAATGAAGAATTTGAACCTTTTAATCCTGTTAAAGAACTTGCACAACACCGAAATTTGTCTAAAAGTTACAATCATGCATCATATTCATTTATACATTTTGAAATATATTCCACTTTATATATTTCAAATTATTTCCTTGCAACAGCTATAAAAAGATTTATAAAAAATATTTTCAAGTCTGACAAATGTATTTCCTCAATTTTCATAAAATATTATTTCAGTTAATGGAAACAATTGTAAAAATCAGTTATATCCATGTTATAAAATATTAAAATCATGTTTATTCATGTTAAAACCATATTAAAAAATTGCTTATGGCAATTGGTATATTAATATATCATTCTCCTAACCATTTTCTTCTACTCTTGTTGGCTGACTTTTGTGACTTATTTTATAAAATAATAATCTTAATTTTATTAATAATAAAATAAATTGCTAATATACAAGAAAAGAAATAACTAAATAAAAAAAAATTATTATAAGTAAATATTTATGTTCTTTATATTTTATTTATTGTGTTGAAGTTACTTGTATTTTTATTTAAATTTTGAATTTAATATTATTTGGATGAATTGTTTTTTATTAGTCCATCTTTATTAGATACGGCGAAGCTACACTTCGGATTGAATAGAAATTGTGAAAACTATTCTTTTCTAAATTCATCATCTGTTAGTATGAATTATAATAGTTTTTTGAACCATTTGAAATTTAGTTGAGATTCCCCAGAATACAGAAACAATAAAACAAATGTTTGAAATAAAAAAAAAATTTCCAAGTCTTTCAGAAGGAAATGAACCTTCTTCTGACAAATAAAAAGCTGAGGCAGAATGTCAGATTGTCGTTAACTTAACTACTTTATTTTTTATGCAATTTTAAATTTTTGTTTATATCATGTTTGTAAAATTGTTGTAGAAGTATTTTATATTTCCACTTAAAGATAAATAAATAATTGCTTTAAAAAATATATTTCAAAATACATTTACACTGTAAAAATCTGTTATATCAATGTTAACATCGGTTTTTAATAGTTCGTATCTCATTCTCTTAATCTTTTCCTTCTCCTCCTTTTCTCTATATTTTGTGATTTATTTTACATAATAATAATATTTATTATTATTTTGTAATTCTTAATATATGTATTAATAAATGTACAATGTGAGGTTTCAAGACTAAATATTGACTCGAAATAAGATATTGACAGATCAGGTAAGCATGCTAAATGTTTGAAGTTAGAATGTTGATCATGAACCTAGGATTTTCATGTGGGAAATTCAAAAAGTTTGCCAAAGCAGCACCTTAGAGAGGACTAGGCTATCAAACTTGTCTGATGTTTGCTACTCCTTAAAGACCACTACACTAATTGAGTAGGGGCAAAATGTCAAACTCTTGATATGAACCTTCTAACAATAATTAATCAACAGACTCATGCATTCAGACTACAGAAAGCAAATGATTGAAATCGCGTTGAGCAAAAATAATTATCAAATAATAGAAGGCTATATTTGCTAAAAAAAAAAACTTAAAGATTTTCTTAAGAAGGAATTGCAATATTTCAAAAGGTATTATACTTTTTCAACAAAGAGTGCATACACCTGGTACTGGAAAGAATAAAAACAATGTTTTTTAAAGATGAGATCATCACAATTGTTATTATGATAGTCAATTCTTTCCAAGGTTGCTAAGTTTGCAGCTAAGAAAGGAATTATGTAATCAACTGTATTTGCTATTAACAGATCAGTAATGGGTGACACATTCCATACCTCATGAAAACATTATATAAAAAAGTCAGTAAGATATAGAGAAGTTTATAACAAACTTCTATATAAGCAAATACAAATCAAACTTGCTAAAATACATTTAATTATATTTATTTATTCTTGGACATATGGAATCATTTTTTCTTCTATTTTAAACTTTTGTCTTCTTTTTTCTCTATCAATTCAAATCAATCAAGTGTTATTGAAGATCTAAGAAGCTAAAACTGTTATTCTACTCATAACATCACCGACTTTTTGAAAACGTTCTTTTCGCTTGTTGTGTGGAAAAAAATTCGATATATTTTCTATGTACCTGGTAAATAAACTTTGTTTTATTACATTCTCTATATTAGAATAATGTATTTTATTACCATTAATTCCGTAGTGGTACAATCCTGGAGTCAATTCTGGCATCATAATGTCATTCCTCTCTGCTTCCTTCTCCGGTCTCCCGCAATGAAGACAAAATCCCTCTCTTTATCCTAAAATCATCAATTTTAGCCCAAATCGCTTTTCTAGGTGTTTTAGCATCAACATTCCTCACAACACGTCTCAACCATTCCATCCTTTGGGATTTTATAAATTCCACAATAGTCCCGACTGGTTTTTATAATACTCCACTTTCTTCATACTAAAACAGAGAGAAGAAAATCCCCAATATATCTTTCGCTATACCTCACATTCACATTGTTACTATAGATGCATGTTCCTAGGAAAAATTATAAGTATTTTAATTCAAAGTCACAGTTTTTTATGATTTTTATTATAGATGTAAGCTGAGGAATAACACAATTTGTTCAAGATTTTTTAATAAAACCTGTTAATCATTAATCTTTTTCCTATATTTTTTTAACTATTATTAATGAATTCAACAGGCTGAGATATACTAAAGATCTTTTTAGAATAATTCAGATAGAGTGACCAAGTTTTAGTAGAATTTGTTTAATATTTAGAATCTCGAATATACATAGATACATACAAAGATTTCGCAATAAAAAAGTTCCTTTTGCTGCACTTTACACCCTTATAGTTACTACTTTCTGATGAACTAATTCAAAAAAAAAAAGAAAAAATAATTTTAACAAATAAAAATATTTAGCTTCAGAGCTCTTGACTTAAAAGGAAGCAATTTTGTTGTCATTAATGGTTTCTAAGACAGGGTGATTGAAACAAAACAATTTCCGACATTCCTGTAAAACTACTTTTCTCAGAAAAGGCAAAAGTAATTGATATAATTGGAGAAATTTAAATAATGTGGTAGAGTTCTTTGAAAATAACGCCGTATTCTGCTAATAGGCAGATTAAAAATTTACCGGCTCTTTAAACAAAATATGTTAATCTTTAAATTTTGAAAATCACTGACACAGAATGACTTTTAGTTTTCCCAAGCTCTTCCACTTTTATAGCCCCCCCCCCCCCAAGCAGTTGTAGGGGATGATACTTATTTATTTTTGCCTGAATTTTAGTTATATATAAGCCACATTAAGTTCAGCGTACTGATATTTATATAAAAGAAATTATTATAATAGAAACTTTTAACGAGTACCTGTTATAGTTACTGGCTCGTGACCAACTGCTTTACGTGTTCTCCAAAGGACAGCATACCTAAAATGTAACATTTCCAATATTACATTATTAGATATCATATTTGTTTAAGATCCAATAACTTTATTCTAATTTATATTATGATTATATTAGATTATAATTTTAATAATAATTATAATTTTTATTTTGATCTCATTTAAAATTTACAGCATGATGAAACAGGATGAGGTATATACATACTGCTTTAAAGTACCTTTTAGAATAGTTCAGGTAGAGTTAACAAGTTTTAATGAAATTTATTTACATGCTCACAATCCGGTATTTACATTGATGTATAAGAAGATTTCACAATAAAATTTATTCCCTTTGCTCCACTTTACACCCTTTAAACTATCTCTCTTGCCTCTCTTCATTCTTAACACCACACCAGATAGATGTTTTCGGTCATTTATTTTAGTATCAGTAAAACTCTAATGAAGGCCACTGGTTTTTGGTTAAAAGATATTAGTCATTTTACGATTTTCTTATTGTGTTTAAACCTTGACACAAAAACATGCATATTCCCTACAAAACACAAACACACACACACACAAATTTGTTCTTGACTTGAAAAAGTTTTACCCAATAATCTAATGGAAGTTTTCTGAATGAAATTAGATAATTAATATTGAATTAGATAATTTTATAATTAGGTAATTAATTAATTAGATAATTTGGGGAAAATATTAATATTTTACGTACATATCATGATCAATAAGAAATGGGAACAGACTAAGATTTTACCGTAACAGTTAAGTCAGAGTCAAAACAACTGAGATATATGTCCATTGTTATATCTATTAAGTCCAAGCTATAATATTTACTAATGTTTGTTTGTATTTCAGTCACATATTAGGGCTTTTCACACCTTTTAGTGCTGTTCTAGGGGGTGGAAATTGTGGCTAATTTGTTATTTGACACCCATTTCAGGAATGGACGAGCCACATTACGGTTGATTCTACATTGGGAGACCTAAATTTTGCCTCACTCAAATGTATTTAGAGTAGGGATCTTTAGCGAGTACTTGACATCGCACAGGCTCGGCGGATCGTCGGTTTAACATCCTCTCCGAAGGAAAACGTGCTCAGATTTATTCACCTCCCGTATAAATAAATAGAGGACCGGGTAGGTATCAAACCCCGGACCGACCACTTCAGAGGCGAGTACGTTAACTACTGAGTTAAACTGACCCCTATTTTTACTCATAGAACGTGTAATATTTGCTTGTATATTTTTGTTATATTTCATATGTTATACGTAGTTGTATGCACACTATACCTAGTAGAGCACTTCCTCACAGCGGGGTTTCTGTTGCGAGGGAAAACACACACAAACACACTTTTACTGTCCGGTGTCCTCTATATTTACTAGTTTACTTTTAACTTGATAAACTTTGTCATTAACAGTACTAAATTAGTTGGGTTAAATACACCTATAATATCTTATTTGTGCACTCTGTTATACAGTAGTACTTACTCATACTGAAAAGATTTCAAAAATATGTCCCCACAAAAAAAAAAGTTTAATATGAAAACTAACAATGCGAACGAACACTTACTGTTTTTTAGATGTAAACCTGAAGAAGAACGAGTTCGAAACCCATTGTTAGTTTTCATATTAACTTTCGTGGTGTGTGTGTTGTGTGTGTGTGTGTGTGTGTGTGTGTGTGTGTGTGTGTGTGGAGATGTAATTTTTGAAATCCCCTAACACCTATAATACTTATAATGCCAAAGGAGTTTTCAATGATTAAGCTAATGGATTATTGAAATATGAGTTTTGAAGGCCAAACCGAATTATTTCGTCTTATATAGACAATAGAATGATGTAGCTACCAAGAGAAAAGGCTTAAAACAGAGTAAGTATATTGAAAGCTCTTTGGAATTTATGTATCTAGGTTGAGGCAGAGTGTTTTTGTTTGAGGGCAACTCATCAAAGCGTAATGAATATTAAACGAAGTTCAGAACTCAACCTTGGCTTCTATGAGGACATCCTCAGTTAGATGGCACTCCAGTCTCCCCGGCTGGCCTCGTTACCTTCCCCATCCGCTGGTCCTGCGCATCAATGACATATATTCAACAAACTGCCCATTCTAAAAACATTCGCGCAATATCCCACAAACTAAGGTATTCATCAGCCCGTCAGCACCCGAAGCTAAGTAACTATAAACTAATTAACAAATTATTTTAGTAATTAAAAATTATTATTTTCCCTAATTACTATTCGAAAAGGTTTTCATTCATTTAAAGCATGTTTATTCTTCACACGTTACTGTCACTTCACACGTTACTGGATAGTAATATTATTACCATCTAGAAAATTAAATCGAAAACAATACGACTAATATATTTATTATGCATAAATAATATTTATATCAATGTATTTATATATAAATCAAACCAGAATCTGACGAAGACCGGTTGTTACAGTTGAAAGATCTTACTATTTTTCCCCATTTCTTATTGTGGTTTGAATATTGATTGTTATATCATGTGTTTATTGTGACGTCTTGTTATAATATATAAATATATATAATATACTTCAAATAAACTGTACATAACAGTTTAACAAAAACATACAAAAGACTCACTTTTCAATATTTCGACCGTTTTGGCGAAGAATGTATGCAAGAGAAGAGCACGTTGCCACTGAGCTAACCTGGACCCCTTGAATAATCTTATTTACTTTTCTCACTTTCTTACTAAAATTTACACGTTAATTGTTCTTTCCCGTATTTGTTACAAAACAATATATATATATATCACTCAAAATTCGAAAAAAACGATCCAAACTGGACGAAAATTAGCTCAAAAACGAAGAAAAGCAACACACAGAGAAAAAGACACACCTAAAACCTCAAATTTTTGGATGATCCGTCTTCAGGAGAAAAGAGAATGGGCGACCAAGCACGCCGGAAACACAACGACAGGAAACCGTCCCGGCCAGGGACAAATTTGAGTTTGTAAGTGTGTCTCTTTCTCTCTGTGTTGCTTTTCTTCGTTTTGAGCTGATATATATATATATATATATATATATATATATACTATAATCAATGACAAAACCACAATAAGAAAATGGGAAAACAAGACTAAGATCTTTCAACCGTAACAAGCGGTCCTCGTCAGAGTCAAAAACCCGTCAGTTGGGTTTTTGACTCTGACGAGGACCGCTTGTTACGGTTGAAAGATCTTAGTCTTGTTTTCCCATTTTCTTATTGTGGTTTGGTCATTGATTGTTGTTTCGCGTATTTATGTGAAATCTTTTTATATATACTACAATAAACGAAAAACAGTCCGGCAGGACAGAATACACTTAAAATAAGCTGTGATACATAGAAAGAAACATAAGAAAGACTCACTTTTCAATATTTTGACTGTTATGGTGGTCAATCGACTTTAGTTAAGCGATTAATTAGGTAATGACAGTCAGTTGACTGTCGTCCCTCCGTCAATTCACTTCTTCTCCTGAGGACGACCACCATTATGGTCGAAATATTGAAAAGTGGGTCTTTGTTATGTTTCTGTCTATATGTCACAGTTTATTTTAAGTATATATATATATATATATATACAAAAATAAATAAATAAAAGTTCCACAGGAGCAACAGATCTAAGTATACAGATAGTACACTATCATCTATTGGTACTAACAACATCCATTAATTTAGGACAACTATATTTTTTTTTATTTCATATGCCACTATCAAAGTACAAAGATAACATATACACTGGACCAAAAAGGCTATTAGTTAAACTCAGATATAAAGATTACAGAATGAATTAAGGTCTTCTGAGTGGAAGGGAATAAAACAAATGACTACAAATTATTTAGGCCAGTGGTTTTCCCAACCATTTTGTTCTGCCTGTAAAGCTACAGAAATTTACACCCCCTATAATATATATTATGCTTAAGCTAAATATGACAAATAAACAAAAATCAAGTAAATGGAGTATACAACTAAGAAAGTATTATTTACAAAAAATAATTTCTTTGAAATACTTAAAAAATATTTGAATAATAATAATAATAATAATACCCTGGACTTTCCTCGTATCCCAGATGGGAAACCCAATATTAGTGTGAGTCACTCATAAGACCTGAGTAGCAGACCTTTCAATCAGCTGGAACACGACAAGGCTTGTGAAACCAAAGTTTCCATTTTTGGCTCAGTTTCTGTAGAAGAAAAAAAAAGTCACTTTCTTCAAAGTCACTTCAAGCTTTAAGCTTCAATTAGTTATTTCTATATGAAATGGCGTAAACCAAAGCTATCCTAAAACAAAAAAGTTTCTGAGAGTAGAATGGATAAACAAACAAAAGTCTCCGAACAAATGAAGTTTTATTCAACAGTAACAATGCGTTTCGAACAGTTTGTGTTCATCATCAGGAATACACTACAATACAAATTATATCTAATCAGTTAAAAAATTAGAATGAAATAATAAAATTCAATTAAGAGAGAATTAATGACATACCCAAAGGATGTGGTGCTGAAGGTTTGTTGTTGTTGAATAAAACTTCATTATTGTGGAGACTTTTGTTTGTTTATCCATTTTACCTCAGAATTAGAAAATACCACACAATTACAGATTACACAACAAATGATTTACAAAAAAGTTTGTTTAAACAAACGTTATTTCAACAAAAATTAAGTGTGAAGAATTTCATTTTAATATACATCATTTGAACAAATGTCATTGACGATTCAAACTTCCTATCTGACAATAAGAATTCACTAAACGTTTGATTTAAACTAACATCTGTTGAATTTAAAAAAAAATGAATCAGGTTTTATTATATACTAGCATGGATTTTAAACTCTTAAGATATGATATGTGAGAAATTTTATTTTGCATCTTTAGTTCGTCATTAGGTTTAATATTGAGTACCTAAAGTTAAATAATGTTAATATAACGAAGTTACTTAGTTAAGTTAGAAAAATATTTAAATCTCACTTAATTGCATACAGGAATAAAAACAAATGATATAAAATAAAACTAATTGAAAAAAGAACATTAAAGATATAGAAATATAGATCTAATTATTTAGATAGTGTAGGAAAATATTGATTAGGAAAACAATAGACTAGAGGTTTTGAAGACCAGCTAAAAACTTAGAATAGCATTACTATGTTCATGTTAGTGAATAAGATTTGAATTTTCACGCGTCATGAAAATATATATATATTCATTTAGTCTCTATATGAACTGTTGAGTGAGTATTCAAAATATACTGTTGTCTTTAAAAAGTTGAAACTTAGTCTACAACGGAAACACATTTCTTGAAGTTTTTAAACCAATAAAATAGTGTGTATATATGTTCTCATGTGTGTGATCATTTTCAATTTAAGTAAGTATGAATCTTTTGACTGTATTAACTCAATAAGTATTAAGTATCAACTTGAGACTAATATTGAACTTTTTATGAATTTCTTATACATATAAAAAAAAATTAATGTAAATATATAGAAATCTGCACACAAAATTTTGATTGAAGTCACTGTTCTTCTGAATTATTGTTATTCAACTGGTATGTATAAATTAGTATTCAAAGTGTTCTGAGTAGTTATTTTCTATTAATAATAGTAAATAATAAATTTATCGTGAAGAATTTATTCATTTTGTTAAAAAAATTTAATTAATTTCTAGGAATTAATATATTTATAATAATACTAAATTGAAGAAAGGATCTATACGGACTTATAAAACTTTTAAATTACACAAAACACAACATGTGGAAAAAAGAGAAAAACCACACTAGCTAAATTCAATATTTTGAACTGTTCATCGTCAGGAGAAGACTAGAAGATAGAACGAAGTGAGAGAGATCTCCTCATGTCAAAGGAAGGAACCCCAGAGATCTCTCTCATTTCGTCTTCTCTACTAGCCTCTTCCTCATATTCAACCACTGTTCGAAATATTGAATTTAGTAATTTTGTTTTTTCTCTTTTTTTTCAGTGTTGTGTTTTGTCTAATTAAAAGTTTTATATTTATAATGAAGTGTATGAAAATCACTTGTATAGAAACTAGCCCTGAGTTTAGAAAAGTAAATATGATTCCATTATTTATTACTAATAAATAATCTTTGAAAAAATTCTGATTATATTGATTCAGATAGTAAACAAAAGGCATTTATATATAGATAATAAATATTTAAGTTAATCGAAATTGATTTATAAATATTAATTTAACTGAGAGGAAGGAATCAACTATTTCATGTGTTATTAAGCAATCATCTATATATGGTTTCAGCAGTGATTCCTGGTTTGAAAAGCTTCTAGGATTTCTATATATTTGAGTTTAGATCACTATTTTGTATTAATTCGTTCAATGACAAAGGGATGATTCAATAACATGATTATTTAATTCATTTTTGTGATAATCAAAATTAATAACTGTGTCAGTTATTAATAATCAATTATTTTCTATTAATAATAGTAAATAATCAACTTACAGGAAAGCATTTATCTATTTTGTTAAAAGAATTTAATTTATTTCTAGGAATAAGTATATTTATAATGAAGAATTCAACAATCATTTGACGCATTACTTTCAAGATGTTTTTAATTATATTGCAAATAAACACAGTGGTACTAACTGTAATGCAATTTGAATTTTAATTACAAAAATTAGTAACTTAAATACAATCATTGTAAAATATTTAAAAAGAAAAAAATATAATTTACTTTTAAAATGTATTTATACTGAAATCTCTGAACCGTTTATAGCACTTTATACATATCCATATATTATTTGGAATATTATTTATTTGACATGGTCTCAAATATATTTTGAAACTAGCAGACTTGTCCCTATTTGACAGGTGTTTTACAAAAACTCAGAGATGACACGTGGTAGTCCAAAATAATAGTTCAAAATATCATTATTAGTACAGTCCATAAATGTCAATAGGTCTGGAGTTTCTTTTAAGTTTTGGAAATTTAGATACTGAGCTAAAAATTGATATTATTTCAATCATCCTTGTTATTTTGTTCATGGGTAGGTAGGAATCACTTTTTTTTTAAAGCAAGCAAATTATGATAAACGTAAAAGAAATTAAAAAGAACTAACAATACCTATTTGCTACAGTATAAATACTTGTATATTTTTTAAGTATATACCTGTGTAGCTAGCCAAATACAACTAAAAAGCTCATACTTCGCTTCTATGTTGAATTTTCAATCCATTCAAATCTTATCTTTTAAGTTGGACATACACAAAATAAACTGTAAAAGTTTCAGATTGCTATGACTTATGGTGCCTGAGTTTGCTTGTCACAAAGTTTTTGGAAAAACAAACAGAAAGAAATTCTTCTAAGAGTGAATTCGGTTCTCTAATGTATAAAATGTAAAGATAATTTGAAATGAGTCAATTATAAGAAATGTACAGACAAAACCTTTCTTTTATTTATATAGGTAAAGATAATCAGTCTTCCTTTATCATCAAAGGAATTTAATTCCTGCTTCAGAATGACAAAATTGTAGTAAGAAAAAAAATATGTTGTTATAAATATGTAATAACAAACTGTTTAGTATGATATATTGAAATATCAAATTTCATTGGAATATTAAAGTTAGCATTTATTTAATAGATTTGGAATTAAATGAATCTATTTCAGCATAGTTTTACTTGTTCTTTTTCAACAATTAAACAACAATATTAATAAAAAAATGCATGCTTCTTTTAGTTCTATCACGTTATTTCTTTACTCGACATTAGGCTATTTAAAAATAGCATGTTATTTGTTGTTACAACTAATATATTAATATACTACTAGAGTAACATATATTATTGTAGTCCAACGAAATAATATTACCAAATCATTAAATGGAATTAAATAGTTCCAATTATTTGCAACTAATCCTATTGTTAAATCATTAGTTGTGCAATCCGTAATTGTGTGGTATTTACTCATTCTGAGATGAAAGCTTCCACACACTTCATTTGTGTAGAGACTTTGTTGGTTTATCCATTTTACCTCAGAATAATCCTATTGTGTATTTTTGATAAATTTTTGTAATTTAAAACTCATTAGTAACTTAAATATCACATATTTACGATTAAACTTTCAATAATCTAGTTTTGAAGTATGTCAGTTGTCATTAATATGTTAAAAATATCTATAAAACCATGATAGCAATTCAAATTAAAATAATTTGTACAAATAATTGGTTAGTAGGAATGAATGCTTTTCATTAATATGTTAAAATACCATCTATAAAACCATTAGTAATTAAAATAATTAGTGTAAATGATATTTTCATAGGAATGAATATAATAAATACCTAAAATTGAGAAGAAGTTACCATAGAAGTTTTAATCCTTCTTGTATTCGTAGTAGTTCCTTGTTATATTAGTCATTACCTAAAACAATATACTAATTAATACTCAGGTGATTTTGTAATAAGATTATTTACAAATGATACAATATGAACGAATTTCATTGTAAATGGTTATAAAAAGAACCCAAGTATACAATTTATGACAAACTTTTTAATAACTTGCTATAAAGAATTATATGACAGTTTTATATTTGAAATGTAAATGGTATCAATTGATTTCCTATTAAAAGAACTAACTAATATCAAAAGCATTATCTGAGTATCTCTTAAAATTTAACAAAGAATTAATATTCTTATATTAACGTATGCAGCCATTTAAAAATTGATTCATTTTCTTCTAAATTTTCAATTTAAAATACATTGTTCAATGAAATGTAATTCTTGGAAATGTTTGAAGAAAATACTATATACATTATACAAAAAATATTTACATTAACTTTCTTCTGTACTTACTAGAAATTTATAATACATTGTATTTGTTGAGTATATATACTATATAAAACTATATTACTGTAAATTATGTAAACAAAATAATTTAATTTCGAGAAAAGTACTTGTAACTTAGGTTAGTGTAAATAATAGAATTGAATTGTTTGAAAATAAAAGCGTCTGATCTAAATGTTATCTCAATGCAAATATTTAAATATATTTTTTAGATATTTTGAAACCAGTAAATTAGTTAAAACGTATTGTAATACATTTGGCTTACCATACATGTAATTAGAGATTGAACAAATATGAGGTTATGATGTAAAGAACGAACTATATTTAATAGAAAACACATTAAGCATTAAATATATGATTCAAGTTTAGTAATGGTAGAAAGTTTGTTACCTATAAAGAATTACATTAAATGTCGTTTCACTAGTAAGTATTATAGAAGAAATCAAAGAGTAATATTTAATTTAATGACGCATCATTAATAGTGACAAAATGGCCGCTCGATTAAATCCAGTGATCTAATATAAAAGGTTGTATCATATACCAAGCAGCCAACCCTACAAATCTTCATATAATAATATTTATATAAAATATTCATTTTTATACGGCAATATATTTTAAAATTTATGAATTTTCCAATAAAATTTATACCAAAAAAACTTTATAAGTTAATACCACAATTTATATTAAAAACAGAAATACTGATAAGAACAAACATGGATGGCATGATAACAAATAAATGGAAAAATTAATGGTACAATCCATCACACTTGCAGAGCTTGCAATTAAAAAAGAAATACATCCTCATTTCAGAAATTAAAGCCATTTAACATTACCTAAACATTACATACTCATAATATTCTATTGTTACTTTGAAATTGTATCTCAGAAATATAAACACTTATTGATAAGACCAAGTAAACTTATTCAACTAATTTTCTTTCTCATATTTATCGTTTACAACTTTTGTAAAAGTGATATGAGAACTTTTAATATTTAGTTTTCATATAGCATTTCTAATGTTTAATGGAAAGGTTTCTAAACAAATGTAGTTTAGGAGTGTGATTTTTTTTGCACATATGTTCTACTTAAATTAAAATGTTTGTTCATCTCTTACATAAAAAAAGTCCTTTTTTTGACCAGCTCATTTAAATGTGATTGTGAAAATACGATTTTAATCTTTCTTGTTTCCTTTTTAGTAATACTAATTTACACTGGAGTTTACAACAACTGCTAAAATATTACTTACTATGAAACTTAACCCACAATGGAAAAAAGAAAAATAATAGAAATAAATGCTCTGATGACATACATTGAAAGGCATCAGATCATTTATTTCTATTGTTTTTCCTTTTTCCATTGTGGTTTAAGTTTTATTGATTGCATCACGTGTTTATTTATAGTGATTTTTCTGCATTACTTACTATATATAATCTGAGAAAAAACATCAAATCTTTGGAAAAGATCAACAATCTGTTCTTTTGTATCAACATCTAGAAAACTAAGCATGTTATATAAGAGTATACTATTAAAATATTGTTTAATATTCCCTATGCAACAACATCAAATGAAATCCAATCTTTGGAACAGATCAAAGAAGCTGTTCCACTGTATTAACATCTATAAAAGTAAACATATTTTACAACAGTTAACAGAAAAAATATATTGTAATATGCACTGTGAAACAACAACAAGCCTATTGAACAGATGAAACAAGTTGTTCTACAAGTTCAACATCTAAGACAAAACATGTTATAAAACAGTTGAAATAACTCTTATTGCTTAAGAATTAAACATATTTCAATTACTTATTGCTTAGTACATATTTCAAACATTGAACATTTGTTCATCACTTACACATTTGATTTCTGAATTGTTGTTCACACATATCTAATGACCAAATGTGATATTATTTTGACATCATTCTTTCTGAACAAACAGATAACAATTTTTGTAACAAGAATTAAACCTCTTGCCAACCCAAATGAACTTTGACACCTTTCTTCCTCAACTTGATTTTACCAATTTTTTTATTTTAAACGTAATAGTTGGAGAGTATATTGTTTTATTGTCTTATGGTTATCTAATTTCATAAAATAATGATAAATATAAAGTTTTTCTACATAATACTCAGCAAGAAAACTGTTATCATACTGAAATTAGAATGATTTATTGATTTTTTAAATAACTGTATTATTACTAATAGTTAACTTAAATTTGATACATTGTTTGTTTTTAATTATTACTAGCAACACTTAAACTTTATTTTCAGAATATTTGATTCTGTAATTACATTTCCTAGATAAATCCAACTGCATAATTTTCATACAAGTTGTTATTAAGATAATGGCTATTTCTGAAAGTAATGAATAAAAAAACTTTTATTCATCAAAGGCAAATAACTTTAAATGATAATGCCAGTTTTCTGATACTGAAACTCGCTATTGACCCATAACAAAGTAAACCGTACTTGCAACAAAGAATTCCAGTAGAATTAATAATTTAATATTATTTATTGTATGCAATTAAGAAATTATATTTAATCTTGCTTGGAATTACTTCACAAAAATCATTTAACGTCTGTTCAAAGAACATATTCTTCGAAAAAAAAAACTATTTCAAAATGTTATCAACATATTAGTGAATGTAATATAATGAATTACATATTATGTACAAGTGATATTCAATTATTTGTATAACATAATACAATTTGTCACAAGCTTTGCAATCCTTTATAGCTTAGTATTTACTCATCATCAGAAAAAATATAAGATGGGATAAATATGCAGAGACCAGGCCTTAAAATCATCACACTCAGTGTTTAAATCATCAAACTATAGCTTAAAACTGTAGTATTTTCATAAATGGATAGACATGATTTCGTTTTATTAACTTTCATTCATTTTCAATTCAGTTAATTGAATCAATTAGTTTATTAAATCCATTTTGAAATTAAATATTTTTATTAATGAATAGTTAATTTAATATCATTCTAACGTAGTGCAATCAGTTATTATGTGGTATTTACTCATTGTAGGGTAAAAAGCTAATGAAAGTGGAGACCTTTTTATATGTGGAGACAATTGCATTAGCTTTTTACCTTACATTGAATATCATTGTTATTTTTCAGTAATATATTTTAGTTAGAACAAACATTTAGTTTCTTTTAAATATCATCACAACTATACGTATGGTAACATAAATTTACAACACCTCGAAACATCTTACCTCGAATCCGGTTTTGAAACATATTTATTGTGTATAAAAATGCTTCTCTACTTTGACATCAAACATTTCACATGGTATAAACTAAAATGATAACAATCATCCTTACTTTTTAATTTAAAATAGATTTTGAATGAAATTATTCAATCAATAAATGACGTTTAAATGACAGATTTAAACTTAAATGTGAGCTAAATAAAAACTTTAAATTTATTTAAATGTGAGTGCATTTTAACCAAAGCTTGTATGAAGTTTACAAACAAATGACAGCTTTTGTTTGAATTTGGGGAGAAAAAAGTTTTCTTTCGTTGATACTGACAATACTTAGAAATAAAACAGAAATATTCTTGAAATTTTTTTAGGAATATTATTCCTGAGAAGGCTGATTCATTGTGTTAGATCAACAAATATCAATAGTAAGAAAAAACCAAAACAATACTTTACGAACAATGAGAATTAATATCTACAACTTATAATTAATTTATTATTAATACTTATATATTCAATTAAGCCACGTTAATTAAGTTTAGGTTAATTGTATTAAAAATAAAGTTTTCAAAGTAAGTAAGCACCTTGAACTGGATTCCAGCAGAATTAATCATTTAATATTATTTATTGTATGTAATTAAGAAACTATATATAATCTTGCTTGGAATTACTTCACAAAAATCATTTAGCGTCTGTTCAAAGAATATAATCTTCGAAAAAAAAAACTATTTCAAAATGTTATCAACATATAAGTGAATGTAATATAATAAATTACATATTATATACAAATGACATTCCATTATCATAATTATCCCTTAATAATGTTAATATTAATGTTATTAATATTAATATCCTTTAACAATCATAATTATTATCATAATCACCATTGTATAACAAAATGCAATGTGTTACGAGCTTTGAAATCCTTTATTGTTTAGTATTTGCTCATCATTAGAATAAAGAAAAGAATAAGTCTAAGTCTCCTCATAAAAGATTTCATACAACATCGAAGCGTTTTGAATACGTAGTGTTGATACTAAGGTTACATCTATAGTACAAAATATCTGCAGAAAATGTAAAACTAAATAAAGAAAAACTCAACTAAAAATATAAACTATAAAGAGCTATATTAGATGGTGACTTTGAAGTTCTTTGAACTTAACATATTAGTATATTTTAATAAAAAATATATTTTAATTCATTACTAATACAACCTGTTATAGTATAATATTTAGTCATAATTAAGTATTTCAATAATTACGTCTCCACATCAATAACAAGTTAAACATGAAACTAACAATGCTTTTGAACCTTTACTTTATACATATCTGTTAGTTTTAAAAAAACACCAGAGTGAATTATTTTGTTCAATTCAAATAATTCACTCTGATGTTCTTAAAGATAACATATGTATTTTTTTTTAGATGTTAACCTGAAGAAAACACTAAGTTTTTGAAACGCATTGTTAGTTTCACATTAACATTTTTTTTCTGTGTAGACGTAATTTTTGAAATCTTCAAATATAATACATTTTATATTTCAATTTTAATTCTTTGCTATGGTTAAATGGACAAATCTTTGGATGCTTTAAATTTTTAAAATTAATAATATAGTTAAGACATTGCTGGCTTAAAGGTTTGGTCTCATGGACTAGGTTTGGTTTAAAAGTTTAAAGGCTGCTTTCAAGTTTACGGGATCTCATTTCAAGTTAGTACAGTTAAGATACTATCCTGATTAAATAGCTGATTATATCGTATTTCTTTTTCTTTCTCATATTACTCTGTATCCCTTAACATCCTATGACTTCTTGAACACTCCACGTCACGTTACTAAAGCAGGTATGTAACTCATTTCAGTTTTGTGAGGATAATATATATCGTCTTAACCACAAGGAATTTATTTTACGACGCGTTTCGAACACTTACTGATCATCATCTGGCACATCTACAATATAAAGACAAAATGTATAACACACTTTTGAAGTTTTATTAAGAAACCAAAATTTTACCTAAAATTGTTCAGTTTATATTTAGGTTGTGTTATTAAGCATTCAGTTTCACATTTCTGTTTATATTTTGTATATATCATGTAGATATATGAACAGTAAGTGTTGAATGAATGAATGAAACTTTATTAAGGAAAGTACATACTTCATAGAGCTACGATCGTAACCTTGGTGCAACGGATTAACATAAGTGTTCAAAACGAGTTAAAGTTGTATAAAAACTTATAAAAAACAAAGCTTTGTTATGTGTTTCTTTCCCTTATTCCAATGAAAGGAATATGCATTTTTTTTTAATTTTATATGAATTGAATATACGAATATAGTCAATATCCCTGAAATATTTGTTAAATAAAAATAATTTGGTGATACGCTTAATAGCTTTGAACTTAATACTTCGAATTGATCTATCTATAATATTTGCTTCCTCTCTAGCAATAACTGAATAAGTAATTTAGTCTATTTGTCCCCTCCAGATAGCAGCACATACGTTGTTATCATTATATCACTGTAAGTGTTGCAAATTGAAAAAAAAAATACCTCTGCAATGATGTTAAAACATTTCTTGCATGATACATTTATATCTTGCTTTTGTAGACAAATTTTAAAGGAAATTATAAATATTTGTATAAACTTAAAAAAAATTGTTCTCTTTTGATTTCATTTCTGATATTTCCTTCATTTTATATGATTTTAGGGATACATTTGACTTGAATCTAGATTTTGTAGCTAATTGTTTCTCTAATTCTTGTAGATTTAAACAAGGAACAAGGTAGAAATATACAAGGAACTATGTTGTAAATTCTTATCAAATTAAAAATGTATGAATTTAGATCAGAAATATTAGAAAATATTTAACAGATTAGAAGCGTTTAAAGGTTCTGTATTTTAATATAATATCTGCACTCTGATAACAAACAACTGCACATATATGCTTATCAATTTTAGAAATCCAGTAAACTGAACGGCTCGTTATTATGTTTCTTGAAAATTATGAAACAAGTTCCTACCTTGTATTGTTAATAAACAATTTTTATTAACAATAGAAGGATCTGGGGATGGCTCTTTTTTGCGTTAACAAAAAGGTGCGTTATAGCATGTTTTATGTTTTCAGAAAATGCATTTTTAGCGTTAAATCGCTTACTATAAAGCAATGATTTTTGTCAAAAAATGATCCTAAAATTAGCAATAAAAAAAACAAATTTCATACAATTCTAATTACGGTAAAGAGCAATCTATATACTTATATAAAACAAATTGTATTTATCAGAAATCGGTCAGTTTTCCAGCTTTAAATCAAACTTCCAAAGCCAACGTTTTGATTTAGCAATCCTATTTTGAACTTAAGCAATAAACTGATATATGAAATTCTGAAAGTATATATAATAAACTAATAAATTAGAGGTTTAAAATGAATAATTGTAGGAATATATACTTGGAACACAAACGTCAGATTAAATACAAAAGTTCTAAGGTAATGTTAGAAAGATACATTCCTTTAATTAACGTTATTTTAATGTTGGGGAAAATAAATGTAATATTTCAATAAACAGGTTTTATGAGTTTTAAATGTGCTTGATTGTGCATATACCTTGAATTGATGTTTTATTTATTAATGTAATAAAATAAATAATTTTTTTTTCTTTTAAATGATTGTTTGTGTTTTCTAACTGAATATTGATATGGGGTTTCATTTTTTGTATACATACAGCTTCAATAATTTTAAGTCTATGTTGATCTCTTTCTTTTTTAATTATTCTAGTACCTGCCACAATAATGTCCCTTGTCAATTTGGTCTAGTGAATTTGCTCCATGTGTTTCTTGGGAGCTCCAGACATCAGATGCATTGTGAGCCTTCTTGATAGAATCGTAGTGGTTACTCCAATGTACGAATGTTTTCGGTTTTCACAGTCACCGTAGGTACAAGTAATTCACAAGACCAAATTGGCTAGGGACATTATTGTAGTAGGTACTAGAATAATTCAAAAAAGAAAGAGATCAACACAGACTTAAAATTATTGAAGCTGTATGTATACAAAAAAATGAAACCCCATATCAATATTCAGTTAGAAAACAGCAATAGGAGCCTCAAACTATTTGGAACACAAGGTCAAATGGACCTGGCCCAGGTAGTAACAGTGACCCCTTAGGTCACTCACCCCCCAGCTTTGAACAAATATTAATCCCTCTAATTGACTCTACTTTGCTTATATAAACGGAAAAAGTCCTGATTCTTCATAGAGTCCTGAAGATGACTTTATGAAGGAGTTAAAACATATTGACTGTTAACTGTGTAGGAAGTTTGTTATATAGTTTAGATACAACAACGAAATCCTTATTTAGGAAGATAGAGAAACTTATAAAGAAGCAAGTTTCTGCCAACTATGGTTATGATTTTAATAATATGTGCTTAAAAGAAGGACTGCCACCAAAATTCACAAATATATATAAATTTAAATTACACAAAACACGGCACAGGAAAAAGATAATATACACACTTACTAAATTCAATATTTCGAACTGTTGTTCATCATCAGGAGAAGACTTGAAGAGAGGACTAAGTGAGAGGGATCTCCCCACGTTGAAGGAAGAAACGAGAGTTACTATATATATAAAGGAATTAAAACGAAGGTAGCACACAGATAGACAAAGGAATAACTCACTTACATATTTCGACGATCGTCGTCATCAGGAGGTGAAGCGTCTCTCAGGAGGGCAGAGCGACTTGCTATATATATATAAAAAAGAATTCACATAAACACGTGAAATAACAATCAATGATCAAACCACAATAAGAAAATGAGAAAACAAGACTAAGATCTTTCAACCGTAACAAGCGGTCTTCGTCAGAGTCAAAAACCCAACTGAGGTTAGAGTTGGGTTTTTGACTCTGACGAAGACCGCTTGTTACGGTTGAAAGATCTTAGTCTTGTTTTCCCATTTCTTATTGTGGTTTGATCATATATATATATATCCGAACGCACGAACCTCCTCTTCTTCTACCCTTCTACTCTCTTCCTGATGACGAACTTCGGTTTGAAATATTAATCCAGAAAGTTTCTCGTTCTTTATGAGTTGTTTTTTAAAGTTATTCATTTATATATGTAGGCTATAACAAGAGTAAAAGAAAGATACACACTGATATTACAAACTTCGTCGTCATGAAGTCAGGGAGGCACGGCAATGACTCAATTTAATGGAAAACCAATTTTAATTTTTTGATAAACAAATTTAATGAAAAGATATCCATTAGTGATGGGACACTTGAAATATAGAAGTGAGTTATATATGTGTCCATCTTTATGTTGATTTGATATAATTTTTATCGAATGTCCTATGGGCCGTTTTAGAAAGGTGTGAACTCGTATTGTGTCTGCTATTTCTGTGAATTTAATTTATTTTGTTCCTGGAATCGTTTTGTTTAATTAAATTGATATAAATAACATATAATATACTTTTAAACAAACCTACAAAACGGTTATTATCTTTTCTTAACTCGTGCTAAGCTGGGATTAGATGTTAGTAGATTTTCAGATGAGTTTGTAAATATTTTACGCAAACCACCTAAGGAATCAACACCCGATTATCTTATCATAATTAATTCATTTATCATACTTTTTAATTATAATGACAATCTTCTATACCTATAAATATCATAATATTTAGTTGAATTAAAATAGTAATATATTTTTATTTAAAAATGAACCATAAATTTCGTATTATTGAAGAAATACTTGTTTACGTGCTATTTTATAATTTCTACTTTATTTAATCTTGTTTAACAAAAAACTGTTTCCAAGGAACCACGAAAAGTTTCACTAATTCTTGATTCAACATCGGCACTGCAGTTTAAATCAACGCCTGACGGTGGTCGGCCAAGCACGTAACCCTGTCATTGTGACCTGCATACAATGGGTTTTATGCAATTAGCTAATTCGCTTCCTTCTTTGGTATGAAACAAAACCTGTTGTCCATAAGTACTTGCTACAATGCAATATTAGTTGATATTGCTGTCTGATATTCAATAAGTATTTTGTAATTTTGATAACAATATTGATTTCAACAACCGATTCATTGTTTTCGAAATATAAATCTTACAAGTTTATTACAAAATAAAACCTTTTTTTTTTGCTCTTTTTTTTTATTTCCACTTCAGTTGCAGTAACTATTGCATTAAGAAAAACAGATAATGAAACATTAATATTTCTGAATCTTGTTCTATTTATCAGTGCAATCAACCATTTCATTATAAGTCGTTACATTTTTCCTCAGTAAACAGCAAGATGCTATATTTTTTGCAAAAAATTACTGCTAAGTTACATTAAAGCATGAATCTGCTACGTAAATCGTGGCAGATTTACGTATAAGCTAACAAGCCAAACTTAAGACCCTTTTCTTTTTTTGCAGAAAAAGTTTAAAAGAAATTTAGAATGTGACTCACCTCACAACATTATTATACTTTAATTTAAATATTTTATTGAATAAATTGAAATTAATTTAACTAGCAAAATATTGCTGGTGAAGTTACTGGTCAGATTCTTGGCTGCACTAAAGGCCCACTTCAGCTCATTCTTGAGGATGAGCTACTTCCTGGCGATATGAAAAACAGCTAGGTTAATTCTAATTCTCAAACCCCAGAAACCAGACCTTTCATTTAGAGCAGGGGTGGGCAATTATTTTAACTCGCGGGCCAAATTGGCTTTAAAATTTGACAGGTGCTCCAGTTCAGCGCAAGATACAATATAAAAAACAGCATTAGTTAACAGTACATATTAAACAAAAACAAAGAAGTCATTGAAGTATAAACATACTCTTTTAATCGGAACAGTGTTGTTGATCACAAATTTTAAATATAGCATCGAAGTCTGGGGCAATTCTCAAAACAGATCTGAGATATTCATCACCCATATGAGATCTTTAGGTTTTTGTTAGTATTTATCACACTTAAATAATCTGACCAGCAAAAGAAGAACGAAAGCTGAAAGTGTGATACTGCACCACCTGATGTTGAAATGCACTTCATTGCGAGTCAAAAGAAAATTAATACCATCATTTACATCAAACCTTAATCATGTACCAATCTTCGGTGGGTCGGATTCAAAAGATCAAAGGGCCGGATGTGGCCCGCGGGCCGTAGTTTGCCCACTCCTGATTTAGAGAATATCCACCCATAACCTTCCTCTTTCGCCTCGAAAAAGAATATGAGAAGTTATCACCACTATGGGTTAATATAAACCTCTATGCTCCAGCTGGAATGTCTTTCTCTTCCGGCTTGAGCAGTGTGGATTCCATAGTCCTCATATATTTACTGTAAAAAAAATCAAAAGCTTCTGAAATGATTGACCAGAGGATTATCAACCCTCTCAAAGAACCATAGCCATGTTATGGACTTAAAGCATACCTTTGACTCACTTCTTTATAAGATACTCCTAAACAATTTGAAAAGATTGAATTCAAAAAATTTGAATGGTTTTCTAATATCGCATTAATAAACAAATCCTTTAAAAAGATCGCATGTAATAGGTTCTTCAAAGGAGTGTGTTGGGTACCAACACTTTATGGATTAGATATGTATGACTTACCAAATACCCTTGTAGTCATTCCTCCAAATTCTTTTAACAGGATTAAATCCATCCTTGGTTTTCTCACACATAAGATTGCAATGACATTTAGATGATGAACTTTCTCTTGATTTCATTTATAGAAACTTCACCAGTAAATACTTTGCAGAAGTCAGGCTAAATACCACGGTATAATCGACAGAATGACAAGTTAATACCTTCCAGAAGTCAGGTTAAATACCACGGTATAATCGATAGCAGGACACCAGTTAATGCCTTGCAGAAGTCAGGTTAAATACCATGGTATGATCGACAGCAGGACACCAATTAATACCTTGCAGAAGTTAGATTAAATACCACGGTTTAATTGACAGCAGGACACCAGTTAATACCTTGGAGAATTCAGGTTAAATACCACGGTATAATCGACAGAATGATACCAATTAATACCTCGTAGAAGTCAGGTTAAATACCGCGGTATGATCGACAGCACAATCACCTTCAAACATCTTCTGTGGTCCATTCTAAGTCAAATAATATTCTGAAAGGATCTTATTTAATTATATGTAAATTATATATTTTAACTTCATTTATAAGTTTGTAACTAAAGAAACTACGACTTATGGTTCTTCAACCTTGTCATAAGCCGAAAAATTAATGGAAAAACCATTCAGAAATCCAAAAAAGAAAAAAGTGAAAACATCTTACAGAGCATCGTCGATTTCAGGTTGGAGTAACTGACTGGAGCAATTTACCACAAAACTGGTGCCCTAGTGGTAAGTTCTTACAGCTATAATTATAAACTATTAAGAGAAAAGTAACAATATGTTAAGCTGAATACTAAAATACTCTAAAATAATTTTAATTATAGTAATTCTAAATAAATGGTGTTATTAAAAAAAATTAGCATATTAAAAAAACTGTGAAATAGAAAACCTTTCAAGAATAATCAGGAGTATTCTTTTTAAACAAAATAAACACATATAATTTTATTAAAAGTAAAATTTTTTAAAAACTTTACCGATAGTAGACGCAGGCAAGTAGTAAAGAAAAGTTCATGACTGGTGCAATCTATTATAGTGTGGTATTTACTCATACTGGGGGGATTTCAAAGATTACGTCTCCACACAAAAAAAGGTTTAATATGAAAACTTAGAACCCGTTTCAAACACTCAGTTCTCTTCTTCAGGTTTAGATCTGCACTCTTGATAGTCGATCTACAGGACAGACTTAGGAAGGACTCCTTTCTTTTGTGTGGAGACGTAATTTTTGAAATCCTCAAAAATAGTAAAAAAAAGTACTTTGTTTCAAACTTGCAGCAGAATAACAGAGATGGAAACATAAGTTTAGGTGAGAGAAGTCTGTCTAAAAATACAAAAGAGATTTAAGTTGACTTTAATATAAATTAAAAGAAAGATTTTAACCTGTAAACATAATTTATTAGTTTAGTTAATTATTTATTTTAATTAACCTGGAAGGTTTTGCTACAATAAATGCCCTAGTGTCACGCAATGCTTTAAGATACTTACATGGGGTCAGAAGGAAAAGAGGAAATCCATGAATATTTTACTCAACGGAATAAAGTTTTCTTCAACTATACCTCACATCTTTCATGGTTTTTTCTTTATCAAGAAGAATGTATTCTTCTTTCAATTTGGTTTATCTTAACAACGAGCAGAGATTTTCGTTTCAAAAGAAGAATGTTTAATATTAAATGTAATTAAATAAAATAGCATTCCATCATTTATTACATTTATTATTTTTTATTACGAATTATTATTTATTAAATTTAAATAGCATTCTTATCTTAAAAAAAATCATTATAGGTATTTATAATCGCAATAATAATCAAATATAGTATTTTATAGTTTGAGAATAAGTATATTTGTTTGTATTATTTAAAATTTAGAAACTTATTAAGGCTCAGGATAACCCAATAGCTTACGTGATCGCCTCTGGATTACTAGATCTGGGGTTCGATTCCCAAGATTACAGGATGTTATACATCCAGGAATTGAGAAAAATTTATCATCTCAGCCTATTTTATTTGTCGTTTAAAATGTGTTTGACTTACACCAAAAGTGTCTTGCTCTAATTCCGTAGGAGGAATTCTTATTTCTCTTTTTTTTTTACTAATTCCAACAATAGTAGTGGCAAATTTTTGTTAAAATAACAAAACATCAATGTCTTCTACTCTTAGAGAAGAGATTAAACCATTGTTCCTATGCTTTTGCCATGTCAAGTACTTGTTAAAGATCCCTACTCTAAAAACACAAAGAGTTTTGCAAAATTTAAGACTCCCAATGTAGAATATTCATTGTGTGGTATTCATAAAGGGCGATGTTTGGCCTATGTGTGTTCTCTCGAGTGACGTCCACTGCACCTAAACTAACCTAGAGACAGTGACATAGCCAACTATTGTTACCCTGATCATTGATTATCCGTTAACCTTCCAAATTTCAGAAAGTCCTCAAAATATTTATCTTCATACAATTACAATCAATCATCTAATTTTAGACTGCTGTTATTAATCTCAGATTTTCATCTTATTACAGTACTCCTATACATACACAATCACATCAAAGAAAACCAAAAATTGTTCAAAAACAAAAACGTATAATTGAAAACATAAAAAAATTATTAAATTAACTGGCTACAAAAATAAATATAATAAACTTTCAACCTCTTTAAAAAACTAGTTTTGTAAAATTTAAAATAAATTTATTTTTAATTTGCAAATATTGCTGTTGAAAAATTCGTTTAAAAACATTATTACACACATAAAACATAGAAAGAATTATGACCTTAAGAACTCATTTTGATATAAAATTTCAGATTTCTTTTTAGCTTTTTATTATTTTAATTTTTTTTCTATTTTTACCCCTCAAAATGCCGCTCCCTGGCACGTGCCGCCCGGGGTGGTCTCCCCCCCCCCCCCTCTGTTAAAACACTGCCCAGAGACCTATTGGAAGTGGTATGTTTGAGCTTTTACCTGAGAAGTCACTGAATCTCGATTCTTTCTAATTCAATCAAAATCAATAATATCAATAATCAATATCAAAATCATAATCAATAATTGATAGCCATTTCTCCACATAGAGTGCTATGCCTGTACATACCACAAATCAATAATCAAAGACCATTTTGATCTGTGGGTTTTGATGTTATAGTTATTTTATTAAGGGCTGTCAGTCGGACCTCTTGGGCAGACTCCGACTCCGACTCCATCTTCAACTCCAGCTCTTCTTTTTATTATAAAAACAGAGAAGACAGGAGGATAATAATAATTAGCAATTTATAAAAAAAAATTGTAAAATTTCATTTAGCGAAAAGAGAAATAAAACTAAAAAAACTGAAATTCATCCTGGTCTAATAGATCACCTGCCATTCTTGTCGGATTTGTTTACATTTATTTACATTGTTTACATTGATTTAGACATTTTTTAACCGAATAGACTGAAATAAAATTGATGTTTAGAGGTTTAATGAAATAATTACAAATTCCTACTTGGACTAATTAATCATGGCATATCATTTTATGTCTTTTTCATGTACAAAAGTAATTTAAATGGATGAAGAGTCGGAGTCGGAGTCGGAGTCGGCTGATTTCTCCGGACTCCGACTCCACAGCCCTGATTTTATTTGGGGTTTTGATTTGACTCACACCAAAAATCTCTTGCTCCAATGCCACAGGAGGATTTCTTATTTCTTTTTTTTTTCTTTTTATGAATTTCCAGCAATTTTTGTTGCAATTTTTTTTTTAAATAAACCTCGTTTTCCACTTAGCTGAAAAAAAGTGAACACAATTCGCAGTAATCGTAAGTCTCAAGGAAAAGGAATAAGGCAAATGAAGACAAAAAATGGTAAATATACAAAAGAACATTTTTGCATATTATATAATTATTTTGTTTCTTTCGTTTACACAAGTTATTGCTATCTTTACAGTTGTCTTTTTTAAAATATCTACTGTGAAATGCAAAAATTTGAAGTTAAAATTAACGAACTAGATTAGAAGTAAAAATAGCAATCCAGATATACTCAATTTGGGTGATATACTGTGAACAAAAAAAAAAAGTGATTTAAACAATAAGTATTTTCTCCTCCTTAATGAATTTGATTGATGTTCTTAAAGAAGTGTATCTCTGTATTTCTGTGGTGGCAAACATACATTGACCAAAGAACTGGAGATTCGATACAGCAGGGCAATAGTAAAGGCTATCATGGTGTATGAAGAGTTGAAGAAAGTTTTCCAAAAGAAAGAACATCTTAAAACAAAAGAATTAGGTTGTAGGGAAATAAACAGTCGTTCTGGAATCAGTAAATTGTTATTTTTTCTGAAGCTAATAGTAGATATAAACTAGGCCATCATTTTGGTGAACTAGATCAAATTTCCTAGAGTAAGAAAAGAATGAAATCATATATGTTTTTTCTTTTTTTTGGTTTCAAGTCATTTGAATCTGTTTTTATATACAAGGCGGTCAAAAAAATAAGCATATATTGCTAATTGTTAGTTGACTAATGATTAAGTTTTAATTGCTTTAGCCAAGTTGGTAGGATTTAGAAACTGTAGGTTTAGAGCCTACTTAAAGCCCTGAACACGTTTGACTTTAAGTGGGGGGCTTGGCACCGCGGTGTCTCTTGCCTCACCAATAGTGTGTATATAAAGTAATATGGGCCTGAGGACCGTCAAACAGTGGTACACCAACTAACAATGGCCTTCCTACAAGTGCTAACGGTGAGTCGACAATCATTTAGCAACTTAGATTAAATAAAAACCTAAGAGCTTTACTATTACTAATATTAATAATAAAACTCATCACTAGTAATGTCAACTTTCAATAATTCTATTAAAAATGTTTTATTATAAAAACAAAACTTTCTCTTGTTACATTTTCCTTTTAATTTGTTAACACATTTTATGGTACTATTTCGTTTAAGTTACATGTTGTGTTACATTAAACAAGATATCACTATTCACTTTTCTTTCTTAACAAATATTGCAGATTGTATTATTAATATTTATGCCAATAAATGGAAGTAATGTTAAATTCCTGATAAGGAGTATCGTTGACTTAGTCTCTATTATCACTTTTAGTCTTATGTTTTAGTCTCTATGTCACACAAACATGGGTTCAGTTCCCAAAATTCTATATTGTGGTTAACATTGTGGTGCTAGGGTAGCAGAATTTACCCATGACCAGCAGAAAGCATTAGTTTTGTATATCTGCATATATAAAATACAAAGTTGTCTGTCTGTCCACTATAGAAATAAAACTACAGAGACATATAGATACAAAAAATCATATAGATCTTATGTAACTTTTTTCTAGGGTACTAATTACGGTGTTTTGATTTCAATCAGGCACCTTTTTTGATTTTGATTTCGTTTATTTTGAGGACTATATAAAATAGGGCTCCATATTTACAGACCCCCTTAAAACAGCATTCAGTATAATGAAACGGTTTCATTTCAATTCGACATTGTTATTGTATGAATCAGATCATTATAAGGTATGCTAGTTTTGAAAATGTTTCAAAATTGGGATCTTAGGAGCAAATCTACCCCTAATATGTTTCTCTTTCCATTGCTAGAAGAAGTTAAAGGATATGTTATAACTGAAACTTATTTTGATTTCATCGAGAACGTTAATGCTATAATTTTGATTTAATGGTAATCTACATTCCTATACCTTCGTTTTAATTTTGAAAAAAAAAATGTCTGCACACTTAAAATAAGTTTTATATTATATATTATGTGTTATATATATATATTAAATTATATATATAATATAATAATATATATTAAAAAATTATGTGTAACAGAACTATAGAAAATTTAAATTGCTTTCGTTATATGTAATTTATTATAAGCGTTGGAGTTAAACTGTTTAACTCCTTGGCAACGCTGGGTAAATCAGCTAGTTCCCAATAAATTTGATATATTTTGATAAGCAAAAAAATTTATTTTTTATTTTTTTTAACAAGAAATATTTTCTAAGTCCCTTTTTTTGATAGAATTTCTTAAAAAAATATTCATGCGTTTTTAAATATATATGATTTATTCTGGTTCAAAATACTGTTGTAGCATTCTTCTATTGTACAATATCTAATTTCTTGTTAAAATGAAAGAATACAACAAAGGGGATATCATTCCCTCTGGATAGTGAAGGGACATCTATAAATTTACGGTTATACGAATTATTTAAACAAACATCATTTTTTTAACAATTGTTATTAATCCGGTAGTCTAGCTCACCAAGAACTCAACGTGGTGTCAAGTAACAAATGAGCGAAACGTTCGGCCCCTAAAACAGCTTTGAAGGTTAAGATGTATAAGTATACCGATGAAAATAATATAATTATTAAAAAAACATGCAGTTATTAATTTCACCAGTGCAATAAAATGCAAATGAATGTAACATTATCAAATTATAGATTGAGAAAAAAAATAATACTAACATTTTTTGAGAAGAACACTGTGACAGGTAAATATCAAAAATATTATTTAGTTTTTTAAAAAAAGTTGACTCATATACATATACAATTTTTATAAGGTGCACTTAATAAATTGCTTTTTATATAAAATATAAAATTGATACTTGGTATGATTAATACACCCTTTATATGTATACATATATATAAGTTCAAAATCGAAAAAGAGACACACAGAGGAAGGGCTAGGTTAGCTCAATGGTTAACGCATTCGCCTCTGGGCTGGTAGTCCGGGGTTCGGTCCCCACCTGTCCCTCGATTTATTCATGCCAGAGGTGAATAAATCTGAACACGTCATCCCTCAAAGAGGATGTTAAACCATCGGTCTCGAGCCTGTACGATGTCAAGTACTCGTTCCCTACTCGTTCTCGTACGATCCCTACTCGAAATATACTTGAGTTATGCAAAATTTAGTACTCCCAGTGTAGAATCTGTAGAATCACCGATCAAACAAAAAACCAGTAAACGGCTAACGTTATCATCCGCTAGGAGATCGGTTAAAACAAAAAATAAAAAACGCACAGAGTAAAGAAACGCCGCACTTACTCAAATTTTAGGAAAGTCCGTCTTCAGTAGAGAGCTAACCCCACCGTTGTGTTTGGCAACTTGAAGTCATTTTTCTGGAGTGATTCGTTTCCCTCTCTCCTTTCTCCTAAAAATTTTAGTTAGTAAATGAGTTTCATTGCTCTAAATATTTTAACACACAGAGAACACAAGTTGTTCTTCAAACTTGAACTTTTTTCTGCCAAGTTAGCATTGTCTTTTCGATTTTATAGTGAATACACACATATACACGTACCAATGTCCAAACCACAAAACAAAAAATAAGAAAAAAGACTTAGATCATTCAACCGTTGGTTAGGATTTGACTCTGACGAAGACCTCTTGTTACAGTTGAAATATTTTGGTCCTTTTTCTCACTTCCTATTGTAGTTTGAGCGTTCATAATTGTTTCACGTAATATTTTGTTATTTATATATATGTTTCATTAAACGCCTTGTTTATTATTGTTTTAACTAATTTTCTTGAAACTCATTCTAACTTAGTTATATACATATTTTTTCCACCTTTTTAGGGTTAAATACAGTCAATTTCCAAATTACTATATACTGATAGAGTAATAATAAACAAGGTATTTAATGGAACATGCATAAACGAGAAGCTACTCACAAATTATGTATCATATTTATACCGGGTCGGTTACTTGCCGTTGCGTCTACAACGTGCTTGGTCTCCCTTTCTCTTTTCACTTGAAGACGAATTGCCCAAAAATTTGACATTGTATAATCAAGATATGCAATATTTCATAGTGATTAGTTATCTAGGAAAAAAGAACTACTATAGTACCAAATGTAATTTTTTATTTTCTAGATTTTGTCCATTCTTGGAGTGATCTGTTCTGGTGAACCTAGTTTCAAGGACCCGTAAGTAGTTTATACATCCACATTCTTTTCAAAAATCAATCCAAAATTATTTGGGAATAGTCTGCGTTATCTAGGCTAACATTATTGACATTGCTTTTAAATATTCTTATTATTATAGAATTTATATTTACGTTACTGTTTTGTAATTTTGCATTGTCTAAAAATATTAGAACCTTGGTGTTTTTACTGAAATTAAAAATCAAAAAAAGAATGATTACTGTTAAGAAAACTAAAATATACTATAAAAAGAACGTTTGAATGGATGGAGTACGGACAAAATGAACCAGTAAAGTTCGTGTATCTTCAAAAAAAGATGATAAAATTAATCTATAAAAATAACATAAAGTTGTCTGAACATTGCTTAAAACTGACTTATTTCAAGTTATCTTCACGTTACATATATTAGAGAAACCGAATCGACCCTGTTTGTTTGTTAGAAATATCAGATGTCGGTGTGACAAACTTTTGTCACAGATAAACTCAGCTACCATAAGACATAGCAAACTGAAACTTTGACAGTAAATTTTTGTATGTCTAACTTAAAATCTGAGCTTAAAATGAGTAGGAAATTTGAGGTAGAAGTAAAGTTATGGACTTTTAAGCACAAAATTTTGTCGTATGTAATAATCAGCAACCATAAGCCACGTCAAACTGAAACTTTGGAAATATGTTTGTGTATGTCTAGTTTAAAATCTAAGCTTGGAATAGATTGAAATTCAACGTAACCGTATTTGGCTAACTACACAGACATTTTTATTTTGGAAATATACAGGTGTAGTAAGTAGGTATTGATAGTTGATTTTAATTTCATTTGCATATATGAATATATTGCGTATTTGAGCTTATTGACAAGGTGTTCATAAGCAATGTATTTTCATACATTCTTTTTGTTGTTTCCAGAGTAAAAGTCATTCATATTCACGGAGAACCTCCAGTTCATCATCATCACGACAGGTACATTCATCACTATGACCCCTACCATCATCACCACCACCACGACTCCCTTGTTCATCACGACGGAGTCGTCCATCACGACGTCTCTCACCACGACCACATCCACCGCCACATTCACGACCATGAACAAGTCCATCATCACCTTGGCGACTATCATCATCACCATGATCTGCACCACCACGGCGACTACCATCATCACGACTCCTGGCACTGACAGTATTCATCACGATACAACCTTTTATAAACAATCTTTAGCTATCAGTACATACACCTACTTTGTAGATTTTACCAGAAATACAAATAAAAATCGTTTCGTGTTTAGTACAGGCTTGAATATATTTTGTAAATGTTTAAAGAAAATATTCAATAATTTGTCTTAATATCAAATTATTGTTATATTAAATATATTTTTAATAAATTTTTTTATACATTATTTATTATTCATTGACTATCAGCCACTCATTACATGACGTGAAGCCCAGTGAATATGACAGCCCTGTGGTAACTGATTGTTCTTTGAAAGGTGCCTAAAAAGTCATTTGCAGTCTAGATTGAAATGCATTCCAGTCTAAATGCAGCCGGTTTAACAGCTTTTGTTTGGGTTTCTTCACTCAAAGCTTGATAAAAACTTTCAAACGATATCACTAGATCCAATATATTTGGTAGTATCATATGAGCTTGGGGGCCAGGTTAGCTCAGTGGCAGCATGATTGCCTCAGGACTGGTAGGTCCAGGGTTCAATACCCAATCGGCTCTCGATTTATTCACATGGTAGGTGAATAAATCTGAGCACATCGTCCCTCAGAGAGGACGTTAAGCTATCGGTCTCGAGCCTGTACGTTATCAGGTACTCGTTAAAGATCCCTACTCTAAATACACTTGAGTTAGGCAAAATTTAGGACTTCCACTGTAAAATCAATTTTCATTGTGTGGTATTACAAAAGGCCAATGCTCGGCCTACGTGTGTTCCCTTCAGGGACTGCCACTGCTACCTAACCTAACCTATCATAAGAGCTTTAATTCACTAGAATGAAATACATTATCATGTATTGCAAGCTTTGGTATCACTAGCTACATTATATATAGTAGGTTCAAAAGAGCTTTAATTCACTAGAAATAAATACATTATCATGTATTATGACGTTTCATACCACTAGATCTACTAGAGTTGTATCAAAATATATTTTCATCTCAGGTTGAAAATTTTTTCTTGAAATGTCAGTATAGGTTCCATTGATTGCTTCAGTACCTCTAAACAATAATTCAGTAATTAATTTTCTAAGTTAAAGCAAAATTTAATTCAAGAATATTGCTTAGAAGCTTTTGAAATGCAGGTATTTCTTAGATTAACTTCGGTATTTTGACTATAGTTTCATTGTTCAAAAAAAATTCTATTAAAAGTATTTTATATTACACGTAAATTTAAAGATATGAAACAAAAGAACAGAATAAATTTTAGGCACATATTGTAAAATCTGATAATGTAACATATATACTCGTAACATACGTATGTTCAATATTTCGAAGTATATAACATTTTTTTCAAAATCAACAGTTTTTCTAAGTGTTTTGTAGGTCACTAAATTTGTTAAAGACGATTTCAATTTTTCATGGGTGGTCAGGTGTCGTATAGACATTAGAATCAAATACAGTTTGTGGTCCGTGAATAGAGCCACAGCAAATAGTCCACAGCAAATATCTAAGATACCTGCTCAAGGTTATTCTCAATCCACAACCAATTCAAATTAAATTAAATCAAAATCAACTAAAACGCAAAAATAAATGCAAAATAAACAAAATACTCGTAAAATTATGAAGTTTAAATTTAAAAAAAAAACTTACCAATTGAAGTGTTTTTATAATGTAACTTTAATGGAAACATTAAAAAATTATACACAAAATTATTATTGTTGCGGAGGAACTTTTTCCAAGTTCGTAATTGAAGTAGGACAAATATTTTTTTCATTATTCACTTAACTTTACTTCAAAATTATTTCCGTCATTTCCCAATACCTCATTTATTTATTTATTTACATAAAAGTCCTTTTATATGGTCAATTTTATGCGATATAATATCAAAATATTAATTAATGTAAACCAAAGTAGTAAAGCACCAGTTAAATATATTACAAGCAAATTAATAAAAGTGCAGGGGTAATCGTGGATACTTATAATAAAGGTTAAATTATTTTTTTAAA